>JAHREE010000193.1:5554316-5633588 GCA_033628505.1 Tringa tobata | reverse complement strand
GCCCTCATCAGGAAGCGGCTCAAAGGTATTTGGAAGTACACACTCAGACTCCTGTGGCATCAACACAAGTTTCTAAATGAATTACAAAAAAAAGAAGAAAGGCTGTGGAGGTTCTTTTGCAAAAGACATTCAAAGCCCTATCTGACTAATGATATTCTGTGGTTATTTTTTATGAGCATTTTTTGGTGCTGCTGTTGGTTAAAATTCCCTCTCCCAGCACTTTGCGCATGGCGTTGCTATTCTCCACAAAGTCTTTATCGTTTCTGGGGCTGACACCGTATCCAAAATCCATCCTTTCTCTTGAACAGTCTCCCTGGGCCCTTCAAGTCAAGATAAATGAGTTGCCTCAAAACATGTTGAAGGATGTAGCACATTTTTATACTAAAATATTCTCACTTTCTTCTCTCTTTCAGTCAATGGGGATTAGATTTTATTGGTTTTAGCAAGCTGTTGTAAGAAAATGTAGGAAGTGCTTCTGGCTTCCCTTGAGTGGTGCTGGTGTTCTCCTCCATCCTTATCCTTCCAAAGACCCACCTTTGAGTTACTGTTCAGTTCTGCCCACAAGCGTCTCACCTGTACATCTGGTCCTTGGAGGGACCACGGCAGGTCATGGTCAGCAGTCCATCAGGTAACTGGAGACTGATCGATGTTCCAGTGATAGTGAATAAGTGAATGGGGTCACAGTGGGCTCTTGGCAGATGTGATGCAATGCAGAGATTTGGAATCTGCTGGAGAAGAGAAAGTGGATTTTTCTATTCTAGTGACACTGCCTTTCTCAGACTAATTTCTCACAGTCTTGATGAGGCAGGTATTTCTGTGCTTGTTAATAATTAATAGCCCAGAATCAATGCTTTGATTAAAAAAATCTTCAATAGCAAAATGCTAAGTAGGACTTCAGTCTCAAATGCATCAAAACTCCAGCTGCTGAAGACTGGCCACTCAAAAAACTTCCTCATATGACTTACCTTCTTCACGTGTAGACTATTTTGCCTGAAGGTGGCTTGAATAAGAATAAAATAGATGAGTTAGCCTAAGCCTGTCGTTAATAAAAGTAATTGCATATTGGGCAATAACAGCAGCTGACAGGGGTAACATTTCAGAAGGTCTGTGACACTAACTCAGGAAACATGATTTTCATCAGATACATAAAGGTGGAGAAAGGCTCCTGCTGTGTTTCTGAAAAAACCCGCCAGGACCTCGGCTGAATACTTAAAAGCCTGAACACTTGCCAAACCTGGCCTGGAACACCTTTCCTCCCTCAGTCCTTGCAGATTTCCAGCTCCTGTAGTTACTTTAGACCCCAAACTCTTACCAGTTTTATATGTTCTCAAATCCTTCATTGGATAAAAACACATGGTCACATTTAGGGGTTTTTAGACGTTTGCAGCTTGTAGAACTTTTTGTATTTAAGTAAATTTAAATGGTACCTATTTAATGTCAAGACCTTTATTTGAGTGTGAAAATCCCTCATATATCTTGCACAACTTTTGCACAAATAACACTTTTGTCCATTTCAGGCGTAAATGTGGTTATCATGACACTGGGTGCTATCAAAGATTTTATTTACAAAACAATTACTAAAATGCCTGATGTCATATTTCCATTTATTTATTTCTTACCCATAGGGTAATAGGTCCACCATAATTGCTTGGTGCATTTTATAATACAGAAGAAAAAGCTATGTTAATAAAATCTAACAAAACCTCACAAATAGCTACAAATCTGACAGAAAATGTCTAAGAAAAATTCTCCCCCAAATACAATACATTTTTCCACACATACACAGTACAGAATAAGTTCAAAGGCACAGCTTTGAATTTTGCTTTCGTAGAAGTATATAGAATTATCACCACGTGAAGGAATTGAGAGAACAGTTTCATACCTGTCAATAGGTAATTAAATGAATAATCATGTTTGCATTGTCATTTTTTTTACATAATTGCTTCATATCATCATATTTAACATATGTGGCTCTGAATCCAAAATCTTCCCAGTCCCCAAGTCCCTTCTTAACCTTGTCATTACTGACCAGAGAAATTAGATTTTTCCAGATTGTGCAAACTTAACACAAATACATATATAATAAGAACAATAGTCAACTTAAGGCAGTGTATAATTCAATGCTACATGTCTTTTCTTCTCTTTTGTAAAGATCAAACTTACTGGATCAACAGAAAGGTGCATCAACATACAAAGTTAGGTGTAAACTGAAACCTACGACAACGCATGTCTTTTAAGGACCCAGAGAGAGGAGTTGATATGAACAAGCGATGACTTGGCAGAATGGTTTTTAAGGAATGCATTAAGAGCTTAAAAGAGGAACAGATGACAGAGTTTTGCTGAGGGTGAATTTCCTGTCTCTAATTCAAATTATAAATAGGTCCTGTTCCAGTAATTTTTTTGTAAGAGAGGGCGCAAAAATGGCTCACTCAAATTGACATCACACAGGGTTGGCCCACATGCCAGAATTCAAAAAAGGCACAGATTGGCCCCAAAAGTGGTCTAGAATAGCACAAAATTCTTTTTCGGCTACAGGAACATTCAGTCATACTGGTCTGCGATCTGCCCACATTATGAACTACATTTATCTGCCCAGGATCTTTTCCATCTTCACCTCCCCTGAAGAACGTCCATGAAAAGTCCCACATGACACAAAGTTTTTATAACTCTTTTAAGTACGTGGGCTTAACTGATACCAGTCATTTTCACTTAGCCCAACCTGTGGTGGCTTCCCCATTGATGTAGGCAAAGCCAGGAAAGTGTTGCATGTGCTCATATTCAGAATTTCTGCGCGTAGTCAAGGGGGTGTACATGTCACTAGAATTTCCATATCTTGTGGAGTGCATGGATGGGCTCGTGTAGCAGGAGTTTGCAGCCGGGACCTCTGGCCAGCGAGGAGTCACTGGTGTGGGATGCAGCCTCGGAGTACTGCTCATCAAACAGGGCTCCATTCTTGATGTTGGGCTGTTGAAAGGGTACTACAAGAAAAAAATAAAATTAAAGAATTATCTACCACATACGTAATTTTAAAATAAGGGCTGGTGGTATCACAATGCCAGGTGTAACAAAACCAAAATCATATGAATTGGCAGCCTTCCAACAAGTAGGTAACATAGGTGGAATATCAGATAACTTGTGCCTGCAGTCAACTCAAAGTGTCAGGGAAAGTCTTGCAAAGCAGTCACTGCATTTAAACATTGAACTAATTTATCACAGAGCTAGGTACTGGCAGGTATATCTGGGAGCAGAAAAATAAATTTAATTCATCTAATCTTCTTCTTCTCACAGCTTTTGCTTGGAAACTTGCTATTCAGTAAAAAAAAAACAAAACAGAGTATAAATTTTACTTGCAAACTTGCTATTCAGTAAAAAAAAAAAACACAACAGAGTATAAATTTTACTTGCAAACTTGCTATTCAGTAAAAAAAACAGAGTATAAAGTGTCCCAACTCCTGCTCACTCAACTGAGTTTTGAGGGAGGAGAGCAAAAGGATCTTTATTACTGGAAAGGTGCCTTCCCTTTTAAATGTTCACAAGCCATCCTGCCAGTTTCTGCAGAGAAAATAGTATGGTCTGGCCTCAGAGAGAGCAGCTAATTGGAGAACTTGTGAAAAGAGGCAGGCAGAAGAAGAATCTCTCTATTCCCCAGCTGTTCCCAGTGACAGTTGGAAACTAGAAATCAAAGAAGTTCGACAAATGCCTCCTACTAAGGAGAAGATGTGCTGAGGGTAGGATAAGGCAGGAAAACAGAGAACAGCTTTTGCCCTCTGTGGCCACAGGCTGCCCAGCAACAGAAAGTAAACTCTGCTTCTGAGTGCGGGTTATCTTATTGCCCATCTTACAGGAGCACATCATCTGCGTGCTGCACCTAAGAAAGGAGCCTCTTTATTTTGCCCTCTAATTATCAACCTGCATCGCAGAGATGCATATACACACAAGGCTGTGCCTTTCCTGCAGAAAGTGTCATAATTTTAAATTTCATGATCTTGGATTGTTTGACACTGACGCTTCCTTAACAGGAAAGCTGTCACCAAAGTAGGACTATCACTTCCTCTGATGCTTACAAACTTTGCAAGCTGCATGTCATAATTCTGTATGGCTGAGGAGCGTAAAACCCCTTCCCCATATTTCAGAGACTCGTGGAGAGAAGAGCTGCCATAGTTGTTCCCAGGAGGGAGATGGCAGTGATTCCCAAAAGGTCTCATTACAATACTGCACTGCCGGATGGGGCTGGGGTTAATCCGTTGCATAAGAGGGTCCCCAAGGCAATTACAGCAATGTCTCCATGAGGAGTTTCTGCTGGCTCCCTCCAGACCGCAGCCAGGAAAGCAGCATTCGAACAGTTCACAAGCCTCAGGCAGCTCAAAAGCCACACGCTGGCCACTCCTAATTAGAGAGGAGAAAGAGAAGACTATTTTTGACCAAAGTACTGTAGTGAGTGACTTAGCATATTCCACCGTGTCCTGGGGACACAAGCCAGTTAGCAGATGAGAGAGAGAGAGCAGATTAAAGCTGTACAATGCATTATTTAGCATATACTGTTCAATGCTACAGACACGGTGGATTTACCACTGCAATCAGCTGCTGAAACAGAGGGGGCAAATAGCAGCACGATGCTGGAACTTCAACGCTTCAACTGGTACTGCTAATACAGCTATCAGAATAAGCTGTGTTGGCAACACCAACAACAAGTCTACACAAGATCCATCTTCACCCCAGAAAAGGCTTTTCAGTAGGAAAATTCAGCAGGGCTTAGGCACTGACTGCAGAAAGCCTTCTATCCCTTTGCTGAAGAAGTTTGCAGACTTGCTGGTTTTTCAGCAGCTTTTGCTGAAGATAAGAGCTGCCTGTGCCCAGCAACAATGAAACTCAAGCTTTGAAGTTTTATATGAGGTGATTTGAATTTAGGATCATGGCTCTCTCCGTTAACTCATTAATTAAGACAGGGCACTCTGTCAAAAAACTAACTAGCAAGTATTCTAAGTAAAGAGAAGAGGTTCCAGAAAAAGTTGAACTATTTTCATATTTTTAATGTTTTGGAGACTAGCTGGTAGAATTAGGATGCAGCTTTCCTGGTCTGCACCAACAATATACTAAAGTAATTTTCATGCTAGTGCCTGCTGACTGCCTTCACCTGAACATCTTGGTGAACAAAGCTCCTGCCCTAATGAACCTTGAGATAAATATTTAAGACAGAAGATGAGCAGTGCTCAGAAGATGGTGCTTTTCTTGCTCCTGCTACATAACGTAATCCACGAGTTAGGTTGACTCAAGTTGAATAATAGTCCCTTTTCCATAATTGTCAAGTCCATAAGTTGTTTTTCCTGGCTGATCTCAAACATCCCACTAATGAATGTGTACAAAATGTACCTTTGAGATGGTAGGAATCAGGACCTGGATGGATCATTGGGAAAAAAACACACCTCACAAATAAATTTTTAATTTTCTGTTTTCTTGATGTCACCTGTGGAGCTGCAAGATGTGGGCCAAGCTAGAAACATTTTTATTTTTCTTCAGTAGTGTTTTACTTGATACCAATTATCATGATCTTTGCCTTTATTACCCACAGATCAATACCTGAAGTCACTGTAGATTCTTGTATGGAAGAATATGCTTACACCAAGATTAATCTAGACTTTTGCCATAATACACCAATGATTATCTCTTGTCTTCTTCTCAATGTGATATTTGGTCTGCTCTGTTGTTAACCGTAACAGAATCCTTTACCATCCTGACTCAGTGAAATTTTCCTTTGAGGTTGTGAAACTGAGGTTATGACTTAGAACAGGGGAATTACTTGCTTTCATACCCCTTACAAATGCCAAGAGAAAGCCCTGGTTTCAGGCAGGATAATTTGCTAGCTGGTAATTTGTAGACTGCAAAACGTTTATCTATGAGGAAGAGGAACAAATGAACTCTGGGAATATTGCGGTAGGTCTCCTGGTTGTACATGGCATTGTGTGGGGAAGCCACATAATGTCTTTTAGGTAGTTTGGACCTAAACCCGTGCCATTGGGGGAATTAAAACCTTGGCTCCCAAAATGAACTGCAGGATGCACTGAAAAGGAAAGATAATCCTCCTCCTATCCGCAGTCAAGAGGCCACGCTAAGGCTTACCAAGGCGGCAGGGCTAATGGCTGTGCATGAGGGGACAGGATACAGTGTGCTGCTTTTCCTTTTCATCAAGCGTACCCGATGCAGCTGTGTTTATGAATGTGTCATGAATGTAAAAAGAATAATTGCTTGAAAATAACATGGACCCTAAATATCTAGCATTTTACAATAAATTCTGTTATGACTGAACGCAAGATGGAAAGTTTTGTAATGGTAGGTCAGCTAATCACAAATGAGTCAGTGACTTCTTTTTCCCTACAGTGAAGAGACTATTGAAAGACAATATTTTTAAAGTACTCATTGGCCCCTGCCTGACTATTAACTCACCCAATGAAGCATCTATTCAGCCTTGTTGGAGTGTCCAAAGCATAGCCATCTGGGCGGATGCCTGCCCATGCTGCCTGAATCACCTTTCACACTCTACATCCGGTTTAATGAAGAGTGCTTAAGCATGCTGAACTCAAAACACTGGGGCCTAGTGATCTTTGCCAGATATAAAAGCGACGTTTGTTGGAGGGCCCTTGACAGGAAATTACCATTTTCTGGGTTAACTCACACTTGCTGCTACTGCTGCCATTGGACCTAGACAAGAAGCCCTTTAAGTCTGGGAGACTTTGAGCAGATTATTGTTAAGGCCTTGCCTAAAAATGTAAAATTAATTCAATTTCTTTTAGTATTATTTTAGAAAATACAACGTTAAATATGTCCTCCCATGAAGTCAACACTGAGCTCCTGCAGTGTGAGGACGGAGAATAATCTCTTCATTCTTGCCCTCAACTCACTGACTGATTATTCGGGGAGGTGAAAGGTGTCTCTGTCCAAACAGCAAAATATTTTCCTTATGAATGTGGCTCTGACTTTACATTGCATTAACTCTCACTTCTGCAGAATGCTGTAAGTTAATGGGGTATATTAGCCACTACTTTAGTTAGGACTTGCAAACACCAGAAATTATAGCAATTGTGAAAAACTGGCTATAAATTAACTTCATCAAAATACGCTTAAAATCTCAAAAAGTGACATAATCAAAACTATTGATTGATTGCATCTTTATAACCCTTAATTTGATCCTTTTCCGCACAAACTGAACCTTATTGAATACTAGTCAAACAGGTTGGATGAAATTTTCAAGTCAATCTAAGTGATTTTGGTACTTTTGGGCGTGGCATTTGGAGCCTCATGAAAATGCTATTTGTAACTGTTGAAAAAGAAGTTAAGACATCTGTTTCCTGTTGCATTCAATACATAATTACTTCAATTACATTCTAACAATCTCAAGTCCGTTATGAAGCCATACAGTTAGGAACAATGATTCTTGTTGCATGGCTGGGATTTGGACAGTTTTGTTTTTTTCTTTCTATCATTAGTAGCTGTTTGATGACAGAGTGGTTAGTGGGAAGGGTATATTATTCTTACTGCATTGGTATTGTCATGAGCTTATACTGTATATATGTTGGGGGTACAAAATCTTTTCTGCTCTTTTTTTTTGGTGTGAAGTAGATGTGCCAGAACAGGATTTCTTTGTCTTCCCCACTGGAACCAAAAATAGTTCTTTCAGTAGTGTCCCCCATGTAAATCCTGCTGTAGAAGCATATAAAGGGAAGTGAAGATGTGGTTGGGTAGAACTGTGGCATGCAGCATTGCACAGAGAAACCAAGTGGTGCTACAACTCATAGGGCATTTCTAGGAAGTGATGTGAGACCACTGCAGTCCTCAGAGCAGTTTAGGAGAGTGAGAGTGCAAATATCACTTAGTGTTCCTTAAACTATGGCCCCAATACTGTGCTTTGTCCCTCTGAGAGGTGCAGACCCAACCTACCACATAACAGCAGATTGTACTACTGCAGCATTTTCCAGACTGGTTTGCTCTGTCTAGACCATGGAATTAAACTACGCTCTTCATAAACCAAATCTGACAAAACAAAACAGCAGTGCGAGCACTTCCTGATGCAAATGAGCTCCTCCCAGTCCCAGAAGCTGATTAGTGCCTCTTGAGGACAGAGCTCCTTCAGTAACAGCTGACCCAGGGTATGCTCCTGAGCGCAACAGGAGATAGTTTAAAAGCAGCTTGTCTTTAAGGTGGGAATTACATCTCAAGGAACAAAAAGGGAAACATTGCTATGCTACTTCCATTACTCTCTGTTAAGTACCTCCACCTGAGAGACACCATTTGGAGGTGGCTGGTTCACCTTGGAAGTGCAAAGGAAGTAAAGGTAAAAGAAGGCTTTGTGCAGCATGGGATCTAGGAGAGCTTCCCAGATCTAAGTGGCTGATCTGGCAGCTTTTTGACTGAATCCCTCCTACTTCCTCTGAGATTGGGTTTTCACAAAAAGGCTGGAGGGGAGCTGGAGCTCCAGCAGGTTCCCTGCTCAGCACTGTTGAGTGAGCAGGATGTTTGCATGCCCCTCAGACTGCCTACCCTGCTGTGCATCTGCACTCCTTTGCTGACCCCTGCATCCATCACAAGAGAAACTAAAGAGATTATAACTCTTAAGTCTGGAAAAGAGATGACAGGAGTGAAATGAGAGGAATGATGCAGACCTATAATGTCTCGAATGGTGAGAGTGTATAAATGCGGAATGAATATTATTTATATTAGGGTAATAGAAAAAGAATATTCCCTATTCCTCATCACTCAAAAATCACACAGCCCCCAATACAGTTATGAGATAACAGGCTTAAAACTAACAAGAGAATCTATGTTTCATGCAACCCATCCCTAAGTCTATAAGTACAAGAAAAGCTCAAAGGCAGGGTAACGGAGAGTGGTTTGCTACAAAATACAACAGTCCAGCTGCTGCTTCCTACTCAGGATGTCCCTAGGTCAGCTCTTGCCTAAGACAGTGTGGTAGGCTCTCTACATACCCTATTTTAAAGACTTTTCCTCCACACATTCTTTTAATTGCTGGAGATAAGACCTGGATAAATGGACCTACAATATGATTCGCCACAGCCATTTTTCATCCTGCATGTACAGTGACGCACATTCATATGATGTGCATCTTTATATTTACCAGATTACCAGGTATATTGATATATATACTGCTGGAGATTTCTCTAGTTACTCTTCCTACTAAAAGTGTTATCCTTGTCGTTTACAAAGAACAATTACTGCAGCATGAATTGCTCTGTGTTTAAAGAAGAGGTAAAATGATACGAAGTGAAATATTTATGGATAGCCTGGAAGATGATCAAGACCTGTCCAGCCAGGGCAAAACTTGCAGACAAAAGCTGTGATCAAAAGCCAGCCAAGTGGATGTTGCGGAGGTGGATGAGGTAGTGACACTGTGAAGGATTCCCTTTGAAGGAGATACCTCTCTGCTAACCTTGACATCAGTTGACAGGAACACTCAGAGGCTTTTATACAAAGTTGTTGTCTATTACCTAAAACTGCACAGGCAGAGAACTTACAAAACATAAAGTCAACATAGATGTGTTTAGGTACACACATTACACAGTCCCCTTCTACATGATGATGGAATAGCATCATATAATTGTATGCACTTCTGCACTACAGGCTAAAGAAGTAGGTAGTAACAAATCAATCTGTAGATCATTTTTCTTTATTTGTGTGCCAGGCTCCTGGCCAGTAAGCCAAGAGATTGCTCAAGAAATGAGCAATCAGGCCTGGAGTTACAAGGAAGCAACTGTTCTGAGAACTATCCACAGATGCTGATGAAAGAAAAAAAAAGAAGAATTCGGATTAAGACCAAGGTTTGAACAGACTGTCCCTGTCAACAAAAAGACTCTTTGCCATCAGTAGGAATTAGTCAGCCTATACTGCCAGAAGGAGCCAGTTTTAGGCTCATGCTGGATTAGTGGCTGCAGATATTACTTCACCAGAACATTTACTCCCCTATAAAGTTTTTCACATGCCATCTCCTCCATTTTTTTTGCTTCCTTGTCCCTCTGAGTGTCATTTTTTCTGAAACTATGTGCTCAAAATTTCTCAAAATTTCTATTTAGCCCAAAGTCACAAGATCACATCCCTCCATGAGCCAAGGTAAGCTCCAAGACTGCTGCCTCATTTCCTCTAACACTAAGGGATTCACATTATCCAGGAGCCTCTCACTAACATGGCCTTGCTGCTGGTCAGGTGAGACAGGCTTGGCTTGGGACCCTCACCTGCACTTTTCAAGAGCTGAACATAGTATAAGGTCTACATCTGTGTGACATCTTCCCCAGCACAGCCCCGCTGTAAAAATTTCAATGACAAAACCACAGCAGACATCCTAAAATTAATACAATGCAGCCTCATTGTACTGTCAGGTTGGGATCAACATGCTACATGTTGGCAAATACAATTTAAAGGGTCACTCATTCCTTTCCCCTTTCCCAGCTGTTCAGTTCCCCACTTGCACCCAATTAAAGTTATTCCCACCATCCCCTTTGCTCCAGTTCCACTTCTTTTGTTGATGGTTTGTAAATCATATCTGTGAAATGATCCATCTTAAAGTTCTACTAAACAAACCAACCAAAAATCAAGACAACTCTCTGTTTTTCTTCAGGAACATTTCTCTGGGGTGGAAAATAACCTCAAAATAACCAACCTGATAAAACCTGGAATATGTAGCTCTCTTCCACAGAAAGAGGTTGGACATGGTGTTCTTCGAGACCAAAATAGTCATTTATAGAGCTAACCTAAAACCCAACTCAATTACATGTCACCTGTTTCAGCTCAGACCCCTGTTTGGGACAAGGTCTCTCTCTGAGTTCATGTTTGCAGAGGAGAACTTACGCCACATACAGATTTTTTTTCTCGGGAGTTAATCCCTAGACACTATCCTAAACAGCATGATAGAATATTAGCTAAAGTTGAGCCAGAGTTCTATATTTGGACTGAATGTGGATTATGACAAAGAGTTCTTTTGAAGAGTTATGGTCAATGCCTCCTCTTCTCAACTGATTATATTACCGCAGTCATACACATTGCATCTCCCCGCGTTTCAGTTTAGTGGCAGCTGTTTATATATTAATTGCAAATTTGGCTTCCTGTATTTTGATTTTGCAACGTCATGGGTCCTACTTCAATTCAGTGCACCATGTTCTCTCAGAAAGTCTGCTAGAAAAAAAGTAGAATCATAGAATCATAGTAGTTCCCTAACATCTTATTAGGGACATCTTATGAGCTTTTTTGATTAAGAATAACTAAGAAATGACTTATCACTAGGACAGGCATTTTACAAAAGCTCACTTAGCTTTAAAAAGAATGTTAGTAAAAGCCTAATTCTCTGTTCTACACACAGATTCATGGCCTCTCAGATCATTTCAGAACCAGTATTCATGGGTTTTCTGCAGTAAAGGATAAGAGAAAGTAAAGAAAATTGGTGAGCCCTAATATATTTTCATAAATTTCCAGTAGATAGACCATAAGAGGTGCCATTTGGGTGGAATACCCCAATGCCATCACCTTCTGCCTGTACCCCCCACCTTTTGCAGATCTTCCAGCAGAGAGCTCACCGAGCAGCCTCCTACACTGAGGAATTACCAGTTGTACAATGTACTAAAGCTCTCCTACAGTGGCACCACTTTTGAACTGTTGCCAAATATCAGCTTAGTACTTCAACTGTGCGGGTTCCTACTGACTCAGTTTTGTGAACTGAAATAGTCCTGAAATAGTTGCTGACACAATTTCTCAGCTTTATGGTAGGAGTATAATATGGCATACAGATTAAATAGAACCTTTTTGCAATGGCGACCTGAAGTTATTCAAACTATATAGAACGCACATTTTTAGCAAATTCCTAAATATAGATATTGTCAAAAGCAGAGGGCCCAGAAGAATTCACTATGGTTTCTGCATCTTCTTTCAGCTACATGAATACACTTTTATTTCCTGCTAAGAATCTCTTCCTGTTCCCAACACCTAAGAAAGATACAACTAATTATATTCATTTTTGTTTCAGCTATTCCTTAACACAGAAATACTTTCTATGATCCAAAATGCTGGGGTTTAGAGTTAAGTACTTTAAATAATTTATTTTGATAAAAGGATTTCCACCAGAATAAGAAGATATCTAGGCAGTACTAGAAAACAAAAAAAATTAGAGATCATCAATGACTAGAGATGATTCAAACAGCTAATATGTTGATAAGAGATTTACAAGCACCACTCTACTTAAAGTGTTAAGCAAACATTGTCAAGTAACAGCTCCAACTTACCTGTGAAGAGCTTCTGTGGTAAGCTGAGTAGTGAAGTGGTCCAGAAATAGCAGTATCATGTGGTAAAGATGGATACTGACTCTGCATTGGATGGGGATGCTGGTTGCTGTAGCTACCATAGTTGTAACTTCCTGTGTATCTGAAATCCATTTGAAAACAAACTACTTAGTATGCATAATAATTGTATTGCCACTAATAATTCTAAAACTTTTGAGACAGACAGTTGCATTTTTTGCATAGGAGAATGATATTTTAAATAACCTTTTAAAAAGAGATATTTCCCAGCTCAGTTAGGAAGCAGATGCCACTTAGTGAAATGATGAGGTCAGCACAAGAAATAGAGAGACTCAGCGTGTTTCTCTGACTAGTTTTGAATTGCAGACTCATCTGTGCACTTTCTAAGCAGAAAGTGGTTTTCCTTTTTATTGTTATTTTATTGCCGTGTTCCTAGTAAATTGTTATTCAGGCTGAGGAAGTATGGCAAGATTTGACTTAAAGAACTACTCTGTGGAGTTCAGCTATCTCCTTACGTGGGAGTCAGATGTTCCTTTTCTTGGGAAGAAAAGTATGCATTTGCTTCTGAACCATACAACATACAGATTTAGCACAGCTGACTCAAGAACAGAGTACGATTTGAGGGTGGAGAACCTGCCTACTTTCTTTTTGTATCCCAAGCCCTTGTGTAGGGACAGCCAGCAGTAAAGGAGGGAGCAGTTTCCTTAGCTATAAGAAACTGCAAGGTCAGTGTTTATTGGACACCTCAGCCACTCACTAGCAAAAGATGCATGTACATTTTCTGCAACCTCCCCATCTCTGTATAGCCATGCGAACATTTATTGCTGATTCAGCACAGAAGTTTAAAGGTTCTTAAAATATATGCTATTGAAATGAAACACAAACCATGATAAATAAACAAACAAGGTAACCAGTTCATTGGGAGAGAGAGAAGACAGTTATTTGTATAGACATTATTTTTCTGGAAAGTTCAAGTAATTTTTGCACTGGGTACAGTGTAAACTTATGTTATTCTTTTGATCTTATGACAGCATTCTAGAGATACCTCGTCATGTCTTACACCAGACAAATCTGCAGATTCAAAATGAGAGCACAGCACCCCCTTTAAAAATATTTTCAGGACTCAAGGCCTTATGTCCATCTTCATTGTTCAATACTGAGCTCTCATTCTTATATTCACTTGTGTTTAGCTGTGAATATGAGTGATTTCCATAGTCTACCTCAGACAAGCTGGTGTCCACATGATTCGACTTTGATAGTCTGTCTGTGGAGAGTCAGGGAGAGAGGAATGGCTACGTTGTGGAGCTGTTGCACACTATCGTAGCCAGACATCTTGTGTTTTAATTCCCTCAACACAACAGATTGGTAAGAAAGATCTGCAACAGATGGTTTTGGCAGTCTGCTTAAGCAGGACATTCATGGTGCAGCCTTCTCTGCCTGAAGAAGATGCCCACCTATCTAGTCCCTCCTGTAGTCTGGGGTGCCCTTGGTCCCCCAAGTAAAGCCCATCCCTGTATGGCAGTGTTTGCACTTCATGCTTTCTCTAGTCTTTAAGGATGCTATGTTGTACTCTGTAAGCCATTGATCTTGTCTCCTTCATTCAAACACTCATCATTTTGGCTTCACTTTAATTAACTTAAGCATGGAGTTATAATGTTTCTTATCCTAATCTCTATTGTGTACTTTTGGTCCAGGAAGCTTCCTCTTTCTCTCTTCAACTTCAGGAGAGAGAGTGCACTGAGGACATGAGAAGATGATGACCATGCTTCTTCAAGGCTAGTATTCTCCTGCCTATCTGAAAGTGCTTGGCTACATCTCTCTAAGAAGAAAGTATACTTTAAAAATCCAATCAAAAAGTTTTCTGCCAAATACCATGTCTTACAGTGCCTTCTGAACCACACATATAACTACTGAGTAGTGAGGATAACACACAGATGGCTGGGAAATCCAGCTGAGAACTAGCAGTTACTCTAGAGTCTAGCAGCTGTGAGTCAGAAAGAACATTCAACTGATAATACACAGAATAATGCAAAGTTCTGCATCTGGGATGGCATAACTCCTGCAGTGGTACAGGATGGGGCCATTTGGAGAGAAAGCAGCTTTTCTGAAAATTGCCTGAAGTTCTGCTGGACAAAAAGTTGAACATGAGTCACCAACATGCCCTTGCAACAGAGACAACCAGCTATATACTGGGCTGTACTAGCAGGAGTGTAGACAGCAGGCCTAAATAGCTGATTATTCCTCTCTGTTTGGCACTTAGGAGACCACATGTGGAATATTGTGTCCCATTTTCAGCTCCCCACTATAAACAGGACATTGAGCTACTGGAGCTAGATTAGTGGAGGGCCATCAAGACAGGAAGCAGAACTGGGTTTGTCCAGCCTTAAAAAAGAGAGGGAAAGGGATGATCTACAATGACCTGCCAGGAGGATATGGAACAGTTAGAGCCAAGCTCTTTTCAAAGGTACAATGACAGGGTAAGAGGAAACAGTCACAAGATGGAATAAGGACAATTCAAATTAGATATAAGGCTATTTTCTTCTATTAATAACACAGATCTATTTACAGTCCTGAGACTCCACACATATGGAGACTATCACTGTGGATTTAGAAGATGATATACTGGAGTGATAGAGTAGATTACAAACCTTGTGCTCTTCTCCAGTTTCACAGATCTATGCTTGCAATAAGGCTTGTTTTAATAATGCGAGACAGCTCACGTAGCTCTTTCTTCATTTCTGGTAACATGCATTTGGCCTTAATCAATTTTTATTTCACAGGGAGCAGTTTGTATCGTTGAACTTACATTTTATTCTCTATAACTGGCCAGAAGCACAAGGGAAATATTTGTACAAACCAATGCCAGAGTCTATATTTCAGTTTGTAACAGTTTGTATCCAAGTCTCTCTTGGGAGTTACGAGAGCTTCACATTGTTCCAAGGCTTCAGTTCTCAAATGTCTTTACATCGTGGAATATTGCGGTATAAAGCACTCTGATCTTATAGGTATTCTCTTTCTATCTCAAGGTCCTTGGGACCACTTACATTTCACAGAGGATTATCTTTAGTGTGCAAGATTGGTAGGAACCTTAGCAGAGCTGCTGCTTGGAAACTTTCAGGTATGCTTGGTGGTTAAGAGTCTGCATTTGGTGGGAAATGCACCCACAGCAGGGGAATGGCTCATGGCCTCCATACTGGTTATGTTCCCTTTTGCATGAGACTGAGGCTTGGTCTTTGGAGCTATAGCAGCAGCAGCTGCCTGCTCCATTTCTCTCTTCTCCAGAAACCTGGAAATCTTAGTGCAGACTTTGATCTTCTCTCTCTCTTTCCAGGCAACAATCTTTTTGAATCTTGCATACAAGGTCTTTATTTTTTTCTTTTCCTCTCTGAATATATGTTTTTTTAATGCTTTTAAACAAGTTTTGTCTTGAATCTGTGACTGTACCTTCCATAAGAACTATATAATGAGTCTTGTGCTTCAGAAGACCATGAGTGAGGTCACTGGATTTCCCTGCAGACATTTCTTCGGGAACATGTCTCCATAGCCTGTCACATTAGACTCAAACCATACAAAAACTGAAATACCAATGTACTGATTTTGCTGTAGATACAAAATAAGTACAAATTGTAATGATTAAAAAAAATTAGTAGTACTATATTGAGGGCAAATGAGATCAGGAAATCATTGTGACAGAAGCTGTGTAAACACAGATTCACAAAGAGGCCCTATCCCTAAGATGTTACAAAGTCAGTTGCAGAAAAGAAGGCAGATATCACTGAAAAGTTTAGAAGTATCACTGAAATGTTTCTATCCACGTGTCACACTTAAAACAAAATGGCAAAAGGAGTCAGATTACAGAAGTTTTTGTTGCCTTTCAGAAGAGTCAATTCACCCAGATAAAAAAGTTTCCTCAAATCACCTACCAAAGGCAAAAGATTCCTTTGGTAACAATGAAGTTTCATGTGTGTATACATATATGTACTTATATCTATATTCACTACCTTACTGTGGTCTGTTCCAACTCTTGCATCCTGTTAGCTCCTGAACCTCCCTGCTGCCCTGTTTCTACCTCCACCAAGTAATCATATTGCTGGATAGGAGAGATATTCCATATGTCCATACCCAAGTTTCTGCAGGAACTGCTTAGCAGTGACATTCCAACACAAATCCAAACCTGTCCACATCCAAGAGGAAAGGAAATGCATGGTTCAAATTAATCTACTGACACCCTGCCAAACAATATGCAGTCTTCCACACTAGGAAAGCACTTCTGCAGTGAGAATGAGGAACTCAGTAAAGTTTTCTGAATGTCTTTCTTTATGTCAGCATTTGGGCACTTGTTAATTTTGCTGTGTGCCTGGCCCTTCTCCGTTGACCATTTTGTGGTTGTTTCTTTTTAGTTACAGATATCTATGGGTTATACCCTTACTTAAATAAAGATGGCACAGAAGAAGTGTTCCTTGATGACAAGAGCACTGAGAGACTTAGTCTGAATTTCTGAAGTTTTCCAAGATCAAATAACATTATATAAATTTCTACTGTAGTTATTTTAATTGAGAGCCTTGAGCAAACATTGGTGACAGAGATGAGATTAGATTATGGTGAAAATGTGGCTATTCTTCCAAACTTCGGACATTTTTGATTTGCAGGTTTAACAGTAGTCATAGAATCATTGAGGTTGGAAGAGACCTCTAGCGATTGTTTAATCTAACCCCCATGCTAAAAGCAAGGTCTGCTAAACAGGCTGCCCAGGATCAGATCTAGATGGGGTTTGAATATCAGCATGGATGGAGACTCCATAGCCTCTCTGGGTAACCTCTTCTGGTGTTTGATCACAGAGTAAAACAAGTTGGTTGGTTATGTTTAAACGGAATTTCTTGTATTTCAGTTTGTGCCCATTGTCTCTTGTCCTGTAACTGGATACCACTGAGAAGAATCTGTCTCCACCTTCTTTACATCCCCCACCAGGTATTAATACACGCTAATAAGACCCTCCCTGAGCCTTCTCCTGAGGCTAAACAATCCCAGGTCTCTCAGCCCGTCTTTGTGTGACAGATGTTCCAGTCCTGTAATCATCTAAGTGTCCCTTTTCTGGGCTTGCTCCAGGATGCCTGTGTCTGTCTTATACTAGGGAGCACAGAATTGCATCCAGTGCTCCAAAGTGGTCTTAGCAGCGCTGAGCAGAGGAGAAGGATCGCCTCTCCTGAGACATGGTATAGTAGGTTACTGCTTTGGACACATCTAACCTTTGGGATAGAACAGGAATTGGAGAAGAAATCTACCAAAGCTTTCTCTTTTATAAAATATTCTCCAGGTCTACTGTGTTTCTAAATAGATTTAAATGATATTATAAACCTGACACATAATATCACACAACAACAACAATAGCTGAAGAATAATGATACCAGCATCTTTACAATACAGACTTACTACATCAAAACCCAGATTTCATGAGATTTCCAAAAAAACCCTAAGCAAAGGTTCATCCAAAACCCACACAAAAGCCCAAGACACTGGGAAGTGACTTACCCATGTTCTTCTCTGTGGGGATAAACAGGTATCCGATGTGTGACAGATGATGACGGTACATGTGGACTTCTCATGCAGGGCAGCTGTTGGGAATTTTCAGCAGGTGACCCGGCAGCTGTTGTCACAGTGTAGGTGAGTGACCACGTATAGGATTGCATAGCTCCTGCAGACAAACAAACATTTGGAATGTTGTTCCAAACAAAGGAATACAGCTAACATGGGCTGCCAGTCATACAGGTGTTATGCTTTGAGATGGTTACAAGAAAGCAACCTTATAGGCACTGATAATGCAAACCACATCAACCAAAGTGAAAAAACCAGTGATGTCTGAGGCTTAAATAAAAACACAAATAGATCAGCTGGAGAGTACAAAGATCCAAAGATAAGAGACATATCTGGACTAGCTCAGACTGTGAACTTTCAGTGTGGCATTGTAAATTGAGGTTTGGTTTGGTTTTGTGTTTTTTTTTTCCCAGAAAAACTGGGGTAGGACTTAGAAATGGAGGAACACCAGTGCTGATATTTCTCAGGCATGATGCACCAAACCCTGAGGTCTCCCTCACATGGAATGGACTGCTGGCCTGTTTAGCTCTGAGGCTGATCAGGCCTGGAGGGAGGCAGGAAGTATGATCAGAACAATGAAGGCTTAGAAAAAGATGGGTGTTACGCAAATAAATTTCTTGAATTATTTTGCATTTTGTATCTGTTCCACCCAACTAGGTACCAGCCCTTGAAGTGGCAATAGAGTGGTAGATCTCCAAATTATAACAAATATATAGACAGAAATAGCCTAGCCATCTCCTTCCCACAAATAAAGTTTCTTTCTTCTTTCAAGGCGGCAGGGATGGACTTAATTTATTTTTTCATGTAGAGCATTTGTGGGAAGAGCAAAGCAAAGAAGTGGGTTTTCCAGTTTGCTTGGAAGGTGCCGAGTTTTTTAATCATCCTGATCCCTTCCAGGCAGGAACTCCAGATTCATGAGCCAGCTGCTGAGAAACCTTTGTCCTTCGTACACACCCCTTTCACTCAGGAGGCTGACAGATCCATTGTTCCAGTATAACATAGCTCTTGCTGGAGGTCATGACCATACTGGCTGAGATTACCCTGCAAATGAGGACCAGAACACTGAATTTAACCCAATGCGAACACTAGTTTGGGGGTCTCTGGGCACTCTTGACTCTTTTTCACCAACTAAAAGGAATTGCAGGAGGTGACTTGGTTTTTTCAGTGTGGATTCTAGGACTTCCTGTAGTATGAAAGGGCCTAATTCAGAGGGGGGAATGATTGTATTACCAGGTCTGTGTCCACTCCATGGCTCTGGGGAATGAAAAGCCAAGCCTGTCTCAGATGTGCATAATTTTCTTCAGGTGTGTGTGATTTTATTTGGCAAAATCAGACAAATAATTTTTTTAAGTGGGAAATGCTTAGTTCTGAGACTGAACAAAGGCATTCTGAGCTTCACAAGGTAAATCCAGCTCAAAATATTCCAGCAGGGTATGACTTGTTGCTCTTGGAGTAGAGACATCATTGGATGTATTATAGCCAAGGATATTTGTGTTAGGTCTGTTTTCATATGGCTGCATTTTCTGTCACTGACCCTTGAAATTTCAGTCTTTCATCTCCTCCCATTGCAGAGGACCATTGAGATCCTTGAGACCCAAGATAAGCAAGCACATCAGTGTTGCTGTGGATATAAGCAGTCATGGGTCCCTGAGTTGAGGAAAACATTTAAGGCTGGATTGATGGGCTGCCCAGGGATGTGGTTGAGGCACCATACCTGGAGGTATTTAAAAGACGGGTAGACATAGTACTTAGAGACATGGTTTAGTGACGGTTTTTATCAGAGTTAGGTTGATGGTTGGACTAGATGATCTTAAAGGTCTCTTCTGACCTAGACAATTCTGTGACTCTGAGGAAGCCTACCTTCACTAGAAAATACAGTTTATGTGGAAGGGGCCAAAACTACTTATGCGGTGATCAAATACCTTCATCTGAAAACAAGACAAAAAACTGTTTTGAAAATATCAACAACTTGTCTGCGGAATATTTTGGTGAAACATTTTAATTTCAAAAGGTCAACATATTTTCCTAGTGTTATTTTGCAAAAGAAAATTTGAAACTTTGTTTCAAAACAGGCCTAAATTCAAAAGGCAAAAACAAAGAGAAAAGAAAGGACAACAAAGATCGTGAAAAAACCCAAATACTTATTTGTAGGTAATGTTACTGGGTTCTTTTTTACTTTTTCACTTTTTAAATTCACCATGAAACAGAAGTTTTACTTTGACCTGATTTTATTTTTTCCAAGAAAAATGCTAGCCATTAAGCCAGAAATCTCTTGACCTTCCTAGCTCTAACAAGAAGCGGTAATAACAGGACCAGAAGATCCTTTATATTTTACCAAATATGGTTTATTTGACTGGTTCCAGCCATTGTGACAGCCTCCTTTTCTTTTTTTTTTTTGAAATACAGTAGGGATCTTATCTCAGTCTGAGGAAAATGAGTCAGTCCAGGACAGCAAGTTGTTTCATGCACTTCCTGTGGGAAGTCAGACTTCTTGGATGAGAGGACTTGGCCACTCCTGGCATTCAAGTCTAACTGACAGCTACCTCAGGTCAATTTTAAAATAAATGTTTAGGGTGTTACATGCTTTGTGCCTGTCCAGACAACACAGAAACAAATACAGAGAATAGGTCTTGTGCCCGAAGAACTGTGAATATCTTTGCTGAATTTTCCTAACCAAGAATTGTCCCCAAGATCCTACAGGATAGTGCCTCACACAGCTGCTCTAGGAAATATTAACTTTCTTTTGGAGGCTACAGTTTCGAAACAAACGTATGTTGGGTTTTACTCTGGATTTACAGAGTTACAGGAGCCTGTTCAAACAGTTTTTTCAGGCTGTTTTTAGGAATCTACAGTTGCCTCACTTCTCTTTGCCTTTTTGGAAGGGATGCCATTATTTTCAGTGACCTAGTCACAGAGAGGAAGGATAGAAGACAACAACAGATTTGAAGACATGTTTATGTGTATATTGGGTCAGCCAGGATACTGCCAACATTGTGGTGGGTGAAAAAGGAAGGATGAGATAAGACTGAAAGTTTTTCGTTGTTAGCTTTTTAATACCCGCCTATGTCCCAGCACTATATGATTAATTTCCTCAGCTGGCTGCAGAACTGAACTCCAGGACATGAAGTCCCTTTTAGATATGACTGAACCCAACTGAACTGCATTCTGAAATAAGCAAAAACAATAGTGATTGAGTAACATTTTTCTCTGCTTTGTGTTCTGAACATGCAGGGTTTGATTAAAATAAGGAAGTTCATTTATTATCATTCCTTATTCTTTTTTAATGAAAAGCTTGATTTTGAAGATACTAACCAAGAGGCCATCTGACCTGTAGAAGAGCCAAATATAAATGGAACTCCTATCAGTCCTGCAACAGCCCTGTTGCCATTGGTTCCATCATGTAGACAAGTGCAGAAAGAAACAAAAGTTGCTTCGCGGTGCTGCATTTTATATTTGCTTTATGCTGGAGTAAACGACCACCCAGGTAGAAGCAAGACACCTACAGCACTGTGAATTATGTCTGATAGTGAGCACTACGGTCGACCTCAAGCAATCAGAAATATGGAGTCAGACACCCATTCTGCCTCCCCAGTGAAGAGATTACCTCAACTATCAGCTTTGGAAAAAACACCAACCCATCCTTTTGGAGAATTTGGAAAATTGCCTTTTGAAATTGGAACATTTGACTTTTACACTCTGCAGCTATGAGAATTAAATGCTGATTGTTGAACAAGAGCTGATATTCTGAAAAAAATACCATGACTCCAGAAGCTGAAGATTTAGGAAAAACCAGAAATTTGTTCTACTCACACACACAAATATGAGAGGTGGTAGCTTTGTGCAATTATCCCCTGTGCCGGATTCCCAGAACTTTAATACAATACCTAGCCTAGACTTGGAAGAACAGTGACCTGAAATGACTATTGCTGACCTGAAGACTTATTTCACAAATCCATTGCTTGAAACTAAACAGTAAACTGCATAGATTAGTTGACTAACATATTAGAACTATTTACAATTCAGAGTTCATTTTGGGTTGTCTGAAAACCGTTGCATTAGCAAATGAGTAATCACAGCTTTAAGAGGGGCTTTAAGGGATAATAACAGAGTCAGCCATATAACTATCACTTTTATTACAATATTGTTGCAGTTTGAACAATCATTAATCTGTCCTTTGTGATTTAGAAAGGATGAAGACCAATTATCCTCTTAAATGTCTAGTAACCTAACAAAAAGTTCTAAATAAAATGTTAGCTGAGCCATGCCAGATGTTCTACCACAGAATGCTATATATAGGATTTACCTTTCTTTTGCTTAATATCATGTAATTGCAACAGTTTAATTTGCTGGTTTTGTGCCGACCACTGACTGAAGGCAAAAAGGTTAAAATGCAAGTTTAATAGTTAACTTTTATTGCTAATGCCACAAGCAAGAAAGAGTTAATGATGCCTTAAATTGGGGAACTGAGAGCTAGTGGCAACCAATGGAACTAGTTCTCAAGCTTTGCAAAGCATTTGTAGAGTTTTACATTTACCTCATCAAAGACACATAAGAAAATCAATAGAGTGTACTTTAAATACAATTTCCCAGAACAGAGGTTCCTGTTCCAAAATATTCTATATATTAATGGCATGAATCTGTATATGGAACAGTTTAATTACATGTAATATATATTCAGCACTCATATTTTAAAGCATAGGAATTTCCTATAGCTGAAACATGGTTGTTATTTTGTATTACTTTATGTGAATGAACCCTGCATTCCATGGTGTAATGATTAGCAAACAAAAAAGCTGATCATGTGATGAACACGGGAAATGGAGGTATTACTAAATGCCCAAATTAAGACCAGGAAATAGCCACATACTTATATATAATCGTAACTAGACCACTACTTGCATTGACGAATTTGGCTTGTGCTAGGCAAAAATGATTTTCACTCTCGCAAAAATGAGGCTGCACCAGACCATAAGAATAAAGTCCAATTCAATCAAACAGAAGTTTTTAAAACAACCAAAAAATGAAAAGCTGGGAAAAAAGAGAGCTAAAATAATTAGAAATAGCTTTCCTAAGAAGTTCTGCTATGGGATCAATTATGTCAAGTTCCACTGCCTGTACTGCAGGAGTAGGTCCTTCAATATATGATCCTGTTTCTGGCTTGAGTCTTCACACTAGCAGACCTTGGTCTTACCAGAACATCAAAAATTAGAGAGAATAAACCAGACCATAATAAAATAATAAACAACAGGAAAATAAAAAGGAATTGCATTTGTAATGTTTGTGTGAGTCCATCCCCTTGCATTACTGGTGGGATTCAGGAGGGATATGTAAGATCCATGCAGTTCCCAGGGCTGCCCAGATCTGCGCTTAAGTCAAGTACCCAAGTCAAGAAAGCTGAATGTGGAGGCTCAGATAGCTGGCAAATAGGCTATTATACATATATATATATATGCGGAATAAGCTTTGGGTTAATAGATATGATAGTCACATAGAGTTACAGTCTCTGCAGCCTAAACACAAGTCCCTCAAATCTCTGTTCCTGCCAATGCCACTGGAGAGCATGCAGTTCCCTACTTTTCAGTCTTTTATTTCTGGGTACAGTTCTACATCATACTAAGTTCTGGTTATAACAGCACAATGATCTTTTTGGGTCACAATGTCTACAGAGCAAGTTACTCACAAAATCAACTTTTCAAGACTCAAACATACACCACCTCCAACGTTGCCTGATCCAAAGCAATCTGTTCCCCTGCCGTATCTAGAAATCACGTGTCTCTTGTCTAACTGTTCTGGGAGTAATACCATCCTATTTACCTCCTAAATATGGTATTATCTCCAAGAGTTAGAAAACCTTAAGTTTCAGTGTAGGGACAAATGTTCTTAAACCTCTTTCCACCACAACTATGCATTGTGTTTCCCTGTGGCGCCTTTGAAAACATGAAAAATATTTGTCAGAAAGATTTATTAGTCCTTTAGCCACTGCCAAATTCTCCAGTGTGGTAAATCATCACTTTCTGACATTCTTTCAAGAAGGTTTTGTAACTTTTCTAGTACATCACAAAAGTGATAGTTTCCACATTCTGATTATTCACCCATTTCACTGAGGAGCAGCAAAGCTGGAATTTCACTGCCTGGAATGCCTTCTGAAAATCGTTCACATTTCTGCCTTTTTTTCCGTGAGTTAAGAAAACACTGTCTTTTGATCATACAGACAGGGTGTCCTGTCCACATCCAAAAGGTAATGAGTGAGTTTTACATTGGAGTACAGACGATGGCTGCCCATTTATACAAACAAGAAGCCCGTTTTGTGCTTACTGTTTTCTGATAATCCTGCCCACAAGTAGAATACCTTTAATCACAGATTTTGAATCTGTGGCCCCACCAGAATACAACCACCTCATGAGCTGCCATAACAGAGTATGCAACTGAAAATAGGCTTCAGATGTGTAATTCCTAGTCTCTGACACAGAAACATGAAAGTTATCAAAGATATGTAAAACATCCCCAAGAGAAACTCGTGCAGTTATTTAAGCACATTTGGGTCTCAAATATGTTTAAAGATATACAATTCCCATTTTACCCACTAGGAATTAAGTGGTTCAGGATTTTGAAAATCTCAATAAACCTTAAAATATCTGGCACATTTCCTTGAAATATATAAATTTTTTCAGAGAGACCAATTGCCCTTGAAGTCACTGAAGATGCTCAGAAGTGCCACATTCATAAATAATTCTTTTGGGATATTGCTAGAAATAGGAAAAATCGGACAGATTTTTAAAACTATTTAGAAATAAAGTGACAGGTCTGCTTTTCTGAAGGCCTCAGCTACTGAACAGATTCTGACATGCTGAGGTCTGGGATCTCCTGTTAGGCCTTTGGACTCCAAACACCGGATCTTCTTCATGTTAGACTGCACATTGTGTTTGGATACAACGAGAAGGTATAACTGATACTTTAAATAGATTTCTGGTCGGGAAGGCTTCTCGTCTCTTGAAAGTCAGTATGTCATGTTTTCCATCTCAATTTTCAAGTGCAAAAATGATCTTTGAGCAGATGTAGCTGCCGTAAGCCTACCTACCTGTTGTAGCTGCTATGCCATTGTACTCTGGGGACTGATTGCTGACAGGCGAGGGGGCAGAGGGCACTTCCACTGAGGTGGCAGATTTAGCTGGGGAGAACGGCACTGGGGAGGGAGTTGGAGGAGCTGGTTCACTCAGAATAATTTCTTCTCGTATTTCTGCTGCAGGATGAGAGAAAAACCATTAAACATAGTTAAAAGTAGAATCAAGGAAGATTTAGAAACTAATAAAAACCAACCTTAATGGAAGTAGTTAAGTTCTGTAGGCTGTATTTCAAGAAATGCATAGCAGGAATCACAAATCTTTGAAAGAACTACTCCAACAACATTCAGCATTACAACCTTCAGGGTACCTTCATAAGACCTCTTAAAGGAAAGCGCTGTTTTTCTTGTATAAATGGGAAACTCACGCAGAGACAGCTTAAGGCTTATATTCCTGTAATATACTATTAGATATATAAAATTAGGAGTCCAGTCTGAGTCAGACACTCCTACTCCTGGAGGCATTGGCAAAAAAAAAAAGAATCTCCAGGGGATTCCAGTGGCTTTTGGTCATGACCTTCTCTCTTCATTGACTGAAGAGGATGACTCTCTGGATAGTTCTAGCTGTTACAGCTATGTGGAAAGTATGCAGGGATAAATAACTTGTTTGTCAAAAAACCAAGAGGTTATGGCAGGGCAATGAATTAAATCCAGGTCTTTCAACACGTAGAAGATATTACTCTAATCACTCAAATGTTCTTACTTCACGTAAATCTACAGGGTAGCAAATTAAGACACAGCTAAAATGAAGAATGGAACTTTCCAAAGATGACAAAGGGGTAAAACTTGCTCAAATTAATGGGAGATACAAGGAAGGGAGATCACTGAGGATCCCTCATTACAAGGGCCTGCCCTGAGCAGAGAGACTAAAGGCAATCTCAGTTCACTTCTTTTCTGATCAGTCAGTGCAGAGTAATTAGAGCAGGACCCCAAATCTGCTTCTATGAAGCTGCTTAAAACATAAGACTACCAAAAAGACTAGTTTTGTTTTTTGTCTTTGCTCACTTCTCCCATCTCTCCCTCTTATTAAATGGTAAAATCCAGTAATATCAGTGAATTTATTTAGTATTAAACTAGAGAGAGAATCAAGGCTGGGTTTGCTGAAATAATGACTTAGACAGACTGAGTTAAAAGGTTCAGTACAAAAAATTGAAACTGAAACACCAAGCATGTGTTTAGGAATGGCTTCAGACATCCAGAGTTACATGATGAACCAGGCAGGCCCTTTTCAGAATGTATTAACCAGGGACACCCCCCTCACAAATGACTTATTTCAAATCATGATGCAACTGGAAAACACTTTGCTCCTAGATAAGCCTTACTGGGTTAGATGAGGATAAAGAAATGTCCTAACATAGAAAATAGTGAATCCAGTGGAACAAAACAAAAGAAGACAAATAAAAGAACAAACTCACCTGTGCTTCCCTCTCCTTTCATTGCCCTCATTAGTTCATTAGCTCTCTCCTGGCAATGGAGTGATTCTAGCAGGTACAATACGTAGTCATCAAACATCAAGTGAATAAGGTGAAAAGACCCTGGTAATAAAGTGAACAAACAAAAAAAGCCATTGACTGTCTCAATACACTCATTAAACCAATGATTATGGTATTCAACACAAACAGTCCTGAGCAGGACTGCCTCCACATACCACTGCCACTGAAGTATCTCTCTCACTCAAGGTAAGAGAGGTCAAAGCAAAACTGGGGACTAGCAGACTCCGTTCACTCACTGGGTTTGTTCAGGCTTATATGACCAATTATCGTGGTTTAGGGTGCAAGTAGGCTGCCTAGCTAAGAACTGGGACTTGATGGAGTTTTCCTCTCCTACATTAGCACCGAACAACTTAGACAATTACACTGCAGTGGAATTGTTCCCTTTAATCTAAAGGACCAGATATAAGTTTGTGTCAGAAGTAGAATCCTGAACTGGCTGTCTTAGCAACACGTCCTTGTATGAATTTTATGAACTACATGTGTCATTGGACAAAGAAATAAGACACTAATCAACAGTAAGATAGAAATAACCTTCCAAATCTCCTGATGGTATATCTCCACTGCATTGCCTGGACTGGATGTGACATCCATTAACTGCCAAACGTAGAGGCATTTGCAGCAATTGTGGATGTCTTAAAGGGAAAGACTTGTACCAAAGCTTTTCTCTGTCATACTTCTCCTACTACATTATATTTTCCTAATTATCAGTTTGAATTATATTAGCAGCATAACATTTGGCCTGTTTCTGTGCTTACATCTGAAGATGCCATGGATACTATCTCTTAACTGCCATGACAGGAATGTGAAAAATTTAAGGGCTTAAGGGAAGAGTACGGGCAAAAGAAAATACAGAGGCTGGAGTCAAAAAACACTTTTAGAATTAATAATAAAAAGAGATTATATTGGTAGCTATCTGCCACAAATCATTAAGTAAGGTTTGAGTACAGATGGAGAATTGTTAATGTTGTTAGGAGGAAGGACCAGGTGATGCTATGGACTAGACGAATGGAAATGAAACTTAATAGCACACTGTAAGATAGAGATTTTTGTCATCCTCTGATTTATATACTTCCCCTGTAGAAACAGAAGTATTAATGCTGTTGCACAAGGCACTGGTGAAACCTCATTTAGAATATTGCATATGACTCCAGTCACCCGTGTTGAAGAAAAGTTAGTACAAGTTGAAACTGGTATGGAGAAGATTACCAGGAGGATGCGGGGAATAGAAAATAGATTTTAAATGACTAAAAATGCACAGCTGGCTTCATTTTGCAGAAGGGAAGTGAGTTGCTTCCCATAATTTATAAAGAAGGATAGATGTCAGGGATGGTGAAGAAATGTTTGCCCTAGAGCACACATAGCCACAAAAATAGATGTGTAAGAAGAGACCATAGATGCATTTCAGGGGAAAATTAGAGGAGTAAAGCATCAGAGTTGAGACATTGTGTAGTGTCCTCCTGACATTCATCTGCAGGGGAAGACTGACAAGTATCAAGATGGAGTTTGGTCGATTTATGCAATAGACTCCATGACACACACTATATGTAATAAATCCAGACAGGATTTGATCACACAGTGGTTTTGTTTTTTGGTTGTTTTTTTTTTTAAAGCTCCTATGTTTAGTTAGATTTGCATGGAATATTTAAAACATGTTCATATAAGTCATTAAATAACTCAGGTTAAAATAACAGCCAGTCCAGCAGCTGGCTTAAACCAGAGGAAGATCACCAGCTGAGAGGAATCAGCCATCAACTACTCCCAGACACACACAAAAAAATCATTAAAAAATAGCCTCATCTAGATGTGTTCCTTTTGAAATTCCATGATGCAACAAGTTTCAAATTCAATCAAATTTCAAATCGATTTCTTCACAGTAAAGTTAGGTTTATCTTGACATACTAGCTTTTACAACACCAAAGCATAACTACTCCTACTCCGACTTCTCTACTCAAACATACTGTTGATGGGCAGAAGAAGTGGTTTGAAAGACCCTATATCCTTACCCAATTCTAGGTGGTAAATTCAGCTTTCAAAGCAACTCTGAGCACATTCTTTTTCTTTGTGACCCGGATGGTCTTTGTGTTTCATTCTCTCACTCCAGGCCCGTGTGGCCTCTGTCGTCACTGATATGAGCTGAGCACACACACTGGGAGGTGAACATGCGCCTTTGTGTTCTTGGGCAAGGCAGCACAGAAAAAGGACACGTGTGATTGCAACACCTTTGCTATGGGGAGGAAATGTTTGGCTGTTGGTGAACCTGAAGCATTCAGTTTTTCACTTGTTTCATGTATCTATGCAAATCAAAATGGTAACAAGTTTCCCCAGCCTTGCAAGAAGGAATAGTGGAGATCTTCACTTAACTATTGCAGAGGATTTGTTTTTAGAAATCTTTTGGGCTCAAAGTCTTGTTAAAGAAAATCCTATTCAATTCAGCAGTACAATAAAGACAGCAGATCTGGCTGATCACCTTGTTACCAACCTAGGATTTCCTCAGTGGAAACCTGGATTATCAAGGATCTCCACAAAATGCTTGCTCTTCTTCTGACTACAGTTTTTCAGTGGAAATTTTCTACTGACTTTAGTGCAGTTACTACTGGTAAGTATTTCCAAGGTAAGAAAAACAGGCCTAAATGCTGGCAAATTTATGTGGTGATATGAAGCTCAACATATTTAGTATTTCCCATCAAACTCCTTGCTCAGCTTTAATTAAAAAAAAACGGAAAGTTGCTTGTAGTTTCATAAAAGTGTTTGGAATTGCAAACCATAGCACTAAAATGCTAACAAGCAAATGACAAAACCCCAAGATTTTCTATTTTTTAAAAAAAGGCTTTGTTTTAAGCGGGTCTAATGCTTTATTTTGAAGACTTGGGGTTGGCAGTACTGAATGCAGTGTTTAAAAACACTCCAGTGCCTTTGTTACTCTTTTGAATTTCTCTCTTCCTCTCCTATTATTTCTCCCACTGTGTATTTTTAAACTCTGTATAGAGTTTTTGAGTTCAGAATTTGCGTGAAAGACACTAGACAAACAAGTTGTTGGTACTGAATGAATGCAATATTTTTACATTTTTAAACGAGTCAAATGAAATGTAAGCTATAGAGCGAAACCAATATCAGGGCACACATTTTAGCTACACAGTGAATAGCTATTCAGCATGATGTACAATAATTTATTCTGTGTTTGCAAGCTACTGTTTTTCACATGAAACTATTTGGTTCTTTCAAGTATATCTTTAAGTATTGAAACGGATCCAACTGTGGCTGGCAAACCATACTCTTCTTTAGGAAGAGATAAGTCATTCAAGAGTCTGTAGTTACAATAATAAATAGCATTGGGTTCTAGTTTTGAGGAGTTAACAGAAATCTTGGCAACGATTACCCAGCTAATGTACAGTAAGTATCAGCAGCTATTAGCAGATACAGCAATTATGCTCAAGTAGCAAAACAAGGGAGATTTCCAGATCTGGAGAAAATCATGATGCTTCTATTACTAATTAGTTACTTTATACACTGGATGCATTACCCAAACAGTACCACCAACTGTGCCTTTGATATGCATAGACAGGAAGGAGGGAGGGAGGGAGAGAGACAGGCAGAGGGAAAAAAAGAGAAAGATGGAGAGAGAGGAGGGTTTTTTTCTGCCAGGGATTGTTTCAACCTGCCCACGCCACCATCCTTAAAAGCTTTGCAGAATCAAGTCTCTGTGCTAGACAGTCCAGTGTCAGGTATTCCAACTCCCTCCAATCACATTTCTGTATCATATATTTCAAAGATAAAAATATAATGTCCTGTATATAGTAAAAATCCTGTTGTTTAACATATTATTTTACTTTTTAAAAAAAAATTACACTGTGAGCATCTGAGTCTGTATATTGGTTGAAGTGGAAAAAATAATTAAAAATCAGTCCATGGAAACAGTTTCCAATGCAGTAAAAATGTGAAACTTATCTAAGTTAAGAATAAAGATAAATAGATGTAAATATTTAGAACAGTAAATCAGTCTTTGTTTCTTTCCATAGAACTCACTTAAATGCATACATTATTCTGAAAAGCTCGAAGGAACTGCATGAAATTCAGTGCAGAAGAGTTCCTGCTGTCTAGCTCTGAGATGCTGACATTCAGGGGTTATTCTGTTGGAACTTGCTCAACTCTAATTCATGAACAATGCATTGAATGGCCTTGCAGTGAAACAGTACCATCATTAATACAAATTATTACAAATTTGTGTGTGTAGCTAAATAACATTTGGGGCATTTGGGGAGAAACAAGGTAGGGATAGCCCAGGCTTCTGCCTGACAGGATGATGATATGGTTTTGGTATAATTCTCCCCTTTGAAAACCTGAAAGCTCAGATCTCCTCCTGCCACAGGAGTTGCACCTGAGCGGGGAAAACTCCAGCCTGTATAAATAAGGATTAGAATAGGGACTGAACCAACTCTTGTGATATCACCTACCAGGAGAGAACCCACCCAGCAGGCTGCAGACCTCTGCAGCTCAACCAGCGGTTATGTGGTTTGTACAAAGTGAAATAGTTTCAACGGAAAAGATAAGAAAACTCTCCTGCACGACAAATCCTCTAGGCTTTTGGTTAGAAATCTTGCTCTGGCAGTGGTTAGCACTGGTTCAAGACTGCTGAGACAGGCAACTGTGGTCTAAGCCCCAAACTATGGCCGATACAAAAGAATTCTCTTTGATTTCACTTTTTTAAAAAATAAAGATTTCTGAATTGATTAAAATCCCAAACTATCTCAGCTTCACACTGAGCATGATATTTTTTTTAAAAAAAAAACAAACTCTTGCTTTGGTTACCAAATTGAAAAGCAGTTATTGATCCAGTTCTAATATAACACCACACACCCAGGAAAAACACATCAGCTATAACCACAGCATTCTTTCCCTGACTATGGTTACATATAAACATATCAAATTCATGTTAAAAGGTGTGTGTCCATGTAAGAAGAATCACACATTTTAGTCACACAGATATTGTCAGTGAAATAAAAAGGGGAAAAAAAAAAAAAAAGACAAAACCCTACAAATTTAGCTGAGCAGTTAAAGTTCCCAAAAATGAGAAATTCAAGACTTAAATTTATAACAGAGAACAACAGGTAACTTACTTTGGTACATCTGATTTATATTATATTATATTATATTATCCCAAACTTTAACTAAAGAATAATTCTCAATCTTCATATTTTGTCTCTACATGGCACATTCATAAATGTTTCTGTTAATAAGAAAAAAAAATCACAGCTGAGGATCACTCTATAGACCTTCCAGAGAACTGGTGGTCTAATAACTATTTGGGGAATCCCTGTTTGATTAAAGCTGTTTGGGTGACTGATGGTTTGAAACAGGGAATGCTTGGTCAGGTTACAAACATATCCTGAACAGGAATAAAAATAATGTTGTAATGTGCAACTCAGTAGCAATAATGTATCCTTGGGGGTACTTTAACATCAGCATTTAATGGCTTGCAACCTCAACACTGCACTAATGCAGGAGGTTTTTCCGTTTGTTGCCTGTCAGTGTGTTTCACAGGTTGGGATTATGCCTGCAGAGAGAAGTGTAGCAACCCAAAGTGCTAGAAAACAAAATTCAGCGTTTATTCAACACTCATGCAAAGGGATTTTTGAACACTGAGGGAAAGTATACTGCTAAGCAGTATCAGCTACTTTTATGCCCACAACAAAAGAAAAGCTGCAGTGTCTCGAGGAGAAAATGAGTCCTAGAGGAGGTGGGAAATAGATGTGACGAGGACACTGGTGCTGAAAACACAGGCTAGCAGATGGAAATTGTGATCATCTTGGGGATGCTCACTATCCTGGTGTCTAGTGGTGACACAGTAATACCTGTTTGGAAAAATCTTTACAATGGGAAGCCAATGAAATTTGTTTCATATCATACCTATCTCTGATGGTATCGACATTTATGCTATCAGATGGTTCTAAAAGCATAAAGGACATCAAAGCTCAGCTGGCAGAAAACTTTGCAGCTGTTCAATGCATTGCCTTCATAAATTCATTATTAATCTTCTACTAACATATTCTGACAAATGTGCATTTATAGAAACCATCCCTCATGCAAAATCTGGTCCCAAGTGACTATGAATGTTCACACTCATGACACAGCAGTCTATTTTCAATCATTCCTGCCTTTCGCTGATTTTAATCATCTGAACTGTTTGTATCCCAGAATTCAAAACAAAGCCCCTTTGGAAACTGTAGAAAAGCAATATGATTTTCATTCAAAAAGTAAAAGTCTCTTTTTCCACCCTGACTGAATTCTAATAGAATGGAAGAGAATCCGCCCACGGTATAGAAACACACTTATTTTGGAAAGACTAGTTTAAAATACTCTGTCCTTTAAAAGCAGAGCTGGCAAAGTGTTTTGCTGGAGAGCTTTACACCCACTTCAGTGCAAAGTCACCTCCCTCAGCACAACACGTGGTCAGAGTGGATTCAGGTAACCAGGCTCACTTTGCACTGAAGTGAACGAGGGAATGTTCCTGTAATCAGCTCCTCCAGCTGACCTGTGACTCTGGCTACTGGGTAACAACAAACAGAAGGAAGTACTAATGTTTTCAGCTCCCCTGGCCAGATCTTGAAGACAGGCATATGTCTGAGCATTATTTCCAAATGTTGGTAGCCCCAACTCTTTTTATTAATAGAGACCCGGATATATTATGATTTCACTTAAACTGTACATTACAAGCCAGGATTCAAATTTTTTTTTTGATGGTGGAAGGCAATTACTACAAAAAAATGAAAGTACCAAAGCTGGGTGCACTGTGCAAAGTCATGTCCCGAATCACTCGAGTGCCGAAACAGGACCACATCAAGAGGAACTGCTGAGCTACTTTCTTCAAAGAGCCTTGTCTCTTGGCAGCTACCTGCAAGAAAACAGAGATATCTGACATGGAGAAACTTTTCTTTTTGCTGCCTGATACAGCTGAATGATGCACATATCTATCTTGTTTTTTTAATACTGAAAAACTACTTACCATTATCTTCGCATTAAAACATACACTAAAAATTAAAAATAAACCAAACAGCCTTACACAGAAAGCCACCTTGCTGCTACATACAACCTTCAGAAGGAGGAATCATACAGTATTATCCAACACCAAGACTGAAATTCCTTTATAAGTGATGAAAGGACTGCCAAAAAATTACACTGATCTTCATCTTAACCTAATTACTTACATGTTTATTTTTGCTTCTTAGTCAAGGAAGCAATTTATAATCAAGAATGCTTGATCTACACTGAAAATTTATATTAACATTTTAATTTAAGTTTACTATTTAATATCATTTTTTGTTCCTTTATGTTTTTATTTTTGTGAATTCACACAGTCATTTTACTAGCAAAACTAATTTGCAAAAAGCACACTTCAAGCATCAACTCTTCAAAAATTTTTTTACTATAGCCATATATAGTTTTTCAATGTTTATCCAATAGCTAATAAAATTCATGTCAAGTTCTTCATGAAAATTAACAGTTACAGTCTGAATTTCAAATTGCATTCCACTAACTAAAATAAAAGTTCCCTAAAACAATCAATACTTTTCAAGCAATCTGGGGAAGTATCTGTTGCTTTCTGTATGGATCTTTTGCAGCAGAGAGAGAGGCAGCATATTTTTTATATTTTTGTTTTTATTTTTTTAGCTCTGTGTCCTGGTTTGAAGTAAAACAGAACCAATTTTCTGTTCTGTAGTTTTACATTTTAGCTAGGCCTCTTCTAATTCCCTGAAATTAACAGCATATTGTGGAGAAAACTGCTTGTTCTCAGAATGATAAGACCAATGTTTGTGCTCCATGCCAAGGAATGGTATGCAGAGGGGCCCTTGCTTATACTTATTGCTATAACAACCAAGGTCAGCCAATTTCGTTATTTGCCCTGTTAGAGGGTCGGAAACAGAAAAACGTAGAGGGGTCACATCTGTGGGGAGGAATGGACAGGACAGGTGACCCATACCTGACCAACTGGGGTATTTCATCCCATCTGCCCCATGCTCAGTATAAAAGTGGAGGGATCAAAGGGTCAACTCTCTTTCTTCAATGACCGACATCCTAAGAGGACTCTGTTCATCTGCCTTTGATCCCGATCCATGTGTTCCTGACTCCAGAGCTGGAACCTAGTTCCCATCCATCACTGAGTCCAGTCTGGGACTTCCCCAGTGCCTGCTGGTGATGCGATTATCATCCTGGGAGCTTGATACAGTTTTGTATATATTGTATCTATTTCATTATTTTCTCCTTTTTAATTTTAATAATAATTCTTCATTAAAGTAGTTTAGTTCATTCTAAACTTCTAAATCTCCTTATCCCTTCCTCTCCTCTCTTTTGGGGAGGGGCGGGGAGGACCATTTGTCAGTCTGGTTTTGGTAAATTCGATCAAAACCACGACACTCTAACAACTGGAATGAAGAGTTGAAATTCTAATAAAACATCCCAATACAAAGTATAGTTAGTGACAGAAGTTCAAATAGTCGGTCATACAGTTTCGTACTCTTTGTAAAATTATGGTGATGTCTGATCAATTTTGAAAATATTTTTTAAAGACCAGTTAGTAGGTTTCGGAACACAGTTAGATTAAAATAAAATACAAGTCTTGGTGTCCCAAATCAGCTTAAAAGGCAACATTACCATTCAGTCAAGGACATGTTTATGTAGACTTTCATCCTTATGTTTGAATGTATATAAATGAATTACCTAGCCTAAATATCTATTTCACTAATATCTTAAAGGGCCAGACTGATTATGTGTTTTATTTGCACTATGTAGCTAGAATGACTCTGAACTCATCTCTCCATACCTCTGAAATACTGATTTGACTGGAAACTTCAGCTCTATTCCATTTTTTAATATTATATTTTGGGATAGAATAGACAAGAGCAGAATAAAGCAGAATCCTGAATGTGAGCAGTTCTTTACTGAGCATCAAAACCGGCGAGATTTTGCCCACTGCTGCTTTACTCTTGCTTATCACCAATGTCTGGTTTGTTTGTTTTCTATTTTTACTAAAAATTTAGGACCTGAATAGAGCTAATAATGCAAATGACTGACTCAAGTCCTGACTCCTGCATACCAACCTTTACAACACATCTGTCCACCATGGAATCCAGCCACTCGATGTATGACTCAATGGGGGACTGCTCCTCCAGAAGATGATCAAACTCCTGATATACTGGCAGACAAAGAAAAAATAGCCCACCTTAGCACTTGGATTCCATTTTGAACAAAAGAGAAACAAACCACAAAAATCCACCAATAACATCACAAGTTTTCTGAGGTTTTTATAAGGGATCGGTTAGCTATAACAAATATGTCTTTCTTGGTGTTGACCCAGTAAGTTTGCTGGGTCTCTTATCTTGTTTCTACTGAAAGTGATGGAGCCATTGGAAGTGGTATTTTAATGTAAGCAAACCAGGACCTATTGTTTAAAATTTATCTTTAGATTTAAGTTTCAGCTGTCCGGTGTGCCTGGAAGTGAAACTCTCTATGAAGAGTACGAAGTTAGGCCTTGCCCCTGGTGATGAAAAAAGGTCATGCATGAAATTGATTTAGAAATGCATACAGAATCTTCTAAGCACCAAATGGATGAGTATTGTTGATAGGGCTCTCATCTGTATAATGCTTTAGTGGCAAAAACATGATTTAACTACTGCAAATCATCTATTCACAATGCCAGACACACACACAAAGAATTTCCATAAACTTCTGCTTCTTCAAAACAAATTGCTACCAATGCGTAAGTGCTATACTAAGTTCATCAAGAAGAGTTTCCAAAAGCAACCTGAATACATTTTAACCTCTCCCAAGTACCCATATTCATATTTTAATACAGAAAGTAAAAACAATTAAGCCATTCAACTGCAGGTCTTAAATAAACTAGACTTACAGTTTTATGAGAATCAATGACCAAAAGACAAAGGATCATGCACTTTGACACTTTAAGAAACTGTTCTTCAACTCAGCTAAAATAAAAGACCCACTAAGTCAAGGAGAAAGATACTTTCTGCCTTCTGTGGTACAGGATGGTCTCAATGTGCTATGCATTTCCATTAATGCTTAATTATAAATAACAGGAGAAAGGAATTTCCCACTGTAGGAATGATAGTGAGGGAGGTGGAGGAGGCAAAGCTTAGAGAAGACAGCTAGAGAATTGAGCCAGAGAAGCTATTTGAGAATAATGCGAAGAACAAGCTCCCTGGTCTCTAAGTCGGATCAGCCAGACAAGCAAGAATGCTTTTGCTTCACACCTGACTTTAACTTTGTTTAACTGAGGCTTGCAGACACTGGATGGTCAGAAACATCAGCTGGGAAAGAAGGGAAATAATGATGTCTGGGCTACCGTTATCTTGTTTCACTGAATGGGCAGCCTTTCTGTATTCAGAGAGGATCAACAGGATCACAGAGAAATCTACATGTTGTCTCCTTACCTGAGTGTTTGGCTGGGCAAAAACTGCCTGATAGAACAGATGAAGCAATTCATATGCTGTGCAAAGAGGAGAGCAAGAGTGGAAAAATGAATCAGTTGCCTGCTTCGCTGCTGGAGCGATGCAACGGTATACAACAACCTATTTGAGAAAAGTAACTTTTTAGCCTTTAGTGACTATTAAAAACACCTCAACAGGATGTGAGAAAGAGGGAATAAAGAAGAAACCATTTCAAAGACAGCTACCATAGCAGAGCAGGAAAGAACTTCTATTATACCCAGTGATTTTTCTCTGTTTCTCTCTAGGCTTGCTTATAGGCTTATAAACTCTTTCTTTTTTTTTCCAGTTACAGTAGCTGGAAATTGTACTTTTTTGATTATTAATACAAAGAATGTGAAAGCAGGCCTTAATTACATGTCATATGAATCATACAGAGTGTGATCTTTGAAAAGATCTTTGGCCAAATACAATAAACATCAAAGATTGGGAGGGGGAAAGGGGGGGAATGTAAATCTAAATTCTAGAATACCCTCTACACATATTTGTGCATCTCAGTGAAATCCCATCTCATGACAAACATTCCTAGTGGGTTCCCATTTCTGGGTAATTGCTTATTGGACTATATGGGCCCAAAATATGCAAAAATATGTTCAAATCCATCAGCATTCAGGAAAACTCCATTTGATTTGATTACACTTAAGTCTGTGTTTAAATAGCTCACGCATACTGTTTAGGAAAGTTTTTTGTGTATGTAAGGATGATCTGAATGAGGGCCAAAATTGTCACTGCTACTAGGGATTATAACTTTGAGAACTCTTTCTTTCTTTTTTGGCCAATGGGAGGATGTTGGGTAGACATTGAAAACGTAACAGATGACAGTCTCACTATATGTTACCTCTCCTGCTGCCATCTCAAGTTTCTGTCTCCTCAAAGGAGAAGAGGTCCATGTCAGTAAATGAATCAAGGGTTAAGAAGAAGAGGAAAGAGTACCAAGCACCTCTTGCTGGAAAACAGAGCTAACGGAGAATGCAAGGCCCACCCCTAAACTGTGGAGAAGACTTTTAGTGTTAACAAAAGTGGGACAAGTGCCAAAGTCAGCCTTGTAGCATCCAATGTACATGTGAAGGTGTGATCTCTTCCCAGCCACTCACGGAAAGAGTTATCCCACTAGCAAACCTACCCCTTCAGGGCTCCCACAAGTGATTGACCGGGTTGCTCCCCATTAAGGCTGGTGCTGGATAAAAGATGACTAGTCCTCGTCAAGAGAGAGATGGCAATACAACAGATGGGTTCACAGGGCAGTGAGGTTATGAGTGATGCTAAAGACAAAGCTGGTCACCTGTAGTGCCTCAGAGGGACAAACTCAGTGCTCTCAGGGTTACATCTAAGCTTACAACCATGCACGCTTGCTGGACAATGCAAGTTAAATTTTCTATTTGCAAAAGATCTTTGACTCTGAAACCAATTTTTCAACATCTCCAAAGTCACTTTTAGTTCATGCCTGTCACTATACTAGGCAGAATCTAAATTAGCCAATGAGCTTACTCATTGCTTCTATTTATTCATAAAAGTTCCAGGTGAAAGCTCACCCCATCAAATTATTTCATTTATGAAAACACTGTAAAATTAAGCTTTTTGTAAATGAGTTTACAAGGGACTCAAATATGCAGTCACTTTAGTGTCAAAACCATTCAAAAGACAACTCTCCTATAATTCTACAGCAGGAGAGACTGGGCGTTATCGCGTTCAATGGTTAATTGGTAGGTTTAGTTTGCTCAAGTTCATGGAAAAAATCTTCCTGAATTTTCAAGTTTTGGGCCATTGGCTGTTCTGGATACTAGAAAGAAGCTCATTAATGGAAGAGAGCCCAGATTTATGCCTCAAAACATAAGACCTTGATGGGGCTTTGCCTTAACATTTTGATAAATGTCCTTATATTTATCTTAAGCCTCCAAGAAAACCAACGGCTGCAAAAACAGTGTTATTTTCAGTGGGTTTTGTTTCCAGCAGGAAACCAAGTTCACTTGGCTTTATTTGAGGGTTCTGCTCTTACATTGTATGATGAGCTTTCTGTGTTCCTCCCGTGAGTCCTCCATAGTATAGAGGGTTTGTTTGGTAATGCTATTCAGATCCACATTCCTCCAGTCCTCCAGCATTTGGAATGTGATGTCTGCACTGTGGATCACTGTTCTTGATGCCTGTAATCCAATCCAATCTATTCATTAGTTCATGGTTTATTAGGTTAAAAAATAGCCTTTATCCCCTTTTACGCTTCCTTAGCTAGGCTCACTAAGTTGATTCGCCTCATGGACCCCCACCCACCAGCTTGATGTCTTATGGATGTTACAGGGCCCTCTAAACACTGAGAATTCCCAAGTCATTTTGCCTACTTTAATCAACTGCAAGTGTTTTGCTTGCATCCACCACAAACCCCCATGAGCAACCCAAATCTGGTGGTGCTGTTGCTAGACTCCTCAACCTCTGCTTCAGTTTAAAACCAAAAAGCAACAAGAAAAATTAAAACTAAAACCTAAACAAACCCTGCTCAAGTCTGCACCCTCCCCTCTCCCAAACTACAAAGACTCTCATTCTTCCCTCAGCCATGTGAAAAAGCTCAAGATCGTTTGCCTCTGCATCAGATCTGCTTCTTGGCTGGTTGAGACAGGGGCTGCTGTTGATAATGGGAAGGATGGGCTGAGAGGAAAGGAAGTGACACAAGGTCACGGTCACATAACATACACGAGATTTCTGTAAGTTAAGCAGAGGTGATAACCCACACTAAGGTTATAAGCTTCCCCAAGGAAATCATGCATTTGAAGAGTCTTTCATGTAAGTAAACTGTTTGATCCCAAGTCTGATGCAGAAGGTTGCGGTCTCTGTATCTTGATTTCTTCTGAATTCCTATGGACCTCTAAAGTTCAGTGATGATTCACCATGTTTGGGGAAAGGTAGCACTGGCATCTTTGCCTCCACCACTAAAATAATGGAGGAAGATACGTACAATGTAGTCCTTGCAGGAGTGGGGAGTTTTTTCCCCCAGAGCTTCTTCCTGTGGGCTTCACCACTCACAGAGTTTACCTGGGGTGTTGGATACACCTTCCAAAAGTGGAGCTTTCAGTGTGACAGGGAAAAACTACTTGCTCCAATACGTGGGTGAAACATTAATGAATTCAATGCATCCTCCCTCAATTTATACTACATAGAATTTGGTCTCATGAATTTCTGATAGCTAATTGTGATCTAAACTGGTGAAAAACACTTCAGAGTAGTTTTTATATTCACTTGCTATGGTTGCAAGAATATTTCTGTTTAACAATCCCAGTGGTTCAACCATTTTGGTTTTTGCTAATTTGCATTTGATTTATAATACACAATTAGACCTGGAATTTTTTGTTAGGCATATGGAAATTTTTCTTGCTTTGCAATATGCCTGATACAAACCACTCTGAAATCAAAGGAATGCCACTCATTTATTTCATAGAAATGTACTATCTCTTCAAATCAAATAACAATTTTGTTGCATAAAAGTTCCCTGCTGAATTTAATGATCAGGGATTGCCAGTTGTCTAGAAAAGCATTTTTTGCTGATTACTTTTTGATTTTATGAAGGTGGTCACAGAAAATATTGGACACAATCTACTAAAATAACCTCTTCCTCTTTGGGTAAAGTCCAGCCTGTCAACTCATAAAATGATTTGAAAAGTCAGTAAAAATGGCATTCAGAAAACATAGGTAGCAAAGATTTACTTGGCAAAGATGATTGAGTGATGTCTGTCGCCGGAGTATTTGTGAGAATCTTCTGGACACTACAGAAAAGAAGAGATAAATATTTACAAACTGTGCTAAATAAAGAAAATTATTTCTGAAAATACTAAATTAAAACAAGAACCAAAAAAATACATCCAGTTTCCCATATACAACTGTGGCTACATGAACTTCATTCAAACAGCCTGGTTTTAACTTAGTTTAAACCTTGACCTCATACCTTAAATCTGGATGCTCAATCAGTTTTACAGAGGCATATTACAAGCAGTGATTTATAGATGCTGTGAATAATGAGATGACAAGAGAAATGTAGAGTACAATGGAAAAGCTTCCCTTGTTCAGCATAGCAAATTTTATCTTGATATACAAAGGAACTGAAGACCAGAAAGAACTATTTAATAGAAAGAAAAATGTTGGTGCAAGAACAAGTGGGCATAAAATAATGATAGCTACATTATGTGTCAAAATTAGAACAGGTTGTTAAGTCTTAATGCAAAAACTTTTTGGAGGAGTGTTTTGACTGGACTAGTAGGTGCTAGAATCAGTTTCAGATAGAATTTGATCAAAGTTTCAGAAAGAGATGTACTAACATGCTATGGGGTAAGATGGCCCTGGAGGCACTTGACAGTCCTCTGCTCCTACTTTAGCTCTTTTGAAGCAATATAGACCTTATACCAAGATATTTTCTATACTTGGATTTTAAGACGTTGTATTGTGCATGTTTTTTCTGAAATCTGTGACTCCGGAACTGCAAACCTGACCAAGGCTTGCAGTTCATCCCGTCAGTAGCTCCATTTGCTGTGCACACTATCACAAATTCTGATGAGGAGGAAACAACTGCAGAAGCAACAAAGGCTCACATCAAAGGTAGAATGCACTCAAGTTTTTCTTTATACTAAAATCACCAAAGACTTGCAGATCTATCCAAACAGGCCTCAGAGGTGGCCACAAAGTAGGTTTTCCCTCTGTTCTGTTCATAGAGGCAGTTAAAGAGCACAGATTGAGAACGACTAGAAAGTGCATTGTCTGTCCCTCGGTCTCTCCCTATAAAATCAGAAAAGATTTTGCTATTGCAGATTCTCGATATTTTGGACTGACAAAGATGTGATAAAGCATATTCTCAGCTCTGACTTTGTGTAACTTTTAAAATGAATTAGTAAACAACACACACAAAAAAAAGCTGAAATGAGTTGTTCCAATTTACATCCTGACTGTTCTCAGTAAAATATACACCTAATTTTCCATGCTGATCAAAATAGTTAATCCTTCTCCTAAATTAGTTTTTTTTTTTTTTCCTTTAACTTTGTGGTGTGGAATTTAGTGCTCATGAAAGGCAAAGAATTGAGAGCCGTGAAATAAAGCAGGCTTTATCAATAGGTGATGTGCACTGCAGGCATCTACAAAGCACGTCTGAAAAGGACTAGTGCCCTTTCCTGTGGTGACAGGGTAATTTGATCTCCTTCATTTTTAACTCTGGCACTTTTTTTAGCAAGGGCCTCAAGCTGTATTCAAATTGTGCTAGCCTAAAGGTTTGTTTAATAATTTCCTTTGCCTAATATCATCCCTAATGTTTGCTTACTATCAACAAAATTAATTTCTTATCAGAATCCACAAGAAAGGAAAAGCAATTATTCTCATTTTGAGCGGTGCCTCATTTCACTAAATGAAATTGGTTCTCATGAACAAGTGGAGATTATAAGTGAATACAAGATTTATAATGCTTACCGTTTTAAATTCCTAAAAGAACAGTAGTCTCACTTCCAATTAATTTGTAATCAATAAACAGTATATACATTCCAGGTTAATAGGAGAGAGACTGGGCAATACATACATTCAAATTTAATATTTCGTAGATTTTCTGGTAAATCATGGAGAGCTACTTTCAGCCACTCATCCAGTTGCTTTGCAAACTTTCGGATCACCTGCGTCAAACTGAAAAGAAAAACCACTATATCAGAACATGCTTACTCTGTGCTTTATACTATAAAATCCGTTAACGTGTAAAGACTACGAGTCAGTTATTTACAACTCACTATTATGTGGAGTTGCTGACATATTTTGTTTTGTAAGCGTGAAGAAAAACTTCTGAAAACATTTGCAGGAAAAGCAAAACGTATCACCATGTTCAAAACCTCACGAAGAATGAAAGTCTCTGTACTGCACTGCTTTGGTACTTACAAACAGCATTCTTAGCTTGAAATAAAGTCATTCCCACTCTGTACAAACATAAAAACATAAAATCACAACTGTTTAAAGAAGACAATAGATCAAGCTTTGGATTTCAGCTCAGCTGTGCCCACATTTATACAGATGTACAGAGGGATCTGCAAGTGAAGCAACAACCAACTGTGCTGCAGGCTGAAGCCAATGAATGGGCGATGATGGTGGGGAGGAATTTCCAGGCCAAGCCCACACAGGTAGGGGAAGTGGGGGCGGAGTGGGACCTGCCTGTTTAGCTCTGCACAGGACAGGAACTTTCCTAGACAAGTGGGATTTCTCTCTTCTCCTTTACTATGCTTTCCTGATAGCTCCATCACTTCCTGCTCAACCTTGCAGGCAGCTCAATCTGCCCTTCTTGGAATTGGTCAGTATAAAACGAGAGTTTCCAGGACAAGTTGCAGGGTGCTGTGCAGGGGACCCGAACAGTGGCTCTGTCGGGCTGAGTTGCACTGCCTGTAGCAATACTCAAGATACACAAATGAGAGAGAGCAAGGAACACTCAGCCAGGCTGCACTGAGAACAGAGCTGGTAGAATAAACATGGCCCTAGGCCTGCTCTTCTCCATGCAGACACCTAAACAGGACAGGGGATGGTTGACAACTGCTGCACCCACTAAAACCTGGCCTTTCTGGACAGCCAACATTTATTCCCAGGAAGTCCCTCAGAGGATTCTGGCTGAGTCAGCAAGATTTCCTTCAGGAGCTTCCATTGCAATGAGACCCTTCTTCACCCCCTCCAGTGCAGGCTATGGCTTAATAGCCACAATCTGGCCCTTTATATGCATTACAAAAGTCTATATTCACACTCAAGTCTCTCCTTATTTGCTATGAAAGAACTAAGCAGCTTGAGAAAAGGACTGCTGTTCTGTTTAATCCTTCCAATGAAATAGATTTTGGGGGGGGCTGAGGGGCAAAGCCAGTAAAAATGTACGTGTCTTATCAAGGAAAGTCCATGCTTATAACATGTTTCTTGTGGAAAAAATACTTTGCCTGTACTTTAGCAGTCATACAGTGCACATAGGAGAGCAGAACAACATTTTGAAAACATTTCCCGTAATTAGAGCCACTTTAAAATCTTGAGGGCCAAATATAGAGCACCAACAATAAACTCCTAGAGCAACATTCTTAAGAAATTACTTAACCTCAGGAAAGCATCAAATAATACTAAAGGTATACATATATATTTAGAAAAAGAGAGTTTCCTGGTGCTCATATTAGGAAAATCAAAGGGCAAATCACTGCACTCAGTGATTAAACTTTTTTCTGTGAACTGCAGATCTCTGTCCTGCTTTACCATATAAACCAGACTTCTTGGATTCAGATGAGCTCCAGGTAGGAAGAGAACAGCTGTAATCTACCACATGGAATGGAAAAGTGAATTTAGCTTTGAAACAAAGGAGGCAAATTCTTGTTAATATTAATGAAGTGATCCTAAAATAACCATGCATCTGTTCTTCATAGGATAGTATTTAAACCAGCTTGTCCAAGATTTCACGAGTATGATCTTTATGTCTTATACTCATGGCAAGCAGAATAACAATTGTGTTCCAGGAGTGTAAACAGAGACAAATGCTTAGGTTGCTGTGTCTACATATGCACGTGAGTATTTACAAACAGAGCAGCCAGGTCAGCTCCTCTTGTCACTATAATTCAGAATACTGTTATGCTGTTATTCCAGACTAGCAGAAAAGTGCCTGAAATTTTCAGAAGACAGTGTAGCCTGCAGATTTCTGACACAACCTGAACATTGGGACATGACTATTAGTTTGATGTTAATAAACCAAGAATAAGGTAGTACCCTTTATCACACAAAAAAATAACAGGTTTTCATAGTAAAAGTCTTGCTAAAATCTGAAAATTTCTTCAGGAACATGTCAGCTCTTCAACTCTTTTGAATTGACAGTGTGATTTAAATTCAGGAAATGGGTGGCAGCAAGTAGCTTTCTGAGAAGTAGTGCCATTCCTGAAGAAAAGATGTATAACAAAGGCAGCTAAGCTGAAAGTGGTCAGTGCTGTGAGTTATACTGACCTGTCAGGTAACGCTTGTAGTACCGTTGGCATCAAAACTCCAGAAATTGCTTTGTACAGAATTGAATCACAAACTCCCACTATATTCACTACAGTTGAAGAACCCAATACAGGCAGCATATGAGGAGGCATCCCTTGCCAAAAGTGCAGAAGAAAACTTTGAACCTGCAATCACAAGAAGAATCAGAACTGTGTAAGTGAAAATAATCAAAAGCCCTAAGTACCATTGTCCTTTAATGACCCCGCTTACATAGTATTTGTTCCAGCCCCAGAGCTGGCCTGCTGGTGTACAACACTGGCAATATATTCCTTAACTAGACAGGCTTATATTGTAATGCAGCACACAATGGGATAATCAACCAAACAGGGAGGAGACACTCTGAGTTGGCGAAAGGGTGTCTTTACGTTACTACTACAGTAGACAAAACCATGGGTGCCACCGTATTTTTATCTTCCATCAATGGCTAGTGAGTGTAACTCTTTGGCTTCCAAATATCAAGCCTTTTTCTCTCTCTTTGCTCTCTGCCCCAGTATACAAAGGAATGAAATCTAGGGCCTGGTGTAGGGTAGGAGAGGAGGATAGCCCATGGCTTACAAGGGTCAATATACCATTTTCTGTCTTCATTTTGGAAAGAAACACTAGAATTTCAGATTTCTCCTTTCCTTCACTATGAAGGAAATAGAAGAAAAAATGGAGAAAGGCAAAAAAGAAAGTGAGGAGGAGATTTCAGACACAGCAAAATATACCTCTGAAAATTTTCACTGAGGAAATAAAGGTGTTATTAAGTGAATGATATGATCGGTTCTACAGGGGTCAGAACACTGGCACTCATAAGTGATAACCTTTTGCACACAATCTGTACTGAAACAAGTAACCACACCAGGTGCAGTAAAGAATATTTGTCATTTATATATTATTGCTGCTCAGCCCCTTCCCCACCATCAATCCTGACAAACAGGTTTGCTAACAAAATGTAACATCTTGCTCTTAAACTGTTCTGAGATTCATCCAGCAAAACTTCCTGAATATGTGTTACATATTTCTCTTACACAGAAACATTCAGACTTGGTACAATGACTTAAAAGAGCCTAATCTTTAAACCATAAGAGTGTGAGAATTAAACAGTGAGAAGAAATAAAGCAAGGAATTTCTTGCTATTGTTCGGAAGACAGAGTCGAAAGATCTGTTTCCTTTGATTTTTTCCAGGAGCTGGATGTCATATTTGAATCAGACCCTCAGCATCTCCATAGTCAGATTTGTTTTCCTGGACTAGAGGCCTTCTCCACATGTAATATAAAACTGCTTACATTCCAGCAATGTTTTATTTTTCAGCTCTAATTATAGAGCTGTCTGCATGCACTGCCAGAAAAACCCCAGGTTCAGTCAGATATGGAGCAGGTTATCCATTTTGTCCATCTCTAATGGATTGCATCAACCACTGAGCAGTGTGCCTGTTCCTAACCACACTGCAGTACAACTGAGCAACTGGGAACTTCATCTACAGCTTTCTGGGATGTCTGGGAGGCTGTAGCCCCCCACGCTGCCCTGTGACACTGTTAATAGACCAGCAGAGCCCACCATTTTGCTGTGGCACCTGCCCTAGGTTTGTGCTAAACACTCAGAGGAATTCCTTCAAACAGATCTCAGTCTCAATTCAAGGCTTAGAAAAATAGTTGTGGACACACTTCCTGAGTTGTAAGAACTGGATTGTCCAACATCTTGTAAAGCAATATTGCTACCTTAATCCTGCTGGAGAACGATGAGACAAAAACATTCCCATTGCTTTTGTTCCTTTAACTCACACAGTGCTATAAGTGAGATTTAAAGCTATCAGTCACATATTATGTACTCAAGTAGAGCTATTGTTCATTATTCATTAAAAGGATCAGCCACCACAAAACCATAAGTTTATAATATCACATTCAAAATAAGGTCTCAGATCCATCAATACCTTATGTATCATTAAGCTACAACTGTAGTTTCCAACCATACCTCATCAAAGTTTGCTCTTATTACAGTGTCTAGTATCCTCTGACAGTGAGTTCTATACATCATAATAAAGGTAGAAACCTGAAAAAAGAATGAGAGGGAAACACACAAAAGATCATTCTACTTAAGAAATCCGCTTTTAAAACTATCAGAATATAGAGCACAAAAAGTAAGTTTTTTCTTATCTTACTATGCACACAATTGCAAAAATAATGAAATTGGTTAGAGTCTAGTTAGATTAGGTTTAAGATGAGTTTTCTTCTTAAAAGTAAAGTCTCCCTTTGAATTCATGGATTTTTCTATGTCAATGGGGATTCTTCAAATGTAAGAGGAGCAAAAAGCCTCAGTGAGATCAAAGACGAGAATGTGGCCCTAATTAGGACATAAAGAACTATAAAACCCTATTCTTTTGTCCACTTTACATTGATACTACACATGTGAATAGCATCAGAAAACTAGCAAGCTCAGCCAAGAGCAGCCAGAGCACTTTTGTCATATGTGCAGATAGGATTCTCTTAATTTCTGGTCTAGAAGGATAAGAAACACAGTAAGTGCCCCTCTGCTCAAGAAAGCATCAGAACTGTTTTCCAGTTTGCCATCAAACGTGTTTGCAGGCTAAATAGCTATAACACATTGTAAAAACAGTTACCCTCAAACTTCACCTTCCGTACATAATGTAACTTTAAAAAAAGTATGCACAGGTTTTAGGAATATTATACTGCTGATAGTGTCAGCTGCCAATTTCAGGGGAAGATATTTCTTCCTATTATATGAAGTAATTAAGCCCCCCATAAGTAAAGTCAAAGCATTATTAAACCTACTCTAATTCAAAGTCTTTATATTTTAGATAAAGCTTTCATCCAGAGCAGGGAAAAAAATCAAGACAAGCCCAGAAAAGATTTCCAAAGTGTTACCTTCTCCTCTGGCAGACTGGCTGGCAGATTTAGATCTTTGACATTTGGAAACTCTGGCAGTAATGTTCCCAGTTTGGATCGTGGTGAATACGCCACTGTCTGTTTGGTTACTTCTTTTTTTCCTGTTTCGTTGACCCAGGCTGCTCCTTTTTTAGAATACATCACATCATAATACTGGGAGTTTTCTTTCACTGCAATTCCATAATAATGGTACCTGATACATAGAGATGTATTTTTTTATATAGCAAATTGTTTGAAAATTTAGGGAAAAAAAACAGGTTAAAAGGAACTGAAAATGCTAATTATTTCTACAACAAAACAGACTGTGAGTTAGTTTATATATTATAAACAAGCGTTGATTCATTAGCAGAACATTATGGTCATATATTGGGCTTCCAGTTTTCATTCTTTCTGGTAAAAGTAGCTCTCTTCAGAGTTAATAAAGCTGACTCTGTTGCAGGGTAGGAAAATAATGGACTTCCATTTTCTTCCTTCTTATTACAAAAAAAAAAAAAAGGCATCCTAAAGCTACTTGTTGGCAGAGCTCTGCTGTGCAGCTGCTCCTTTAGTTTAGCAATAAGCAGAGGTACAGACCCTCTGGACTGGCCCTTCTGTTGTTAGTTCAGCTCCACGATTCTCAGACTGTTGAGGGCTGGTTTGATCCCTGGAAAGCATGAGTCTTTATTGCAAATGAGTTCATCAGAAAGGTTGCAAAAACCGAAAACACTTCAACGAAAAGAAAATAGGAAAAGAGGCTTGTGCTGGAAAGCCATGAACAGTAGGAAGTGCACAGTTCGAAATTATTTGCTCCATAACTTAGCATCAGCACTGGGCTTAGATCAGTGAGGGATACTACACAACACTGTAACTGTGCAGACCACAGTGGGAGTTACACAGCGTGGCTGTGCTATAAAAATGGATTGGTGGCCTTATGGCACAAGTTTTGTGCTGCAACTTAGCTTTATTATAGGCGTTAATGAAAGCCCTGATTATCCAGTCTAACTCTTGCATCAAAGCAGCAAAGGCAATTTTATTCCTTCCATAATTTGCTGGCTTTTATTTCAGTTTCCCAGCTGTAGGTGCCACCAACCCATCAGCTAAATATTCAGTGATTACAAAAGGCATCACAAAGTTGCATTGCTCGTATACTTTTGATTCACCCTACTTTCCTGGAGGGAATTTTCAATGATATTCCAGTTCTCTCACTACAGCCTATCAAAAGCCTATCAGAACATGATGAGACACTGTCTTCTGGATCCCATTATGCTTGTAAGGGAAGTCACCATCTCTGAATATTTGTTATACTCCCTAGTTACTGATTTCAGAGTGGTGCCAGCAGATCGGTTCCCTTGAATGGACCCTAGTTTGCTTTAGGCAAAATCAGCTGGTTTTACACAGGTCATCAGTTAAATTAGTGAAAGAGTAGCTTCTAAGTGATGGTAGTTTAAACGAACTCAGGTGACTTTTTTCCTTTTTTCAATCACAGTCATTCACCCACAGATCAGTGCATGTGATAATCTCCAGAAGAAAGTGGTGGCAAAGAGCTGGAAGCCATAGTCTTGTCTGCTAACACAGATGGGCTGAGAGGAGGCCTGAGGAGTTGTAGCAACCTTCTAGTACGTGGCTCCCTTGCTATGCCCACTGAGGGTGTTCTATGTTGTCTATTAAAAATAAAAGCTATCTTGATCTCAATATTGAATAATCCAGATGAGATTTACTGAAAACATTAATCCAACACTGTATACATGGGATTTCTTTGCTTCAATACTTTAGAAAGTCACGCTATAGACTCCAAATCTGCCCATCAGGGCTTAGGACAAACCCTGTGTTCCACACCAGAAACCAGGCTCCAGGTTGGTCCTAACCTGTTACAGATAGATAACGGCAAGCGTGTACTGACACGGGAGTTGTAACACAAACTGTAGAAGTTTGGCTTTTTAGCTCGAGAGATAACAACTCCAGCTTGCAGTTCAAGTCCCCAGTTTGGTCTCTAGCAGCTGCCACGCATGCACTGTGTGTAAGCACCATAAAGCTCACATACGTCCGGGGCGGTATGTCTGGGGTTTGGGAAAGAAAGGAAATGCTGCAGGGAACTTGCTCCACAAACTGCTGAGGGAAAGAGAGGGGAAAGGGAAAAGGTCACAGCAAGCAGGACTGGAAAAGTTCTAGACATACTGAGAGGTTTGTATAACTCAAACAGTGGTCAGTCTCTCATATCAAGCTTCCTCCTAAATCAATTCAAGGGGAAAAAATGAATGAAAATAGTAGAATTTCACTGTGCGTTATTTAATTTCTGCTATATTTCACTTGGTAGTAAGCTACATAGAAGAGTTTTCCAGGTAGCTTCAAAATCATATAGACAGCAATACCCCAATTAACTCTGAAATTTTTCCATGTAGCTTCCTCTTTCAGCAATTTTACTACCCCAAACGGGAAAAACTCACTAGTGCAGTTTATAAAGATTCTTTCGCAAGCACTTTTCTGCATTTCTATCAGAAAAAACCCCACCCAAACCCCAACCAATTTAATTCAATAAACAGGGCTTGAAAGTTTGATGTGTAAAATAATAACGTGCAGACTACACATCATTTTTGTGGTAAATAGTGGATTGATTTTTTTTCTCTCATGGATCTGGTGTCTGCACACTCCTTTAAAGAAGTAAAATTCCCTTCACACCATGTCGTTTCCATCAGTTTAACTAACCTCTTGTGTACATAATTGAAGAGTTTCAAGCCACAGTACAGAAAGAAGTTGGCTTTTATGTTCAGCTGCCTTCTCCCAGCTCACCTGTGGTGGAACTGTTTTTAAGCTCGGCGCAATAGAGAACAGCTGCGTGCTTACAGCAATAAACCCAGCTGCAAAAAAGAAAGCCTCGCAACTGATGGCCAAGAGTATAGCACCATTGTAGCTCTGAACTTTGTAATGTTACAAGGCAGCCGTGCTATAAAAAGACTGAAGGCGGAACAGTGTGAAGTCAGATAATCTTAACCACTGCTATGGCCGAATCTCCTTTGGCAGTAGCAGGGAAGTGGAATGAAAATCATGCTGGCAGCATTCGGTCAGCACAGTTGGCGATAAAGGGGACTGATGTGTTAACGCCTAAAGTAATTTCTTTACGTAACACTTAATTGAAATGCTGTCAGATGTTTCTGAAAACAAAAACAGGGCTCATTTACAGCTGTGCTGGGTCTAGCAAGGAGTGCATTTATTGTAAATAAGTACANAACTAATTCATTGATCATTTAAAGACATGTTGGATTGCATTATGCAGGAAAAATGGTGGTTAAATCCAGGTCTGTGGACAATTTCAGTGTAGGCCAACGTATGTTCCTACCGAAATTCCAGATAGCATTCTGCCATTTGTCGTCTAAACTGAAACATGATGTTAACCAGCTGTTATTTCCTATTAGCTCTATTACTGCTGGGTGTGAATGTCCTTTACACTGTGTAAAGTGAGCTGAGATGAAAAACATCATAGGAACAATACGGGAACCATATCTGATTAAATCAGTAAAGTCTCCATTAGACAACTTTGCAGGACTATCACGGCTGAATCAATAAGACAATGTAAAGACTAGAATAGAACCTCCTCCATCAAAGTTGGGTTTTAAGTTCCCAACCAGACATGTTGTTCCCTGGTCTCTTACTATTCTGTTCACTGAAGCCAGAGCCAGATGGGGCCCTGTGTGAGATAAAAATAATACCATACACTGCTTACTTTGATTGGCCTCTGGTTCCAAGTCGTCTTGTGGTTAGCTGTGGAAACTGTTGCCTTATTATCTGCAAATAAATAGAACTGATATTAGAGAAAATTGAAAAACGTGTTTACTAATACTTAATTTAATATAGATTGTTAAGACAGAAAAGCAGAAAAACTGTACTGTAATGTCAGCAAAATTCATGGCAGGAGAAATAAAAAAAAAACAGCGTTTGATATTTTCCATTACTGAAAGAAGAGAAATAGATTTTAAAATCCAGTATAATTCCATTAATTACCACTAATTTAAATAAAGACTTTCTGAAGTTACTGGAGTAGAATACATTTCCTTAAAATCTAAGATCAGTTCTGCCTCTAAATTAAGAAGGACCGTACTTCAATTGGCCTACTATCTATTTACATCAGTTTGTAGGATCAACAAACTTGGTTTTGCTGCAAACAGAGGAAACTCTCCTTCTGAGAGTTTTGGAGATTGCAGTTCTTTAAAGACCTTCACAACCCTGCCACTAAACACTCCTTTTTCTAAAAGATGATTCCCTGAGAAGATTTTGGTATTTGACAGTGGCACCGCTTTTACCAGGCAAGACTCACTGTTGCATTTGTAAAGATAACTCGTAATCAATTCATCCCCTACGGAAAACAAGCGCATCTCAGAAACAGCAGGGTATCATCAAGAATCTGGACTCTAGTTTGTCAGTAGAGATGAAAAGAACATTGCTACTGTAAAACAAAACTTCTTTAGTGCCAGATGCATTTAAGGAAATGGATTAATGAACATAGATTGTGCCTTCAGTAATCAGAGTCTCTGTCAACCAGGCTAGTCCTAATGAAAAAGCTCTGCTGTAGTTGCTGGAAAAGCAGCGCTCAGCACCTCACAGGATTGGAGCTGACTCTCAGTGTGGTCTGTAGTAGGAGGAAAATTCTTCTGGCAGAACACCCATGCAAGAAAGACTGCAGTAAGCCTTGAGGATTCACTTGCAAAAGGAATTTCTTTTTTTTTCTTTTTTTTTTTTTTAATTTATAATCTATTTTAGTCACGTTTTCATTATTTAAATTGCTAAATATTTCCTCTTTCAAGGGAACACCAACTAATATTAAAGGAAAACAGGCATAAAAGATAGAACACAACTGCTCAACCAGAAAAAAAGTCAATTAAAACTGAATAAATAATATAGATTTTTTTCTTCATGAGTCATTTTGCCACATATTTAATCCTGATTGATAATTGAAAGCTCTGGAACATGTATTTGGATCAAAAGGTGCTATATAAATAAAGACATTACAGTGTCACATATTTGACCATTCCTTCAGTAATATTTTCCTCCAGCAAATACACAATCAGCTTCCCTTTGTATCATGTAAAAATTGTTCTGTGTTGGTTTCCAAGAGCTTTGTACAACGTGGCTGATGTCAAAAACACAGCATAGACTCAGAGTCGCTAGGTTGTTCAGCTTTAATTTCTGGAGCAAAACTTCAGCAAACAGTAAAACACTTTTGTGGAGCTGTGAAAGTTCAGCCTAGCTGTTTGATAAATGAGCAGACAGGCAAGCAGCCCTTCTTTCTTTTTTTGTATGGATTCAATGAAGCCTGCCTAAAGAACACCACATGCTGTTCCAGCTACTGATCTAACATTCCGCAACATCTCAGCCTTCCAAATTCCCTTTAATTACACATTAATCCCACCCCTCTCTCTTTCATTTTCTGCAGACAGGGTTGGGGGCTCCACAAGGCTGTGGGAAAAAAGGCAGTGTTGAAGAACTACTTTCTGAGGATGTTTTTTTTGGGGCAGGGGGATTTTTTTTAAATTTTCTTTTTTTGGTAGCAGTTATCATTCAGAAAATACCATTCCTCTCCAAAAGTTGATTTTATAGCAGTAGACTCAAAAGTAAATCTTAATGTTAGAGATACTTTTATCCTATTTTTTCTTTTGGAACAACATGAACCCATATTACTTTCAAAGTCTTTCTAGTAGTGATGAAGTGTTACAATGCACACTGTAAATGCTACTTTATGAACCATATGCCATGGGAGTTCCTGGGATTTAAATAAATCAGCCAGTTTCTACATACCAGGGCAGAGGTGATCAGAAAAAGAGAAGAAAAATGGAGCAGCTGATCAGATGATCCCTTTTTATTTTCTTTGTTTGTTTCCTTTTTAAATCCAGCACATTTTAAACAATGTGATACACCTTTCAGAATACAGCTGAAAAGTATGCATCACTTACAATATTCTTTACTAACAGTTTAAAAATAAAAAAAAAAAAGGATAATCTAGCAAACTTTTGGGAAAAAAAAATGTCAGGACTTTTTGATCTAATGGTCCATATGTAAAATATGTATAACATGGCATTCTCATACCTGTGTGCTAGTACACATGAGCATGGGTATTTATGCTTGTGTCTGGAATAAAACAAGTCAAGCACTAACAGAATTAGCTGTCCATATAAATGTTTATATTCAGCTACCTTTATGCAAATGCCTATGTAATGATATTGCCAAAAGCAGTGAGATTTCCCTGAAAGGAGAGAAGTAGGCAGATCAGGAAGGACAAAGTGGATTTCACTGTGTGCTGAAAACAATGGAAAAAGCAGAGGGTCCAAAAGGTTGATTTTTAAATCATACTTTCAGCCTGAAAAGTCCCTCTATAAAGTACATCATCATTGTGTTTATTGTCTTTTCAAGACCTACAGAGAAAATGAGCTTATTTTACAGCTGGGTGGGGAGGGAAGAGGGTTCCTAATTGCCGGACATGAAAACTGAGGTTCGAATCTGAAAACTAAGTTGGATCATTTTCCTTTCATCACTGCAGTGGGGTTGCACAAGCAAATGAATCAAGACCAGACCATGCAGTTTGAGTTGCTTTCTGAATGGAGCCCAGTCCCTGGTTCTCACAGCAGCATTGGCTTCTCAACAGAAGCCGTGGTAAAAAAGATCTCATGGGTGGTATTCAAGGGAATTTTGCAGTGAACGTGCCTTTTACCATTGTCTTTCAATGGAACTGAAATTTCATCTCATACTTCTCCGAAGTGACCACAAATCCAGCTGCCCTATGAGATCTGCTGAGTAAAAGGGTACAGGTTTTACATTTTCCAAGTAAAATTCCACCTAAATTGAGTGGCAGTTTTAACTGTTAGGTATTTTTTTATGCTACTTGGCTTTTTGGTTTTCAGACAGATGTAGACCAGGAGTTTCACACGCAAATAACTTCTGTCCCTACTATTAGCCTCAGAAACCAATGTGCCTTCAATTTCTTTCTCAGTTACTAAACTTCAGTTGTGTTCTCCATCTATTTCCTCTGTGCCCTGTCCAACACCTGATTTGCCTTCTGCCTATAGAAGATCTTGTATGCTTTCCTTGATTTAAAAAAAAAAAAAAAAAATTAAAAACTGCCTTATCTTTTTGCAACACCATAGTTCTTTCAGGGATTGCCTGCAGTATAAGAGCCAGATAGAAGTCATTACATTATAAAACAATACAAATATAGTTTACACCTCTTCAGGGGACTAGTATATCCAGGTCAGCATTTGTTTAACCCTTTTGCAGTCAATCCTGGTAAATGGTTTTTGGAACACCTTTAGAATGTAAGGGGACCTTTTTCTTTCTGACAGGTAGTAAACTTTTCACTCTGAATGTATGGGGCAGCCAAAGTGAATGCAGGAAAGAAAAGTCTTCTCATATTATCCTCTTGTGCAAAGATTGCAACACTGACAGTACATTCAACATATATTGTACAGATTATGGAGCTAACAGGATTTTTATCCTGTTTTGGCTTTTTAAAACTAGTAGAGGTATCTGAATAAACTTGAATTAATTATCTAGTTACATGTCATTGTTTTTGGTCGTTCTTCATGGAATAAAAATTTTAAAAGTTACTTAAATATCTGTGCAAAACAAATACAAGCTTTATGAGCTAGAAAAATGCACTTCCTCTGTAAAGGTCTGTATTGCAGTCTGCACAACCTATTAACCTTAGACATGGCTAACGGCAGGAGTTGTTCTGTTACCCACAAATGGCTGCAAAGGTGCATTCCCTCATCCTGATTACTGCCAGCTGTAATTTCTGCCACTGCATCTCTCCTCACATTTCCAGGACTGTGACATTCCAACACAAGCAGAGCCAGCCCCAGCTTTAAAATGAGGAATGTATTCTCTATTCTGCCTCCATCCATACACTGTGACCCATCACGCCTCATTGCACTCACTACCAAACTGTGAACTTTATGGTTTCCAATTATTCCATCTACATTCTTTTATGCTATGAGATGTCGAAACAGGGTGTGTGGGGGGGAAAAACCCCAAGCCATCTTATACATCTGTCTTCATGCTAACAAATAAGGATGGAAGAAACCAGAGATGTCCTGAAACTTCTGAAGTAATTTTTTTCTTCCCTGCCTATGTCAAAATATTAATCTTTACTGTGGGAGAAATGACTTTTAGAAGTCTTTTCCCTGGAATAATTTTAACTGCTACTTTTCAAAAGGGACGTTCATTTTACGTTAATGCATCTGATCTAGACTGATGTTATTCTCCACGACTCTTGTTCCTTAATATTTGAAATAATTCTAGCCATGCTTCTAGAACTTTCCAGGGTAATGAAATAAAGTCAAAAAGTTGCAACCCAGCATTTGTATTCTGCCAGAATGAGGAACAGATTTCAGGCTCCAGGCTCTGGGAAGTTCTAGAGAAATTCTAAATACAGTGGATAACATTCTCTTTCCTATGAAAACAGTTCTTCATAACACAGCCTGGCTCTATTTATTTCAACTCAAGTTTCAAATACCGTACCTATAAGGCATGCTTTGCTTTTATGAAGTCACGTACAGAAAATCCATGTTTATTTACCAAATTCTATTGTAATTTTTCAGCCTTAAACTTCTCTGCCATGGCAGCAGGAAAGAAACCAATGATTCCAAATATAACTATATTCCCACACAGCTATGCTTTCCTTAATCTCACTACTGTAAAACACAAAAAAACACTGATATTCTCAATTTTATATGATAAGTGTGGGATTTTTAGGCTCATTCATCTTTGGCCAGGTACAGCTCCAACTGGATCATTCTGGGTTTTCTGCATCTGCTTCAGTGCTTTTGAAAATCCTGCCCTGAGACAATTTGTTATTAACACCTGTGCTAACAGGTATCTTTTGGCTCATGAGTGGCTGGGGGCTGGCTTAACTATGCATTACAGTGAGGAAAAGGTCAGCAAAGATATGTCCAAAGAAACAGCCACTGACAGGAAAGAGCACAATCAAATTAGTCCATTAGAAAATATCATTCCTGCCCCCAAATCCACCAAACTGTGCAAAGAAAAAGAGAAGAGGCGTGACTGTGCCTATACCCTCTCTACTCCTTGCTCGTTTACTTGCATGGCACAGAAGAGAAGACTGTAGCATACAGGTCCAGTATTTTTGACACCAGATCAGTCGTCCGCTTAGATCCACTCACTTTCATCATATTGCAGAACAGGACATGGTCTAGCTGTAGGATAAGATCTTGTTTCTAGCTCCAATACATCTCAACTGTAAAGCAAGTCAGAGAAGCCTGCTGGCACCTTCTATAATGCTTGCGTCCAATTATGCCTGCTATGGAGATCAGACACCATGAGGAGCTCCAACTGAACTGGACCCTTTAGTGAAGCTTGTGAGACTTCTCCTCAAATTCATCTATTTACAATAATATCCTCCTTCAGCAGCTCCACTGGCCAGATGGAATTCAGCCTAAGGCATGATCAAACAGATTACTGCATCCCAACAAAGCTGCAAACATCCAATGCTCTGACTCAGATGCTTAGTTTGAGCTTCAGCCACTTTCAGTGCTGACTTGCTGAAGCCAAACAGATATAAAACCCTGCACAACTCCCCCTGCTCTGTACTGGTGCCAGCACACTTACTGCCATCACCCAGCATATCTGTGGGAAAAGGCTGAGTGCCAGCATCCCTGCACTCTGGCAGACCCTGTGCTGTAAGAACAGCCCCTGGGACATGTTGACAAGGCATGAGGTAAAGCAGCCCAGAGGCCGCTCTACTTCATGCTGAAGACCTAACCAGACGCCAGATGCTTGAGGTGGCAAAGCCAGTAAAAATCATCTCTTTGCTAAAGGACAAATCTTTGGGAAAAGAAAAGTCACTCCAAAGAAACTGAGGTGTCCTTGCTAGTTTTCTTACCCCTCAAGCTCAAGGAGAAAAAGACAATAATCATTACCCTGCAATAACACAAGGGATCTGTGAAGCAGAACCAAGGGTGCAAAGAGCTTTCCAACTACACTGTAGGATCCCAGTTCCCCACACCTATTTTACCACTTGCTTCTGTGGTACTTGTCTTATTATGGCCCCCTCAGAGGAGCTTAGCCTAGAAGACCCTACATCAGGAAGAAAAGTCATGCTGCTGTTAACTGTCCTTTGGTCAGGAGCCTTAGCTGTTAAAAAGGGATGAAGGAAAACCAGGCACTGCTCAGATAGGGTTGACAGACTGATATGGTCCTTCAATGTAATAACAGAAACCACATCCTCAGGTTCAGATTGACTTTTCCCTAGTTCTATTTTTCTTTTCTATATTACTAGAAAAAAAAATTAACAAAAAACCCCATTCCATATGTAGCAATTGTTAATAATAAAGCAAGTGCTGTTTTAGTCTATCAAAAGAGAGCACTAAGACTAAGTTTGGCTTTGCCATGTCAGTTACTATTGAGGCTACTTAAGAGCAAATTGAGTTTACAGAACAAAAAAAATACATCTTCAGGAGAAGTATTTCCTCAGGCACAGCAGGCAATTCCAGATGCGTGCGTTTCAATAAAGAGACAAAGCAGAAAGCAATCACATTGCAGTATCATTATCAAAGAGATTTCAATAAGGCTACTTGTCTGTCCTTTTAAAATGTCAATATATATATAAAATGGTAGCGCGAAACTGTAAATCTTACTTATGCTAATCACGCTTGGAGGAGCAGTCCTGCTGGCAAAATTTCTGGGCATACAGTGCATAGTGGTAAAAGAGGAGTCTGGCTGGTACAGCTTGTACCTCCCTGGAGCAAAGCAAACTATTGCGAGGGGGAAAGCATTTTTCTACTAGTATAACTGTGCCTCAGTCCATTTTTCGGAAATGATGTGGAAATAGTGGTCAAAAGTGTAAAAGATCTCTTTCCTAATATTACAAATCTATTGTGTACTTTACCCTTTTTTATTTAGTGAAATAAATTTATTGGCATGTAATCTTCACTTACAGCAAAGTCACACAGGGAGCAATAAAGAGGCTCTACAATTCACGTGAGCATGCTTCTGTGTTAAACCTCTTTATGCTGCCAGAGTGATGTAAAGGGACCTCGGGCCGGGGGAGAGCCACCCTGCAGTGTCAGCATCCTTCATTTTCCTTTTCAAATATTAATTTACTATTGCTTGTGAAAAGACATGGCAGGAAAGCACCAAAAAGAAAAAAAAAAGAAAAACAAAAGAAGAAAGTATTTAACCTCCAGGGGGCATATGGGAGTCGTGGGAAGAACACTTCATGAGGATGCAAAAGAGGTTGCACCAGAAGAAAGTGTCCTGTATGAAAGATATGGCAGAGGCTGGGAGGTGACTTAGTACATTTAAAGCACAGTAAATTTAAAGCAGTAAGCTGAGCACATGGAGGACAGGGGAAACCGATGCAGAGGAGGAAGATAACATCCTCAAGAGGCTTGATTAAGAAAATAATATTCATACAGGGTCTCAAAAGAAAAAAGGAACAAAAATGAACATTGGCTGAAGAAATGAAAGAAAGCTCAAAGGTCTGCCAGCCCAGCTGAACAGCTAGGTGACATGTTACAGCTAGGAGAGAACCAAGAAACCTTAAGGACCCCATCCATACTCAATAGCTAGCAAAGGGCTTGGAAAAGCTCAAAACATTCCTGCTTTAAGTAATTTATTTGATTTAGTGAAGGCCCCAATTCAGAATGAGTTAGTGTTTGCAGCTAAACTCAGTGAAAATAATGAGTCAGAGCCTTCAACCACTATAATTCCTAGCTCAGTGTATTAATTATCACTGGCATTTTATGTTAACACATTGCTCAGGAAAAAACCTACACCTGCTCAGCCCTCCCTGCTGCAGGAGGCAGCAGCAGAACTTCCAGTTGGAAACACCTTAAACTGCTCTCTGAGTCCACAGGGTCCCGGAGCAAAGCCCAAGGCATTTGCAGCACAGGGCTAAGGGGCGTAAGGTCACCGTCTTTTTTAAGTGACCTCAGCAACAAGGCTTTCACTCCTTCTGCCTGAAGACTAATTCGCAGTCTAAACATGTTCACTGTGAGAAAGCTCTTTCTCAAATGCAACATCTTATTGTTATAACTCAGTGACATGCCTACCCTTCCTCACTTTGCTTCACTGTCTTCTCAATGGTTGCACGGAACAGTTTTACCTATTCTGCTTCACTTTTAGGTGAAATCCTGATAATATATTTTGCTGTCTACAGCAAGAGCTGAAGTTTAACACTGGAATCTCAACTTGCTGATGCTGAGCTGTTACCAGCAAATACAGGGCCCTCCCTAGTCACTGTTTAGTTAAAGTACATGGGTAAGAGAGCTTGCTCCTGAATTTTGCAAGCAAGAAAAAGTTCTTGTAACTTCAGACTAGGTAGCATAGTTATTAGCAGATTGGCAAATGCTAATACAGACAAAACTGCCTGTAATTTTCACATATTAACTGGGTGAGTAAAGCACTAAAATCTTGGCTCACATATTAAAGCTACACTTCCATTTGTCCTATCAGAATATACTACATTTACAACCATACTAGAGTCTTCCTTATTTTATATCCACTTTAAGTTATTTAGGAGTATAGGTTGCTTTTTTAAAGGTGTTTAGGTATACAGTAATTCTGTTCTTTCCTCTTCTTGTTACTTTTGTTGCTATTAGGCTGGTTTTCTCAGGAAACAGTCTGTGAGATACTACTCTGTCAAGTTCTCACTCCCCAGACCAGTTTTTGTTTTGCAAAATCCAATATTACCAAATGCCTGAGGTCCAGCCTATGTCCTAGATGTTTAATAGAATGCAGTGGCATTTAATAGTGGGGATAGTGGGGAGAATGTGTTGCTGTTAATGTTGAGGACAAGACAGGGAGGAAAGCTCTACCTTTAGCTGAGCCATTTGGCACTGCCTGACTTGACAACCTTGAGTATGAGGCAACCAGTCAACACTTCTATTGCTCTGAACCAGCCACCCCATGTGCTGCTTCTTGCCCAGCTGTTGACATGGGGAGAGAGAAAAAGAGACAGGCAAACAGAGACAGATATGAGGGAAACTAAAAATAACGTGGAAAGAAGAAGATGTTTGAGAAAACTGAAAGAGGTAAGACCTTGATCTAATGATCGGGACCTGGAAATAGTTGAAAGTACTGCAGGGAAACATGGAGATATTATATAAGATATACGTAAGGCTTATGGGAACATAGGACACAGTAGGAAACAATGTCCATTAGTCCTGCTGTTCAAGAACAACTTGTCTGTTCTCCCTTCCATGCTCTGTTGCAGATATATTTGACTTACATCAGGCTTAAGAAGTACACATGGGATGAAGCATAGTCTACAAAACCTTAATCTGGAGAGATCATGTTCAGGCAAGCTTCACGTGTCTCCAGTGGTCTCTTTAAAAGAGAAATCAACACTGTTCTGTTATTTGAGATGTAACTGACTATGTAACAATACATTAGGATGTTACTTATTACAGATTGTTTTAATGTGCTGAACTCCATGTCTCTTTCTAAAAACTACCAGTCTGTTAAAGAAAAAGCTTAAATGTTTAACATTGCCCACAGAGCTAAAGTTCAAAGATGAATCATAAATTCAATGTGGTCTATTGAAAGGCGAACTGTCTACAATTTCACAGAACAACTAACTCCTTTCTCTGGAGGAGATGACAGCTGCAAAGCTCTTGAGGATTTCCAATGAGGACAAACACGTCTGGGGTCTCTGTTTCAGCAGCTAAGTGCGGAAACTCTCAAATAGCACCTATTTTCATTGCACTGCCTCCAAGGCGTTTACGCAACACCCATTGCCAATACAGTATTTAAGTCACACGATAACAACTCTGCTGGCTAAAACTTCATGCATGTACCTGCTCCTAAGGAGAAGCTGACTGCAAACTATTGATTGAATGAAGCGAGTGTCTGCCTTGCAGATCTTGATGACTGTGCAGTATATCTTCTTACAATAAGAGTCTGGAAAGAATCACTGGGGTCTGCTCCAGGTTCTGCAGATGCAGAAGCCTGTTTCACCTCAATATTTGTGTCAGTGTTGTCTGAGGTTTCTGGAGACACCTGTACAGAAGCCTCAGTTCCCAGAACCAAAAGTAACAGCCACACGAAGCACTAGTTTAAGATGTTCAGTACTAGGATGATTCTGTATGGCTTCCTCTCCACAAAAAGGGAAAACAAGTTTCATGCATCACTGCTTCAGAACTTTATTGTAACCAAGTGGAAAACTCTTGGAACACAACACATGAAAAACACATTGGAACACCATCAATTTAGGATGGAAGAAACTGTGCCTGTCCTGCTTGATCAAGGTATTCCTATGGATGAACAAGAGCAGGGGAGAAGGAGGATGGAGTAATATACACTGTAACAAGACTGCCACATACCAAAAATTGGTAAAGTCCCTGGTAAATTGATGTTCTGGTGAAATAATTTCAGAATATTTACACCTTACAATTTACGGAAGTTTTTAGCAGCAGCAAAAGTAGCATCATGTAAATTTTACCCATGTTCCAAATGCGTTAGCCTGCATGAAATCTGTTTCTTGTTCTCACTGTTCCTAATTATGTGTTGCCACTATACTTACCAGTGGGTAGCAATAATATGTACAGTGAACAACTTCTTTCACACTCTTATACAGTGTATTTAAACAGAAATCTAACACAGAATCAACTGAGTTATGCAGGTTTTTAAGACATAGTAATACTAGAATATGGTATATTTTGCTTGCCTTGCTAATCAGCCTACGTAAAGATGCTCTATAGCAAATGACACCTCATTAAATACATTATTCTCCTTCACCTACTCTTTACACAGGCACTTACCCTAGGAACAATTTTCCTTCTTTGAATACCCAGCACTTCTATAGAACAAATGTTGCAAACACTAGAAGAGAATAGCCAGCAGGACAATTGGCTTCAGATTCATGCTTGCAAGCATTTCAAAAACAGTGGCAAACTCTACAAACTCTACACTTTGTTGGTTTTTTTTTTTTACACAACCTACAAGTTTTAAAGGCCTGTGACACATTCTATAGCAAAATTTCAGTTTTAAAGAAAATATAAAAATATAAAAATATCATCCTATTTTTCATGGAAAGAAAAATATCAGCTGACAAGCAAATTCAAAATAAAAATGTTATGTAACATCCCAGCCAGCCATTAATGTCTGCTAGTGATGTATAGAATAAGAGCTTTACTGCTCACATGTGGACAATGCACAACTGCATCTGTGCTAAGAGTGCATCTCCACTGTGAGTCTGGAGATAACCACAGTGGCTCTTACTAGAGCTGGCCTGGAAAGCAGAAGCACAAGCAATCAGAGTGCAAAGATAACTCAGCAGCCTGAATCTGCAGTGCCACTAGATGCTTTCTGGACTTTCACACCTGGAGGCATTGTACTCCACTATGTGGATTTGCCAGCGTGGGCTGACACTGCTAATTCAGGAATCTCCGTACCACACTTACAAGAATGGCATAGACAGGGCCCAGAATTAAATGATTGATATTTTACCTTTCTATTTTAAAAAATACGTGTATTTGTTAAAGCAGTGCAGGTCACAATGCCGATGTGGTTACACTGACTGTATTCAGCTTCCAAGCTGCCAATATTGCATACCATGTCATAGTCAGCTAGTCTGAGGCTGGAAGTCATTAAAAAAAAAGAATGTATTCTGGAGCTGAGAAATGATTAGAAATTATCCCAGCCTTCAGAATAGTTAAAAATTTAACCTTCATCCAATAACTTGAATACATAAGAGATTCCCTTTATATACCTCTATCTCTAATGGTAAACGATGACTTAATTATTTTCAATAATCCAAACTCACCTGAACCAGGTGAGAGCTCGAGGCATCATACTGCTGTTTAGACTCACCTTCCCAAAGCTGGCGGCATTAACAGGTTGCGTGTCATTTTTCTCGCAGAAGTCCAAGTAATGCATGTAGAGAGCGCTTCGAGGAATGCAAACACCTTCTGCAATCTCATAGTTCTCCTCCAGCCTAAAAAAGCAAATATCAAGCAGAGAGAACTGCAAGTATGTTGGATGTCCTGTATAGTAAACAGTATGCAAAGCTGTATCTTTAAGACCAAACATTTTGGCTTCTCTTTTTTTTCCTCTCAAATTGTCTCTGCTTTGTTCCTAAGTGGTCTTTCCGCTTCCATAATGCTTACTTGCTTCATTTGGTTCATGTTTGCTACCAAAAACATAGGCTGTGAGTTCTCAGGCAAGTAGAGATTAGCACAAAGGAGTTTTGACCATGCTCCAAAAGTGCTATTTTTAGGAAAAAATATACTAGTAATCTGTTACACTCCAAAAGCATCCTCCAAAATTACAATCCAAACCCAAATATCTATACGACTGCAAAACAGCAAACGTTCACTGGGGGAAGATTTGTCTCATTCTTTACAGGACTCTTCAATCCTCTCCAACACCAAAATTTCATACCTTGAGGAAGCAGGCGTGCAAGTTATTTGCAAATACTTGAGTGTGCACAAAATCATACCTGTATAATGTTTTCTTGCTATTGCTTATTGAAAAAGTGGAAAAAAAAGAGTCCGTGATCTGAATACAATCCTGAATAAAATAGTGAAATAATATCCTCTCCTGCCTTGTAGAAACTATTATTACTCTTGCACACGCAAGCACACAACTACAAAATTTTGAATTATGCATCGAATATATGAATAGGCGTATGCTTTGTCTTTAAAATCTGAAACTGGGCACATTATAAACCTCTAGATTAGAAGAAACATTCCTTTGAAATGACATTTTTATGAGGTTAAAGAGGTATTTACATACACACTTAACTTTAAACCAGAATTAATCTTGTCATCCATGGTATCACTCATATGCATATAGTTACATGTATGCTTGTCTGCCTTGCTGGCCAGGAGAAGAAAGTAGGTGCAACTTCCTCTAAACATATTAGAAAATGAATACCTGTTCTCAAAAAACTCCAGCTTCTGCAGTAAATAACTGTCTGTCATTTGATAGCTGTAGAACACCTTCCAAATATCTAGTTTCTCTCCATCACTGCTTTTTTCAGGACCTACCTACCTTCCATTTCAGTTATCGTGATCATTTGTGACTGCAAACTATTTTAATAAGATATCCGGCCAGATGAATGGAATCAGTTTGTATGGGCAACATCTATTCTTCCTTGGTTTCTACAGAAATATCATCATGGCATCTTTCCTCAAATTCATAGCGCTTTAACAAAACCTCCTTTCAAAACCTGGAGAGTTCGTTTGTATACTATAGCTGCTAATTGGAATGTCAGCTTCCGTGACCAAGACAGGACAGAAAGAAAAGCAGTTAATTATTTCTCTTCATATCTGATGAATTTTTCTCTTTTTCTCCTCTCTTTCACAGAGAGTCATTAGTCTGACACTGAACAATGCTCCATTATACCTGAACTTTTTTTTAATGATCAAAAAACCCATCTTGCTCCACTTCTTTTATTTTCCTGTCTTTTATTTAACAACTTTATCATATTTTGAATTCAGCTTCATTCTACAGTATTATAGCAAGATAATGAACTCAATCTTCTACCTAACAAATCATTATCAGAAATAATATATATATAACATTTTAAATGTCTTAATAAAGCCATGTGAAATCCAGTAGTTCACAATGAGACCTTTTGTACCACTACAGTATAGCAATAAACCCCCTAATCTTTCCACAGGAATGACAATTTTATCTATCCTTATTACTGCTTCCCTCTTTATACTTATATACTTCTAGATTAAATGAGATTATAGTCTATAGCAGAGTCAGGTCTGCAGTTTGTTACTGACTTGTTTTTAGATACAAAAGCAACAGAACAACTGTGATGTTACTATTGCTAATCACATCAAGGGTTATAGAACAGATTAATTTTGATGCATTATAACAATTTCTGTGAAAATACTAATCTGGGGAGAATCCATTACCTAGCAGTGCTTTATCTTCCTCTTTTTTACTTCTTTTTATGTATGTTGCAAAAAATAGAACAGTTTTGTTGACTTTAGCTTCATAATACTGTTATTATTCGGAGCACCTACACTGTAAGCCACCAAACTGCATGGAATTAGGCTGCCCATGCTTTGAATAATTCTGTGTTTGGAGAAGTAGACACACACGCACACACATTGAGCAAACTGAGGTAAAATAAAGTTTCACACTTACAATTTGGTCAACCAGTTCACCATTGAAATAAACATGAAGTTTTAGAGCCAAATGTTTAGCAAACTATAGCTTTACAACAATAATGAATACAGGAACATGAGATAAGCACAGGATAGTAGGCATTGCTATGTTTGTGCCTTAATGGTTAAATTCAAGCTGGTGCAGTCTCCCCAATTATGATGTATTTGGCAGTAATGATACATTTACTAGGCCTTTCACTTCATTTTGTGTCATCAACGAAACAAAACAAAAACATCATTCCTGTTTCCAGGGAACAGATATTTAGCCAGGCTGACAGTCATCCAGACATGCTTCTGGCATCTTCAGCTACTTCTTCCTCCTCATCATTTGTAGCATTTAATGTACTTTGCCTTTGGAGAGGCATAAGCATTAAGGATAGATGCCTATGGGATTGAGGTTGTTCACTCTTTTCAGCAAGATGCCATGAAATAACTAATAAAGGTGATGGCAATATGAACCATGTGACAAAATTTACTTGCTTATGTCTTGCTTCACTTTCCCTACTACTTTCCTCCTCTTTTTTTTCCTTGCTACTGATGCTTCCTCTATTTCTGTTCTCCAACACACTCTTGCTTCATTAGCTGTAAATGATAGCAGCATCTAACAGTAAAAACATGACCAGTTTTAACGCGGCAGATAGTGCAGACAATCCTGGTGCTTCCATTTGCCAAAAACAAAGCAAGTTTGCTATTTCATCCTCAAATATGGTCAATAATTCACTCCACCGCTTGAATCTGGCCCAGAGGTTCCAGGAGGAGCATAGGACACATGCTTACCCAGGGCATATTCAGGTAAATTCGTTCTTTTGTCTTTCTTCACTGTGCAAAAATTTAGTCTGAGGCCTAAGCACTGGTCAAGCTGTCAAACATATAAAGCTAATCCACAGGAAGTGCTCTGAACACCATTGACCACAACGCTTTACCAGTCCATGGGTTGCTAGTACAAATAACCTGATGTTAATATGTCTGTTTTTCCAGAACAGCAGAAACATGACATCCTCACAGAAAGCAAGCTTAGTACTTTAGGACTTTGATCACAACTTTTGAGCTTGTAATTTTTTTTAGCGTAGCAAAGCCAGTAGCACAGTTTCTCCAGGCAATACCAACGCAAAGCTGCAGTACACAGGCTGAAATGCATATGGAAACCACTAGAAAACTGTTCTAAGGTATGGCTACTAAGCTGGGAAAGTTTTACCTACAGGTCTACCAATAAATGAGCAAATCGTCTAATTCAGTTTGACATCAGCTAAAGAAATTAAAATTCAAAACATCTTTGCTTTCTTTTCCCTTCTGCATTTTTGGCTGGAAAATTGGATGGAGGAAATTGCAGATGCTTCAAAAGACTCTAAAGGGAGAATATGTGACCTACATAAATGTGCAAGAAACATAACACAACAGACAGGTAGTAAGCCAGTGCACTAGCAAGGGGGATGGGAAGATGATGTAAGCAGCCTTTTCAGAATCAAAATTCTAGGATTCTATAGCAAACATTGTTGAATGAGCATTAGCGTGCACACTGCATTCCAGCAGGGCTCAATATCCCAGGAGTTTAGGGATTTACTAACCTTTATGACCGAGGAAGCTTGAAAGTATTTGGCAAAAGATTGTTTACAGTATTTGAATGTTTTCTGTTGGGAACAGTATCGTCGGCATGTTCTAATTAACTCTGACTTCTTGGCTACTATGTTATTTGCTCCTGTGGAAAAGACTCTTAGCTGACTCTACTGCAAAATAAACATTGTTCTGAATTTAGGACTGGTAAGCCCTGCCTGCTATTTTATTTTAGCTAGATAGTTCTTTCTTATCCTGTTTGAATTGTGTTGAAGTTGTTTGGGTGAATAATAGAAAATAATAAAATACATCTATGACATTTCACTATTACTTTAACAACAGTCTCCCTGACTTTAGTCACTCCTTTATTCTCTTCAACTTCTGAAAAAGAGTGCTTTGGTGAAATAAATAGGTACAAGGAAGCAACAGTTCAGAAGGAAATGCCTTGCACATCTCAGTATTTGCACTGGAAATGTCTGCAAGTTTCTTCAAGGCTGAATACTCGCAGCAACCTATTCTAAATCAAGACACAGATTTGGAGGTAGGTTTTTTTTTAAATCTAAAATTTAACTGATCAACATTAACAAGCAAATACAGATGAATTAATCTATAAACGTCTTCATGCATATTTCAAAGAATGACAGAATTTCACAGGCACAGTAAGAGAGTCAAATTCACTGAATGAATTATTCTTTGCTGTTTGTTTAGTTAGATCTCCCAGGAGACTGACAGAAGCAGAAAAATAATTTTGCTAAGACTCCACATTTTTTGCCATTAATGTATTTTTTAATCCAGAAAACTATGAGAAATACTTACAAGTGAAGTAAAGGCCTTTCTTTAAAAGACCTAAACCAAGCTAAGGATTACGGGTTTTCAGACATGCATGCTCCGAGGCTTCTCTGTAACAGAACCCTGTTCTGCCAGATGCAAGGAACCTCCTCAAAGGTGCCTGATCACTTACAATATTAATGAGGTTAAGCCAGAATTAAAAACCTAAATTAAGTGAAAAGTCAGCAAAAGTCTAAGAGGTATCCTATAAAAGAGATGTCAGAAGTATATGTAACATTGCAGAACTTGTAGCCAAAAATACTGCTGTAAATCACAGGGAGCAGCACTCGTTCATTTTTCATAGCACAGTAGACTGACTCACAAACTTCCTTCAAACCATCCTCTCTTTCTCTCTTCCTAATTACCCTTCCTTTTTCCCCTCACTAAATTTGCAAGGGGATTTTGGCAAATGAATCAAACCTCAAACTTTCTCTCATCTTTTATTGTCTTCTATGCTAAATTACAGAGATCTCATTTCAGTAAAACAGTCATTAAGGGTGGGCTTCAACACACACTGAAACAAATGTGACTCTTGAAAAAAAGATCTCAGTACTAGTTTTCTTTTTGTAATAAATATAATAATGATGACAAACCACAATTCACCAGCTGGCAAAGTGGCAAACAAATGTGCCAAGTAGATCTCCTAAACTGTATCAGAGGTTTCCTGTGTTCAAACAAATCCCGTAAGAGTAAGACATTTGATGAGAAATGCCGTACAGGATGCTAATGAGCAGATTAAAAACATACACAGTGAAAGTATCTTTAGAACTGTATAAGATGCCCAAGACCTCTATTCACTTCAGCTGGAAAAAGGATTTTTAAAAAAGGCATCTTACCATTGCAGTGTAGCTGGAGTTGAGTGTGGTTTTGATGCTCTATTATTTTCTTTTTCCTCATCTGTTAAGAAAAAAAAAAATTACTATGTAATTTCAGTAGGAATAGCTCAGGCATTTGTAAACCACTAAGGAGTTACCTGATCAAAAGTGTTCTCAAATGTCAAAGCTTTCCCAAAATATTTGCTAATTTGTGGAAATGTAAATAATGATGTTCCCTAAGCTAGCATGTGTTGGTATTACTTTAAGGCAATAAAGCCTGGCAACATCACTGACGTCATTGACAAAGATTAATTCTTAACAAGAAAAACTGGAATTAAAAACATTCTATAATACACTTTATTCCTTTTCAGATAATTTTTGTGATAGTAATCTTCATTAACTGTTTCCAAGGTTTCTGATGTGCTGTATTTCCAAAAATTTGAATAAAAAATGGCTAAATAAAAAGAGAAAGAAAACAAAACTGTTTTAAAATACTGGATTTTCCCCAGTTCACATTAGTTCTTTGAAAAAAAAGTATGTCAAAAATAATTCCTATTAAATTGTGATTTGTGAAGCACATAAAACATTCCTAAGTGAAAGCTGAGTGTGGAGCACAATCAGCATCTCCAGAAGGGTATTCTTTGGGAAATACAAAAATATTAAACTGTGTTTGATACAACAAACAACTTTGTCCCTGATTAAGGGTGGGCGGCTTTGGTACCTCAACGAGGTAAACCACTGCACCTGTATGCCACACTGCAAGTTTCATTTCCATTTAGATAACTTTTAGAAGTTATTTAAGTGAGGCTTTAGGCTGCTGAATCTTAAGGGAGATGGGCTATGTCCTCTGAACATCAGACCCCATTGGGAGGCCTTTTGTGCAGTCCCAAGAACCAGCACACACAAATAAAACCCCGCTTTGGAAAACACTGTCTTCAGCCCTTGCTCCACAAATATTCCTTCCATTATATCCGGGGCAAGCTGTGTTAACTGAACATCCTTTAGCCTGAGAGGCTGGTTCCCTGAACGTCAGGAAAACCCAGATTTACAGTTCCCCGCAGACACTGCAGGCAGCCCCTCTTCTCCATCTGCATGACAATGGGCCTCTAATTATTGGACCCCACACTCCTTCCCTGCCTTTCAGGGGCCCGCTTTTATTCAGTGCATAGGACCAACATACACATTTCAAATCGCTTTTAAATTGTGTTTTTCATTTGTTTTTCCTAAACAAACGGTCGGCACGCAACAAGCCTTCGGCACGCAGGCCTTGAATGCCGAGCAGCCATGGCTGCTGCCGGCCTCTGAGGCTCCACGACAGCCCCTGGCCTCCTCGGCGGTGGGACAAAACCTTCCCCGTAGTGGGAGGCAGAGCCGTGCAGCACAGATTTAAACCACTGGACGGATGAAATAGTCAGGGCCATCCCCACTCAACACCAACCACTTTGCCCTTCTTATCCTTAACTGACAGTTATAGAGTTTTGGGAGGGATCATGAAAGGTTCCAAGAGGGTAAGAAACGGCCCAAGAAGCAGCAAAACTATGGGAATCCACGTCTGTGAGCTATTGCTTCCCTTCACAATGTAATGCAGACTTAGAGGCCTGGACATATCTGGATGAGAACAGAAGGTTGCAAAGGACCTCTGTGGCCTAGGGTATGGCTCTGTGGCATACTTCAACTATGGAAAAGGAGAGCAGCAAAACTATTACTCTTGTCCTAAAAGCCTATAAACTCTAAAAACATCCAGGAAAAAACAGTCACAAGAACAAGCACGATACTGAGTAACAGCATCATCATTTCACAGGGCATCTCATAGACTTCACTGGATGCAAGGCCAAACAAAAAAAAAAAAAAACCTAACCTACCACCAAAGCCACATTTCCTCTGGTAGAGCCCAGCCAACAGCTACCTAATGTATTAGAGACAAAAAACTAAGTGTTTAAGAGAAAGATGGATGATGCTTTGGCTGCAGATGAAGACTGGAGCTCCACTGACAACAGCAATTTGACCATCGCTCTGAAGAATTCAAATAGGGTTACATAGGTTTTTCTGAAAACATTTTGCCTCCTGCTGTTTGTAAATGTATGACAGAGGCTGGACAAAGAGTGACACAATGATTTGGAAATTTCTTAGTTGGTGTGTGGGCACTGTTAGAGAAACGTTAGAAAGTGCTCAAGGGCTGGAAAGGAGCACATAAAGCAATGACTTCTAAGGCAAAACTTCTAGTTTGTTCTGGGTTTCACAGATTATTGCTCTTCTTGCTGCTGGGCTTATTTTTCTTTCCTACTCCCGTTTCAGCCTCCCCCCTTCACCTCCACTCCCTCAAAACTAGGATGACTTTTCAGGTGGATTAATTCTCTTATCTGCACTGCAGAAATTCTGGTGCAAAGGAAGCATTTGGAAGAACTGGCTATTAAGAAGGCAGCTTGATGAAATCAACTCTCACTTTCATTTGGGTTTCCATTACATACTGTGACAATATCTTCCGCGCACAAATTGTGGGATAAATTAACTTACATATTTGTTTTATCGGTTCTAATTTTGCCACCTTTCATTATCATCACTTGCTGCTTAATTCCAGTACTGGAAAACAGAATGAACAAAAATCCTATCTTCTTAATGCCACTGTCTGAAATATCAGCTCTTGCTAACCCACACAGGTCCACTTCTTATTGTCCCTAGGTATGTGGAAGTTTTACCTGAAAATCTTACAAAATTCATTTCACTGATGCTACTGAGAAAGCGATGGAAAGAATCTATCATAAATGAGATGTGACTTGGACTCTTAATAGGTTCGGAATTCAAGATTCAACCCTATTGACTTTAGTGAGCTTTTCTTTAGATTCACAGTTCAAGACAGTATTGTCAAGGTAGTTATTTAGCATGACTAGCTATATTAAAAAAAATCATGTCATAATTACAAGTCTCCTTCTATGTTCTGTTCAAGATCTGGTACCCTATATAGGTTGTAGCAAAACTAACGATAGTTTGTTATATGTGCTTTCAGTTTAAATGTGAGCATGAGTCTTGTAAAATGCAAATTAACAAGCAGATGCTTTTTGGTTTTCATTACAACTCACTAAAATTCACTAAAATTTTATTTTAAAGAACCAAAAACCCCAAACATATCCAAGTCTTATTATCTCTCTTTAAGGATTCTTATCGGCTGTCCTTAGCTTGGGAGTCATGAATAAATACCATTCTCCTTCAGAAGAGTTATTGCCTGAAAAGAGAACCTTGGACAAATAGGAGTAGGGCCTCAGTATAGCAAATTCCTTGATCCACTAAAACACTGTGCTGCGAGGCATGTAATTTTACTGTGACATCAAAATAAAGTAGTTCTCTTAAAACACAAAAAAATATAAAAAGGACAATCAGCAATTAAGAAGTGGTTAAAAATACATTTTCCAAACTTATGTGCTTGAATATTATAAAAACATGTGTCTTTCTGAATTAAAGAATTCAGTCTGCATTTATAACCTGTAGCATGAACTAATATACAAAATACAGAGAGGAAGACTAACATGGAGAGTATTTTGCTTTAGGCAAATTAAGTAGAATAGGAATTGCATAAACAGGGAAACTAAACATGGAACTAAACATTGTCTTATAATTTTAAAAGCAACAATTAGGTTATTTTAAGGTATTCTGGGGTCTTTATAATTACCTGCTATTGTTAAAAACCAAGATATAAAATTACTATAACTAGAAGAGTTAAGAAAAAGTAGCTATTTTAAAATCAGCTTGATTTATAACTTTTCCTCTCTGTGACTAAAAAGCAAACAATATTGTGATTTAATGTGTGCTTTTAAGAAAAAAGAAATCTGATTATGTTTAATTCTTAAAATAAAGAATGTATATGTATGATTTGATATAGTATTATTGAAAAACAGCACAATTTTCCCTGTATTTCAACTGCATCGTGGTCATCAGTGAAAAGCAAAACCAGATGGTTTTATTCATGAGCTAATACTAACAGCATATATTAGAGGTCACCCAGCTTTTACTCAATGACACGCAAATTCTTCTGGTTGTTTTAACTAATAGATAAGTGTTACTTCATTTTAAGTAATGCAAAGTAGCAAATATTCCAGGAAAAAAAAAAAAACCAACAAACAAAACAAAACACAAACAAAAACTATTGAATGTGTCAAGTGAGTTGACTCTTTAAACTACAGAGTACTAAAAATATCACCAAGATGTTGCAACATATAGCAAGAAATTAGCACTTGGACACATTCACACTCGTTATAAATGAATGAGAAGTTACTTACTTTCATCGTTAGAAACATTCCCCAGAGAGGTGTGACTGGAATAACGTTTGTTTTCACTTTCATTGAGACATCGTTCAATCCAACTCTCTGCAAAAGAACGAAGATGCTCTTTTTTTTGTGTTTTTCTTTGCATAAAAAAATAGACTTCCAACATATGAAACTAAACAAAGCACCAGTTTTCAGCAGATGGCTTTCTGTAGCATTTCTGTTAAAACATGGTCAGTCTGAGGTTATTTAGCAAGAAAATCTGTTCTTGTTTTCAAACTTAGCTGTTGCTTTTTAGTTTCATTTTTTGTTTGTTTGTTTTTAAACAACAGAGGCTGAAACACTCCCATGCACATCACAAAGCTTCTCAGGATATTCTCTCCCTTCCCCATCACATGATACATTAAAAAAAAAATCATCTCACATGGGCAACATAAATTAATGCAATTTGTGCATTTCAAAGTCTTAGTCTGGCAAGACTTATGTACTTGAGCATTTCCACTGGCTTTGGAAGGACTCTTCAAGTGTGTGAAATCAATCATTCATGTAAATTTTTGTTACAGTGGGGCTCAAACAGTGCTCTCTGAAGTCCAGTCCTATGACCCCATTCATCCCAGTGGAGTCCCAGGCCCTACAGAGATTTTTCCATGCTGGTACGAGCCCAATGTAGCGAGTCAGCAGCCACTGAGCTACTCGAATCTTTGTCACTCTGCGGTGGGTGCTCAACCACTCCTGTCCCCCCTCTTTCTCACTTCTAATTTATTCCCACCAGTCAGATGAGGAATAGCATTACATTGATTTGACTCTGCTGTTCCTCTTTCTGGAACCTATAACATACATCCCCTGTCGACTTTAGAGGATGTTCCAGGCTCGGCAGAATTTACTGTTATGGGTTGTCAGGGCAAAAGTTGCACCTTCCTATGTGTTTCCTTGGACAAAGTATGAAATACAAGTACTTGAGTTTGCCTGGAGTCCCTGGATGTTGCCTCCCTCATAAGGTGACCTCCCTCATAAGATTATTTTTCAAGGGCATACACATGAAAAGAAATGAACTTATGCTCACAGAGCTCCCTGTGGTCAAAGCAAGAAAAAGAAGGGACAGGTGGGAAGGCTGCAAGGTAACCCTGCAAGTTACGACAGGAAAAAACCCCACTGAGCAAAGAGATCCACAAGAACTAAGGGGAAACGGGCCTGGCTGTCAGCAAACTGCCAGAGCCAGAAACACCTTCAAAGACACGGAAACGGCTGCAGATTCCTTTCCATAAGCCACCTGCCCCAACTCACGTCAGGCTACCAGCACAGCACAGGCAGTGGCCTGCCAGCCAGAGAAAGCCCAGCAGCAGGCCTGAAGGGAAAGCAGAAGCCCAGTGTCTTGGGAAAGCTGCCCGTCTGGTTTATAGAAGGTAAAAGTTGCTATGACTTCATTTCAGCACTTGATGCCAATAAATAAATACAGTAATAGTCACAGCCGAACACATCCTGCAGAAAAAATGCTTTTTAAACCCAGACAGTTGCACAAACTCATGTATATTCCTCTGTACACACACTCTGCACTGCCACACAAAGGGGCAACGGCACCTGGGAAGGACTTCAGAAAGGTCTGCTGAGAGCCCTTCGGGGTTGATTTCCAGGCCCTGCCACAAGACTCCAGGTACCATTGCTTTGTGCCCATCTGGTTTTCAGGCAGTGTAAGAGAGGCTGTGGCAGCCCCAGGCCATTCCTTCGCCTCTGCCTGTTTTCCCCGTGGTGATCAATACGCTGCCGTGCTGCCGTTGTCGGTACAAGCACATCCCCGTGTGTGTCTGCCTCACACACCATCGGCCTGCCCTGCACCTACAGAGCCTCACAACTGCGCTGCCTCTTCACTAGAACCTGCTCCCTTGAGGAACTCCTCTCAAAAATCAGCAAAAATAAGAGTTATTTTCAGTAAAAGGACTTCAAGATATTTCTTCTCCCATCAAATTCAACACGGCTTTGCATAAAAATCACTTCAAGGCTGCTGACATGGCAACATAGAACTTGCCAGCGAGGCCTGCGCTGTCTGGTCGGCTCCCCCTCGGGTACCGACCCACAAGCCTGCGGCGACTCAGACCTCGAGGCTTTCCCTTCTCACGCCGCTCAGCTGCATCGAGTGGGGGGGTAGCACCTCCTCCTCTAAAGGCCAACACAACGAGATGGCTGCTTCCTGCCAGATTTCTTTCACTGCCCTAAAACTGAGCTAAGAGAGTCTTCTCCTCTCCTGTCTCAGTGCCACGAGCTGGGGGACAGGAGCTGGGATCCTCACAGATCACGATGAGGTGAAGGGAAACTTGCTGCTGAGGAGAACATCAGAGAGAGGTGCAGGAAGCCTTGGGAAAGATTACCCTACCTCCTCCTCCTCCTTTCAGCGCACAGCCATGGCTGTATATAATTCCCTTGGCTCTGAGCCCAGCTGCAGGGAGTAAAAGCAAAGGCGGCTGCCATTAGCGCCAAGGAGAGACCGATGCCCAGCTCTGCCCTTTCTTTTCCTCCCGGCACCCAGAGCTGGGAAGCTGGGATGCATCCTCTTCCCTCGGCAGCAGGGAACTGGCAGCAGCCATCTTTAGTCATGTTCCCTGCCTAAGTAGTAGGAAAAGCAACTTTTTAAGTGTCACTCGATAACAATTTTCACCGCCCTTGTTCACGTACTGTCTCTGATAACTATGTATATGCCCCTTTTTCATTGTAAAGCAAACATTTTACACTACAAGACAAAGTCTCTGGAGTAGGGCGCAGTTACTGTTTAATTATGTGCTGCAACTCCTTTGGTCCTGAATCGCCCCAGTTCAGCTCGCTGCAGCCTGAGTCTGGCTTTGTCTTTGTGGCCTTGCATTTAAATAGCTGATAGAAATTCTTCGAGCCTGAAAAGATACATGACCTGTCTGGCAGCAAAGAATGAAGAAAACTAACTCTTTTGAGCAATAATGTCAGGGAGTTTATGGTAAATTTGTCAAATTATTTGGCACATCACAAAATGCTACAAAACCAACTGGCTATTTAAAGGCTGTATTATCTCGTAAACTGAGTGATGTAAGTATAAATAAATATTAATAAGTAGAAATTTTTTACTGTTTGTATAAAGAAAAAAGTTTTTACAAAGCTTTTAACTCCCAATATTAATAAGAACACCTTCAGGCATTAAAAGAAAATACAGCCACAGTTTTGCTGAAACTGAAAATATTTCCTCCAGGAGCCCACAGATCCCAGATACGATAGCACCTGCCTAATATGGAAAAAAATTAAAATAATTTTTAAAAAAGAGAAAAAAAGGCAGAGCAAACAAAACAAAGTCAAAACTAAGTCTGATTTTTGTAAGTTCTTTAAGAGTTAATACTGGGTAGAGCCCTGTACACATCGAATGCTCCTGTCCTCACGACACACTGCACTCATGTCTGTCCCAGAGAGTCTGGTTGCAGAGCTGGAGGAAGAGACCCGTGGCTAACCCTCCCCGTCCCTAGCTGGAGCCTTCATCACTTGCTCCCAAGGCTGATACCAATCACACTACACTGCAACTCTAGATGAGCATCGAGTCATAAGGCATGGAAGGCTTTATATGATTAAAGCTTAAGTTATTGCACTTGAACCTTACAAACTTCTCATAGGCAGAAATTCACATCAGGAACAGTCACAGACTAATGGAGGGTTCAATGGTGATTAAGTAGAAGTGCATATCAGACCTAGTAACAACAATGAATCATCAACACAAAATGTAGAAACCCAAAATTTCAAGTGGGGAGTGCTTGTGAGAGCAGAAGAAAATGCATCCTGTCTCGTACAGGGTGTGATTTTACTCACTGCGTTTTCAGTGTATCAAGTCCTAAGGCATTTCCCTTCCTTACTCCCTAGGACTCCTTCTCACCCTGAGCCCCAGCATCACACCGTACCCTCAGTTGTACCAGCACAGTACTTTGAGCAAGGATCAGCACCAGCCAAAAAATATCCAGGCAAAATAAATAAATTAATATCTAGTAGTAAAGCGTAGTGTAGTCACACACTGATAACTCTGTACTGTAACAAGATACAGAGGCTATTACAATCTTCTTAGCAAAAAATGCAACTAAGGTGTAATTAATGGTGTTTTGAAGATGGACAATTAAATACTATATCAAGATATAGTAAATTGAAAATTAAATACAAGTATTTAATTTTGCAAGGATCAAAAGTAAATAATAATGAAGCACACAACTGTGTCCCTCAGCCTTATAATTTTTGTTATATAATTTGGTATACCACTAAATACAAATACATTGTGTCTTCCGCAGGGCTCCAACAGGAGGGAAAGGAGACACTTATTCAAATAATTTCTCCAGTGACAATTTTCTGACAGAGTAACTTATCACGATACAAACAAAAAAATATAAATTGTTCCCAATGAAATGCTGAAAGACGGATTAAAAAGAACTATGGAACTACTTCCGGACCTCTTCTCTCTTTGGTCCTAATCTGGCTAAAACTGGCACGTACTCTGAACTTCAAGCATGGGAGTACTCCTCTTCCATTAAAAGTGTCCCCCATGCTTTTAACAACAGAAGTTTAAACTGAGCTCATTTTTAAGAGTTGCCAGAACAGAGGCCTGCATGGCTTTCCCTTGTCCCCACAATGGCTCTTCACACCAACAAGCCTATTTTTATTGGTATGGGGCTTCAAACAGGCTGGAACACCCCAGAATAGAGGCAAACACATGAGAGCTGCTCAGCAGCAGGAGTTTTCTCAAACTATCAGGAAAGAGCAACTCAAGCTGTTTTTTTAAATACATCTTTGACAAATTATTTTCACACATTACCTCCTTCAGAAGGAAGGGTTTGCTCCTGGAAGACACCTTTGAAAGGCTTCTCCCTACAGAGACTCGTTCGAGGCAAGAGAATACAGCAGAGGCGCCTGCATACTGCCAGTACGTTTAATGAGATAATTACTCCGTCTTGCTTGTGTAATGGTTATTGGCTTAGCATATTCGCAGCCCAGAAAAGAAAGCATTCATTGCTCCCACATGTGCGTAGCCACAGCGAGAGCAGTGAGAAAGACACCTGGGCTCCGCTCTGTGGAGGGGCAGAGGAGGAGGGCCTGATCACAAGCAGCACTGGCTTCTGCAGCTGCTGTCCTGCCAGAAGGGTTAAGAGTTGCTGCAGTATTAGCCCAACCTGTAATCACAGCCTCTTCTGGCCTTTGAGAGCCACCGTGTTCTGTTCGGCACCCAGGCAGGACGGCAAAAGCAGCCGGAGGGGTTGCACCCCACAGCTGGGAGGTGAGCGTACCCAGAGCCTCTGGCTGCAGCCCTGTGGGCACGTGTGTGCACGCTGAAGGGAGATTAAAAGATTTTACAGGCAGAATGGGACTCCGTGATCACCTAATCTGAGCTGCATTTTGCCTCACCTCATTACCCTGCAGCGGTACTAACTGCACTTGTTTTCCCCAGTTATGCCATATCCTCTGATCTGGATGTGGTCGTATTACTGGCGTAATTTTGAATCGCTATTTTTTACTGAAATTGTATGAATGTTCATGTTCTAGAAACATAGCCAAGGCTTGTTGTAATCACATTATCAGAGCCTGCACAAACACCATACACTTACTTCACTACAGCCCTAGCAGCTGCATAGAAATCCCTCTCATACACCTTCATTTCTAGATGGGCTCCCGTACTCTGAATTTTAAAGCCATTTGCCAACAAGGATGACAATTCATCTAGTATTCTGCACAGGGACCAACATTTCTTCCACAGAATTTTGCTTGTCACTGAAATAGACACCTCTGGAATAAGAATTAGAGATTTTTCAGGACCTGAAACTACTACCTGAGCCATGTACCAACTTGGATGGCGCAGCTGCA
>JAHREE010000193.1:5459982-5539849 GCA_033628505.1 Tringa tobata | reverse complement strand
CCGCCCCAGGCCCGCTCGCCCCCGGCCCCGGCCTTCTCAGCCCGCGCCTCCTCCGGCCTCCCCCGACCACTGCCCGGCGGCGGGATGCCCGGCCTCCCCCCCGGCCGTTAGCAGGGACCGTTACCGGCCCCGTCAGGGGCACCCCCCGCGCTGTCGGTGAGGGAGACGGGCTCTGCCCCGCTGCCAAACGCCCCTGGGGGGTGTGGTGTGGGTGTGTGTGAGGGCATTTTTGCTCACCACCACCAAACTGCAGTCCTTCCCCCCCTCCTTTTCTAAGTTTGGGGTTTTTTTCTTTCCCCCTAAGGTTTTACTGTGGCATGGCGCGAGGCCTGAGGGGAGCCCCTGAGGTGAGGGGCCCTCGAGGCCAGCCTGTCCTTCTCAGGGTAAGGACAAGGCCCTGCAGAGAAGCCCCTCAAAAACACAATGGGCATTTTTGGCCTTGAGCAGGGCCTGTCTCCCAGGCCTTTAACTTAAAAAAAAAAAATGGGAAACGCTGGCTGTGCCGCAGGGAGCCGTCTCTAAGCAGGGGGGTTACCTCATGCTTCCAGCCGTGCCCCGGCTCTGCAGGTGGTTGCTGTCTTCTGCAGCCCTGCGGAGAGGCCGGACCTGGGCAAACACCAGCCCACAGAGACTTGCCCAGGCTCCCTCACCGGTGGAGGTGTGCCCTCACGCTGCAGGGGCCTGACTTCTGGAAGAGCTGTGAAGACCTAGAGTGGCAGCTGGTGGGCCTCCGGGTCTCCTGCCTGTCGCAGGCGTTCTGCGCTTGTGGAAAATGGGTCTTCACCAGTTTGAAGCATCAGGGGGTGGCTTCCGTGTTGTTAATGTCCCAGAGACACGCAAAATAGAAATGCAGGATACGTGAACGTAGGGATACCTGCTTCCTAGGGGGCTGAGAAGGACGGGATTTAGCGCAGCCTGGATGTCTAGAGGCTTGGGCTCTCCTTTGACATGATGCAAAGGTGTACGTTCTCTATAGGTGATGATGTGTGGGCAGGATTGCCAGCGGCACTTCTGTTAGACCAGAGGTACTTGTTGCAATCCGTTTCCTCCCTGCCTCTCCAGATTAGCTCCCGTCCTCTTCCCGCTTACCTCATCCCCTCCTCAGTGTGCCAGATCGCCCTGGTGTCCTTCCACAGCTCCGCCATTGTGACTCGTTTGGGTTTTGCTTACCTTTTTACAAAGTACCTTGTGCTTCTGGATATCCCACATGATACTTGAAAAAGTACTTTATTCTTCTGGAAGCGTGGAGCATCTCCTGCTGTGCTGCAGGTTGGCAGTTTACAGATGGAAGCACTGCAAGTCACAAGCCTTTTTTTTTTAAAAAAAAAATGTAGGCTGCAGGATTTGATTTGATCCAGAGCAAAGGGCAGGCCTCAGCAAGGATGCAAAAAGTATACAGTTGGGAATTTTCACTCCAGATTCTTGCCTACACAGAACATCTACAAGCCATAAAACAAACAGTATAACCCTACACTGCATCAGATGATATATTTTTAGCGGAGAGGGACTCTGTTGCTGTTGTGAAATGAACAACGCCTTTATTGGGGAAAGAAGAATATAAACTTGTGCTGGTGCATGAAGAGAAGAGCAGGGTGATCAAGGGAACAGAAGACACATTCCAGACTGCATCCAAGCTGCCGAACAACTGGATGTGAAGCTGTCCTATCCTTTTAGATGACTGACTGATAATGAGTTTCTTTTGATAGTTTAGCAAAGTAGAGGCAGAGTGGAAGTATGACAGCTAATATTAATTTAATGCCCCGATAATTTGAGCTCTCTCAAAAACAAGTTTCTATGACTATCTTCTACTCTCCAGTTGATTGTCCCAAGAGGCTGTGACGACACAAACTTTTTTTGCCATATATCTGCTTATGCTTGTACTAGACTCTAAACATCAGTACTAAATATTTTGGTGGTAAACACCAAGAGTTTTTTCAACCAAAGAAAATTGTTGGCAAAGGAACATAAACAAGTATAAATTGTTATTTATTAATTTAGCTAGAATATCCAAGGCAACTGTAGGCTTAAGTTGTAGAGCAGCTTTCCCACAGACCAGCAGGAACAAGAACCTGCATTAGGTGTAGCGAGGAGTATGAAGGGCTTGCGAATGGAGCTGTGTAAAATGGTTATCTGCAACACCAGGGATCTGAGTTCAGGGACTCAGGGGATCCTTTTGGATCCGATGTGTCTCCGCGCAGACTGTAAGATTGCTGGCAGCAGCCAAATACACAGCGACACTTCATTATTTTAGCAGTGGCTGCAGTCTGTGAGCGGTTCCACATTTTCTTACTCGCCTAAGCCAGCAGCCTCCTCCTCTCAGAATGAACCCACTCTTCTGTCCACCCTCCTTCCCAGCTCTTCTACTCCTCCATTTCTGCTGTCTTCACCTACTGGGCAAATCCCATGGAAGACACAGAGAAAGAAATTGTTTCTCTATTGGCTTCTCTTTCCCGCTTACTCATCTTTATTATCAGAACAGGAAATGTTAACTTTATTTTACATATATTAACACCCCTGAGGAAGTTATACATGTAGGTGAAGGACAAGATATGGAGTAAGCTGACAGATGACTTCTGGAATCAACTCTGTGTATGTGCTTGGGGAGTGTGATGCTGACAGATGCAGGAACTGGAAGAAGAACATCAAAAGGCTGCCTAGGTAAACACATGCGCCAATTCCTTCAAAAGGCTTTAATTGACACAAGCACCAAGGGAAAGTGGCTACGGCAGGCACATATGCAGGTACCTGGCAGAAAACGAGCAGAAGAGCAGAGGCATGTAAATGATGGATTGCACATGCACCAGGCAGGGGGTACCTCCTTCCTAGTTTGAAAGAAAAGTAGCATGAATTTCAGCTGCCTTGCTGTAACTGTAGACTTGTCTGAAGCCAAGTTTTGTTGAAGATGAGCATGGGTCCACCTTAAATTATCTTTTTTTATTAGTGCTCGTGAAAGGAATTTTGCTCAGCTCCAGTTCTCAGGTTCATGGAGAAGAGCAGTGCCAGTGTTGCCAAAAGGGACCAGTGAAAACGCCTTGTTCACACTGGTCAGCTTCAGCCTGCAGAGAGGAAGGGAATTCACTCTTTCGGGTAGTATCTGTCTAGAAGGAGTCTAGAAGAACCCCTGCCCCTAGGGGCTGCCCTGAACATTTGGCCTGGAAGACTCTTGCTGACTGTAGTAAGAGAAAAGGGCAAACAGTCATCGATTTCTGAGCTTACACCAGATTTAGCTGGCTTTTGTTGTGTGTGGCTGGTATTAGTTACCAGAGGATTTGTACTGTGTGTTGGAAGAAGAGCCAGCCCTAAAAGCTATTATAGACAACAGACACAGAAAAGATCCATTCCAGACTGCATCCAAGCTGCCGAACAACTGGATGTGAAGCTGTCATATCCTTTTAGATGACCGACTGATAATGAGTTTCTTTTGATCCGCCTGGAGCACGGAGAATTACCTTCAGCGCCTGCCTCCGACTGGCAGGGAGAGGCCTGAATGCAGAGCTACGTTTCCAATTCACTGGGAGTTTAAGGAAAAACCAATTTCCATTATTAGAACATAATTTTAGCAAGAAATCAGAAATTTACTGTTTAGCGCTTTGATTTCTTTTCTTCGTTTTTGAGTTATTTTTTCTGTTTATAATGTTTTGTTGTTAAGTCTGAGTGGCCAATAACTACCACGCACGGCCTGGAATGGTAAAGCACATGCATGGGTCAAGCAGCTCCCCAAAACTCATGCTTGGACATGACAAAGACAGAGGCTCCACTGCAGTTAGCAGTGGGGAATTGCTTGTGATTTGGAACTACCAGGCTGTTTATATACTGGCTGGGAGGAGGGGAAAAGGACATGCACAGTGAAGCTATTGGGAAAAAAAAAATGGTCCTTGGAACAACCTCAGAGGTACCTGCCTCAGGAAATACACAAATAAAAGGGTAACTGTAATTAGGAGAAATATATTATTGTTTGTTGGTTTTGGTGTTTTTTCCCCAGCAGCAAGATGCAAAGAGCAATGGGCTGCTCACAGCCTCGGAAGGATTTTTCAGGAGATGGTACAAAATCTCAAGTCCATTCACAGGCTATCCAACAGAAATCTTTGCTGTTGTCTTTGAGACAGGAATAAAACCACTTTCTAAAAATCCCAACTGCAAAAAATCTCTGTATTGGCTCTGACCTGGGTTTGGAGAGTTTGACTGAGAGCTCTGGTGTTCTGGGATGTATGTTCATAGGTACGGAAGGCAGAGAGGGTGCATTTACCTCCTGGGTCCATACAGTGAATTCTTAAAGTATTCTTGAGAGGCAAAACTGATCCACTGTCCAATTCATGCAGTCTTTGCTACCTGGAAGAAGAGCATCTGACCAAGGCCATGTACACAGGGCAGAGTAAGGTTGACGAAGTAGCCAGTCCTTACTCCTGCATCTCTCTACCACTTCCCAAAGAAAGAGCTGCCCCACTGAAACTGGTGGGTCCAGGATGAGATGGAAACATTTCCAGAGAAGGATGGACCGAAGTCAGAACTTGGGTTCAAACACGTTCAAGTTTCTAACAGCATTTAGGTGTAAAACGTGGATCCATTTTCTGGGCTTCTGAGCCTTAGACACAGAAACTGGAATCCAGATCTTCACCGTGCCTTGCACACATTAAGCCTCCCAGCACTGGTCCAGATAATAGCAAAGAGTCACCATCTGGCTGGATTTTACGGTTTGATGAAGTGCTCAGTTTTAAGGCAAGCACGTGTCTGGCACCTGGGGACTGCGGAGTCCTGATCCCAGTTCTGGCACGGTCTTTCTGTGGCCCTGGGCAAGTCACGTCCTCTTCGGAGGAGGGAATTCATCAAGTGCCCCATGGCCCCGCTGAATCGGCAATGGGCTGTAAAACAATCCTCAGCTCCAACTGGAGGAGAGGCCGGCTGGAGGGGCTTCTCGCGGCGCTGAGCCAGCTCGGTGCCATGGCCCTGAGATGCTTGTGCTGGGACACGGCTGAGGAGCTCCCCACGCTGCTCCTGTGGGTCACCACGGCAGGGCTGCAAGCCAGGCAGGTCATTTCAGGGCTAGTCCTCCCTCACGCTAGGGCCATCCTGGGCCTCAAGAGCCTTGACACAGAGAAAGTCTCAAAACCAGACAAGTTTTCAGCCCGTCTAGTTTAGTTCTGCAGCAGCACAATTCCTACTGATTCCTATTCTTACCATCAGACTTCACAGGTGTGTTCCCAGCAGGGCTTGCAAACCCATTTTCCCACGTGCAGCACCATTCATTAGTTTGCCACTGGTTATCACTAACCAATGAAACAGTCTTCAGTCTATTTAGGCTTTTATTTACGATGTACTCCCATTGTGCCACAGATACTTTACTATTTACCACCAGAAAACCAGAGAAAAGACATACAGTAATTTCTCATCATCATGGTTCTATGTTTTTCATTGGGTTTCTTCCCTGTTTAAGCAACAAATAAGCAGGGAGTCCAAAGAATTAAAAGCTCTCTTTACATTGAAGCTTCTTTGTGAGCGGAACTCTCAACGAAATACAGGTATTACAAACAAAACCAATTGTGCTTAGTGGGAGCTCTTTACTTTCCACATCTTAAAATTATTAAATATCGGTATGCCTATATTTCATATTGTATCCTCTTTGAATGCCAAAATTGCCCAGCCTGGTTTCATTTTTCTTTACTGTTCAGTTTTCTAGTATCTAAGTTTGGAAACATTTACCTTAAAAAAAAAAAAAAAAAGTAAAAAAAAAACTTGTCAGGGTTATGTAAATGACTCGAAGCGAGGCTGTTATTCTCCCAACTCCGAACAAGTGACTGACCTTTCCCACAGTTCCAGAAGTGGCTAAAAGACCCGTGCTCTCCTCTGCCCCACAGCACCCTGCAGCCCAGCCCCGGCTTGATGCTGTTTCTCCCAACAGAGCAGTAGAGCTGGACACGTCTAGCGTTGGAAAGGGGTAGCTTTTACTTCAGGTCTTTGTTTTGCAGCGAAATAATAGACTTGATTACTGAATTCCAGGTCTGTAAATGCTTCCACCTTTTAATAGCAATTAATCCTTTATCTGCAAAGTAAATGGCGACCTAAACATACCGTATGAAGTTAGATATGTCTTCCAACAGCAGCACACACCTCTAGCTTGTCTCAGAAAGTGGACTGTATTTCGCATTTCAGCTGGGACTAACGCTAGTGACCTTCATGCCGAATATCATTTCTAGGAAGCCTCTCCTGGACACTAAACACGAGAGACAAAGGAGTTGCAATGGAATGAAAACTTTATAGCAGTTTTTACAGGCACAGCTCCTTGTGCTAAAGCCTTAAGATTTTGTCAAGCGTTCTTCAGAATATTATATCTCTTTCAGCAATTAGACAAAGAGTCATGGCGGGGTTGATCTGGGCAAGTCTAGTCACAGCAGTACAGCCGCTAGCTGACATGAGACCTCTTTGTGAAGGCATTCACTGTATAAAAAGGGGGGGAGGGGAGGCTGGCTAGGAAGATAATTCAAAGGGTTGCAAAGATGAGGCTCACCAGAGGAGAACAGCGTGACAGCTCTGGGGTTCCGAGAATGTATTTTACCTCCCTCAGTCCATGCACCATAATTTTTCCTGGCTGATATAGGATTCCTGCCTTGAATAGCCACTTTGACCAACTGTATTCCAGGAGTCCATAGCTGTTTATTCTGTTTCTACTGCTGCTTTTGTAATGCTTATTCCATTGCCAAGTCATTACTTGAAGGTGTCTATTACAATGGAACATAGGTAGCCTCTTATAGAGGGGCAAAAAGTGAAAATCAGAGTTTCAACTCAGATCTGCACTCAAATAAGCCTCCAGTGTCTGCACAGGCTTAGGTTAGAGAGCAATGATGTGTAAATGGAACTGATGTAGGTATCACCAGAATAGCTGAGAGCGGGTGACCTTCACTGCTAGACTTGTCTAGCTTCTATGTTTTGCTGGATCCATCATTGCTAAGGCTGCTCCTTTCTTCCTAAACTTCAGCTATCGCAGAGGATCTCCTTCACCCTCACAAAACTTTTCATCCTCACGCTTTCATCAGCTTGAGGTAAATTAACTGCAAGGCTGCCCCTCAGGGTTGCACATAGACCTATTCTCTCAATAGGATTACTCATGTGCACAGTCCTTTGCTCCTCCTCCATCTCTGCTGTGTCTGCTTAAATTTCCACAGGTGTCCTTGTACACATTCCTTAGTCTTTAATGTGCTGTAGCTCTGACCATCTGACCTAAGAGACCACACTAGCTAGCAAGAACACCTTATCCTCAGTGTAGTTTCCTTGATCCAGGTTAAAACTCCCCCCCCTTTCCCTCCCCAGCAGGCTGTAGCCTTTGAGGCTCACTCCCTCTGCTGGTGCACCCGAGCCTCAGTTTGGCAAACTCAGGGAGCAAAGCAAAGGTTATTAATTTGTTTGGGGCTTCTGGTTAACTTCTTCCTCCAGTTTGAAGCCGTACATCACTCTCTTGTAACTCTTTGTAAATAACCCTGAGCTGTTCAGATCCTGATAGAGGTGCTTCAAGTGCTTTTCCAATCCAAATGTGCTGTGTTGACATCTGTGTTGTCATTAGTCCAATTGCAAGAAAAATAAATAAATAAATAAATAAATCTATCCCTTTGGACTTGATTTGTAAGTCCAGACACAAAACAACTAGTTTAAGCATTTTGGTGGAAGCTTACAAAGCAAGCCTACTCAGGCTGATGCTCACGTGTGCCTCTCAAGCAGCTCAGAGAACAGCAGCAACATGACTGCAAGAGCAGTGCCAGGATCAGCATGCACAATTCAGCCATGTGAGGAGCCAAAGAGCATCTCAGGACTTCCAGACCATAGGCAGTGTTCTGCGCCCTCCTTGATCCAGAGTGCTGCCCTTCTCTGAAGCACCTGAACACACACATACTTCATCCCTACCTCAGTGGGACTGCTTTGCTTAAAAAGCTAACCATATCCTTTGACAAGCAAAGGCTTGAGTTTAGGGTACTAAGTGACTCTTCGTTCATCCACTGCTTTAATTTCAGGCCTTGGATCCATTAAAAAGTTCAGCTCTTCCCTTTCTAAATCCTTTCAGGTCACTCAAACCTGCTCCACTGTCAGTGGAGGATTTGTTGTTCTTCATAGTTCTTTTATTTTGAACAAAGAACTGAACAAAAGTTCTGAAGTTCTAGGACAGCACAGCACACATCAGTGCCTAGTGTTTGCAGCTCGTTTTTTCAGGGCCTTGGCCAGTGTATTATTAAATCCACTACACTCAGTAGGAATTGAATGGATACCTGTAAGCTGTATCATGCACTTGCTGATACAAGTCACCTCCCTCAAACTTCGTGTCAACTCCATACATTTAGCTTAAAGCAGATTGAGTGTATAATTGCACCATATAATGCACCTGCATATTGAAATCCACCTCAAAACATCTGATTTCAAGTTCTCAATAAAGCAGTTTAATTTCTCTAAGCCTGACACTACTTATAATTTTAATGCTTTTACACAATGCTTTAGGAATAGGAAAATGGTTTAGATGTTATATGAAGGCTTTACCATCCTTCCACAACCATCAACACATATTCAGGCAGTATTATTTAAAACATTTATTAGTCTTTCATATTACACTGGTCCAGAAAACATTTTTAACCTCTCTGAATAAGATGTTCATTTAGCTCAGCTCAAGCCCTCATCCAGCAAAGCACTTTTCAAAACATGGCATTGTTTGAAATGATGCAAGTTCTTTGCTGGATCATGGCCTTATTCAACAATTCCCTTATGTCCTGTTCACTCAGACTAATCAAGGCTTTCAGAACTTCTCCTCGTATATTCTATTGACAGAGTCTCCCCTGTCAACTTAAAACCAGGTAGTACATGTAAGGAAGATTTCTTACACTGTCTTGCACCTCCCTTCTACCCACTCAGGTTTTCGAGTTATTCCTGTTCACCAAAAAAATCCTCCCATTATATATGCTGGATTTCAATTTCTCTAAAGTACTTTTTTTCCCCATCTTTTTCATTCATTGTACTTAGCTAGTTTTAGCCTAGGTATGATGTTCATTGACTGCAGTTCTTGGAATAAGAGTTTACAGGCATAAGGTATGCGCAGAGATGACACGTGACATGATGACTTGCAGTAGTGGCACCTAGGGAAACAAACAAAAGAAAGTCAAATTTGGTGCATAAATGAAGCTCTGCAAAAAAAAAACCCAACAGTTGCCACTATCCACTGGTTTCTTTGTTCACCTGCATTTAAACACTGGGCTCAGTCCTAAAAAGAGCCAAGTGCTCGAAACACATTTTAGCGCGTAAGACAGTCGTAACTTTATGCCTTTAAATAATCAGACTGAAGTCAACAGAAGCTTAATGTTAAACCTACACTTTCCTTGCAGGAGAATCACAATGGTCAGTAGCCAACAGGACTGACTTCCACTTCTTCACCACTCACAACTGCCAACACAAATTCAGCATTGCGTAATGAGAGAAAGGAGGTGAACAAAGCTAAGCATTTCTGAAAACATGGTTAATGGTCTAGTTTCTCTCCTATATATGTCATAAAAAAGAGGCAGGAAGAAAGCAGGTTCACACTTGGGTTTTTTCCTCATAACACAATTTCACCCTATAATGTCTCAAATCAATTAATATTCCAGAAAAGAGGCATCTCTTATCTTATACCTCTTTGTGTGAGTGGGCAAAACTTCACTTATTCCAGTAACTGCTTTGGCTTTTTCTAAATCTGATGATAGGCAGCAAGAAGGTAAGAGACTGAACTAGGTGTTTCCCTGGAACAGGTTTCTCCTGTGGACAGTGTAGAGCTAGCATGCCTTTAGAACAGAACAGGCCTCAGCTGCAGGTTTAGAACTACTCCCCTAGTCCAAATTTAGAGGGAAAAGTGCATTTTTATGGTGGGAGGAAGTGACCAAAAGAGAAGCCAATGATAACATACCAAGTAATTGCTCTCAATAGAAGAAGCCTTGCAAGCCCTGGAAGCTGATGAGGCAAGACTTCTCTGCTATGAGCAGATGTCTGCCATCTGATTACATCTGATTACCAGGGACTGAGGAGCTGAGATCCCTCACTACACCCAGGCCCAAAGCTACACCATTCTGGGCCTGCTTTGTACTTGGATGGGGATCATCCTGAAAGGTTAAGGTGCAGGAAGCACAAAGCTCTGTCAAATGGAGATCACAGAAAGTACTTGAAAGACCATTTGGTACAAGAATTGATACTAAACTGGACAGGAAAAGGCAACTGTGCCAAGGCTGAATCTGGAGCAGAACCAAAATTTTTCTTCAGGTATATTTTAAAATGCTCAGACTCTAGGGATCAGAATAACTTCTCATCATCAAAAAAGAACCTGATTCTGCTCATTGCATTCAGTGGAGTCCTGTCCTTGAGCACCAGTACATCAGCAAAGTTGGAAAATTTGCACAACACTGTTACATCACAGTAAGTTCCTACTGTTTTGGTTTTTGGGGGTATTTTTTTTTTTTTTTTTTTTTTTAACAGGGACAAATTCTGTCACTGCCACAACAGTCTCTCCCAGCGAAAGCACCAGTTCAGGCCCCAACAGTGATCTGCTGTTACTGATTTGCAGAAAAACATACCCAGTGCCTAGTCCTTGTCTGGGAGGAAGGGCTCGTCTTCCTTAAGGCAAGTGTCCTTAATGCTAGGCACCAAACAATATGTTTCTAAAAGGTCTCTTGCAGCAATGTCTTATTAATGCCAGAACTACTGAAAAGGCCGGTTTGGAAGTTTCTCTTAATGACTTGGTCTCTACTATGATGCTCATTATTGGGCCGCTTGCTTCAGCTACTGGTAGACACAGCATATCATTTAGGAGAAACTACCTCTTAGCAATTTCTCTCACACATCAGACAGCTTTTCACAGAATCAGATTGCAAGAGTGTCTAGCTCTATCTGAGAGAGTAGTTTCTGTCACAGTTATTTAAAGAGTGCTACTAAACTTTGTTACAAGCTTAAAAATATGAAATATAGTAACAACAACTTAAAAATAAAATACAATACTATTTTTGAAGTTCAAATTCCTAATTTTCTTCAAGGTGCCCTCACCTCCTGTGGTCTCTGAAAATCTTCAAGGACTGCTCTGAAAGCCAAGGTCTTTAAAAAAAATAATTGAGCTACATCTGCATGTGAGTTTTTTAAGGCAGCGCTTTACACAGAAGTGGTTGGTTGTTTGACTTACGGCATGCCCTTCCATTTCAGACAATTTCCTTCAACTGTTATTTGCATTACAGTAGTTTTAAGAGACAAGTTTTAAGAGAAAAAGGTTTCACTTGCTACACACAGTGTACAGCACTTGAGAAAAACAGGACTCAAAAATCCCACACAGAAGCCAGTAGGTCAACGCCCAACAAAAAATCACCAACCACAACAGGATGCACAGAGTATGTCTTGTCTCTCTTCTGGATTTCACATGTGTTTACCTACCCCTGAATGAGTTTCTGCTCCACAACGAGCAGAACTGCTGCTGCTGCTAGCAGCAAACGTGGTGCTTGGTTTCTGGCCAGAAGCCACAGGCTTCAGAAGAAAGGCCTGACCAAGGGCAGAAATGGTAGCTGTCACTTTTACACATCTACAAACTGAGAACACACCTTTTCTACCTCATCGTATCATGGAGAAAAAAAACCAAAACAATCACTCTCAATCATTGAAGTGAATAAAGTCCAATTTCCTGCCTTTCCCAATAGATTAATATTGATACCCAAGATGTGGCAAGTTTCCAACAATGTTCTTTTGAGATATTTGGAAATGAATTCTTCTCCTCCTCCTTCCAACTCCCCATCTTCACCCAACATAAAAATTAGAGTAACTTGTAACTTGAACTCCCCCAGTATATTTTTTCCTCCCTTAATCATGGAATTCCAGGTCACCTGTTTTCAGGAAACTTGCAAGATCGTTGCATGTCCTTGCTTACTGCAGGGGGGGTTGGACTAGATGACATTTAGACTCATAGAATCACAGAATTGTCTAAGTTGGAAGGGACCTTTAATATCATCTAGTCCAACCATAAACTTAACTCTGATAAAAAAATAATCACTAAACCATGTCTCTAAACACTGTGTCTACCCGTCTTTTAAATACCTCCAGGGATGGTGCCTCAGGCACTTCCCTGGGCAGCCCATTCCAATGCTTAATAACCCTTTCAGTGTAAAAAATTTTTCCTAATATCCAATCTGAACCTCCCCTGGTGCAACTTGGGCCATTTCCTCTTGTCCTGTCGCCTGTGACTTGGGAGAAGAGACCGACCCCCACCTCTCTACACCCTCCTTTCAGGTAGTTGTAGAGAGCAATAAGGTCTCCCCTCAACCTCCTCTTCTCCAGGCTGAACAACCCCAGCTCCCTCAGCCACTCCTCAGAAGACTTATTCTCCAGACCTCTCACCAGCTTCATTGTCCTCCTCTGGACCTGCTCCAGCACCTTAATGTCTTTTTTTTGTGGTAAGGGGCCCAAAACTGGACAGAGTACTTGAGGTGGGCCCTCCCCAGTGCCGAGTACAGGGGATTAAGGTCCCTTCCAACCGAACACAGTCTATGATTCTACGATCTCATAAACTCCTATTGGTCTCACAAGTCTGTTTTTCTGCCTGGCTAAAAAAAAAAACCAACAAGCTGAAGCAAAACATTTCCCTCACCTATAAAGAACATAAAAAGAAATTTCCCTATATTCTAATAATAGTGGTGTATTTCCAGCATGCTACAGAACAACTTTAAATGTACCATCTCAAAATTACTGTAGAGAAAAGATGGTTAGAGCAAAGCCCATAGTGTCACACATGGTGAGCTCCACATAGTTTTGCCATCAGTTTTATGCTTCCCCTACATAGAAAACTAGTTTGTTTGCAGGAGACAAATTCAGCACTGCCTTAGGACACAGAGTAAGACAGCAAGACCATTAGCTAGTCTAGAGATAAGTTTATTAGGGACAAGGCAGTTGGGCAGAAACCAGCTGAATTTCCAACCAGGCAGCTGCTTGTCTCAGGCTACAACACTGATGCATTTGCCTGATGCTTCGAAGAGGAGCTCCTTGTTCTACAAGACTAGGAAGGCATTTGGGAGAGGCACAGTCAAAGAAAGCAGTATGTGCACGACTATGAACTCCACAGCGAGAAAACAAGAAAGCAGGAGATTCTGCTTTCTTATCCCGTTCTTCTGTGCCCACTCTTTCTCTTCAGCCTCATGAGGTTCAACATGTGATCACACCAGGAAGATCTGTGAGTGGCCTAGCTAGTAATCTCATTTCTGAAGTCAGAAGAGTCAAGCACATTGACACAAAAAAGAGATGATACACAGGACTGGGTGTTTGCTAATCCCCCGCGAGGGTGGGAAGGAAGGCAGCAGACAAGAGTGAATGTAACCTTTCCCACAAGCATAGCTGGCTGTGAAAGACAATACCTGTGCTCCCACAACAGGAGAGCACCTTGGCCCATTGACTGCACACTCACTTTAGTCCTAACTTCAACCCGAACATAACAAAGAACCATCCCCTGTCACCAATTTTCCAAATATCAATTTTGAACGTTGACACTGGTTTTGATTAAGGTGCATAGGACTGTTAATCGGTGTCTGCGAGCACTTTAAAACTGAGAAGCACTACAACCAGGGGCAGGGTTCTGTTACATAGAGGCACGTTTACCTGGTACCATTTTGCTTTAGCAACCTGAGGTCACGGGGTTTTTTTAAAGTATGAAACATGGCACATGCACAAAGTGAGGAGGAGACACCATGGTTTATAAAAAGCACTACAGTTAAACAACTTACCAGCCAGAGTACCCCAACAAGCCACACTGTCCACAAACATCCACTTCAAAGGCATCACTTGAAATCATCAGTCTCTCCAGTAAAAGCATGCTGGCTCCATAACCTATCAAACAATCCCGCTCCATCTCTCCAAGACGTAAACCACCGTCACGGGATCGACCTTCAGTGGGTTGCCTTTGAAATAAAGATTTGGAAAAAATGTAGTCAGTATTCCAGGACGTACATTCTACACCTCTAAGAATGCTTGTCTTCAAACTGTGGGAACTGTACAGGATCAACGGACGGCAGCATTCTGCAAACCAGAGTTACTGATCTCGCAAAGGTGTTTTTCAAGTTGAAGGAATTCATCTTTGCCCCTGCACTGGCCGTATGATGTAGTTCTGTGAGTGGCAACTGCAGGGTCAGGCCATAACTCTACCTCACAGACTAGAGCTGAATAAGCGAAAATAAAAAGAGACCAAACAGTATCCAAGACAATCTGGACACAGATTTTGTACTCTTTTTTGATGAGACATTCATTATAGTTTGTAGCTAACTAAATGAAACAATATTCAGCAACTAATGAATGAATCATCAAACTAATGTTTCAGCTGAACTACAGGTAAGACTAAATTCTTAAAATAAAGCCAGAGAGAATACCAAAACAAAGCAGCAAACACGTAGTATGCATATTACTTACTTATTATTGAAATCCTACCTTTTTTTTTTTTAAAGTACCACTTATCTACTTTACTTTTTTAATGTCTGACAGTTATTAGACTAATTTTCATAATGTACAGGTTCCTGGTTTTCTAGTTTCTCAACACAAATCAAACTCTCATTTTTTTGCCTGGAAAGACTTTCTGTCCTCATGGTGCCAGAGCAAAGTTTTGACAAAGCTGTGTAAGTATAGGCTAAAGATTTTGAGGAAAAAAGGCACAATATATTATTTAACATTATGACTGTATAAGCCAATTCATTTTGTTGGACAGTCAAAATTTAACCTTTTGTTTGACATATAATTCAATTGTCTGACAATTGTCATGCAATTTCATACAGTACGAGTTCTACTCTTGTGTACTAGCACAATGCTGTAGTATTTAGGTTGCAAATACTAGAGTGAACTATGAAGCAAAAATAATCTTAAATTCCTGAAGCACTAATACATTGCATGCACTGTATGAAATATTTCCATCTTGGTATATTCCCTGAAACATGACAACAAAGAGAAGGAATTAGAAAAATGTTATTTGCAATCATAAGAGGCTTCACTGCTCAGTGAAACCCCATGTTTATGTGCTGTTTCTGATACGTGCAGTAGTGTAACCCACCTAGAATATCCAAGGACAGATCTCATAACTTTTGGAGCATATTTGTTTATATTATTTCAAACAACTATATTTAGCATGTTAAGCATGCTAAATATATTAAAGTGTTGTCAACTTACTGCAACTCAGAGAAAAGGATTTACAAAAGCCTTCAACATCTACTAATCTTTTGTAACAAGTATAAAAAAAATATACTTAATTACCACACCAAAGTATCTTCTAAAGATGCAAGTTGTATTTGTTTTTAGGGGGTAGTAGTTTCCCTTACTCTGACCACACTGGAACCTCAAAACTAATCTGCTTGTAATTCAAATCGTCCTTTTCATTCATATAACCTTCTATTTTTCCCACTGTTGGGAGAATGGATAGAAGTTGTTTACATCCTGATTAAACTCCCTAGGGCCCCCTCCCCAGATGATGGCACCATCACTGTTCAGACGCTGTTTTAAAGGACTGACCCTGTGGTGAATGCAGTTTCTCTTCTGAAGTCCCAAGAGGCAGATTTGAAAAGCAGCTGGGGCCTCCAAAGATACAGGCATTTGCTGTGGTGCTGGAAGTGCCTGAGTTTCTTTGATCAACTGATTTTTCTAATATTAGTTAATGCACAAGCCTACTTTCAAAAGTTTCACCAGGTGCTCTTCCACAGGATAAAATGACAAAATAGCTTTATAAATATGAGCCCCAATAAAGTCTCAATCCAATTAAGGAAGGATAAAACCTCTTGAAAAATGATGGGATCCCAACTCCAGCCCTTTAAGAGCTGATATGCCATGGGTCTTTCAATAGATACAGGACTAAGATTTCCAAGGCAGCTGAAATACCATTAAAAAAAACCAACAACACAACAAGCCACCCAAAACAAAACACCACAAACTTAAGTCTTAAGCTTTTAAGTGTTTCACTCCCACTATCAAAATGATGTCATTTAAAAAAAACAAAACAAACTAAATCCTTCCTTCCTAAAAAGCAGTTTTCTGAAGTACCAAAAATTTCAATATTGAGATTGGAACTTTGAAAAAAAGTCTAGCTTGTGCTCCTCAAGCCTATCAGATTTTTTTCCAGCTCACATCAGTTTGAAAACTCCTCATACCAAAGGTTGTTTAAAATGTTAAACCAGTATTTATAAAGCATTTGTGCTTCCCCTTTCCTGCTATACACACGTACACTGCAGCTGTTGCCGTGGGCAACTATTTCCATTTTTTATTCTAAATATAACATTCTGAAAACAAAGCAGACTCTTGAAAATAAGACTGGGAATATCATTAAAAAGAGATATTTTTCATCTGTAAAAAAAGTAAGTTCTTAAAACTCTTAAATGCTAAATAAAACACAGTGATTCTTTAAATAAAAAAAAAATAAGGCCAAACGGTCTTCATACTATTTGACTACTGCATTTAGAAAAAAGCATAAAACAATTAACTTTGGCATTTTTAAGCACATTAAGAATATACTGGCACTACTTCTGCATTTTCTGGAAGAACAGTGGGTTCAGCTTCACGGTCCTGTTCCTTGTTTCATTGGCCAGTGGGGGGAAACAATTCTACCCCCATGAATAAGAGAAGGTGTTGTAGGTCTCAGCAGATCTCTCTTGCGCCTGTTATGGAAAACCAGTGGCTAACTCAAAATGGGGAGTCATTGGCAGAAACACTGATCTCCAAGAAGTGGAGTATTGCCTAGAAAAATAATGCCTGAAGGAGGAGGGCATACCGTGCTCCCACAGCCCCAGAGCCCGGAGAGGAGCCCTGACCAGTTGTCATCTCATTACTCCCTGGCAGTATAATAGGAACTGGAATATCTGATAAGTTCAAAAGACACGCAGGTGGCAGCTCTGACAATGTCCATCAAAACAACTATGCATGCAGAAAGCTTATATTGATCTTTTGTAAGGAAAACTAAAAGCAGTTTATCTATTAAAAAGATTTAGCAGGACTGGGTATCTAGGCAACACCATATATAAAACTATGTTTTAAATTAATTGTCAATTACTCATGGCAAAATAAATTAAGTATTGCATTTCATTTAACAAATACCAATTCAGAGGGCAACTTCTTGGTGGTTTTGACTGTGTTGACAGAGTGATGCTTTGCAAGTCTGCAAAGTCTTGTTTTAATCAGGACAATGTCTAGAATCAGTGACATTCAAGAAACCCAAGTTTTCTACCTTATTCCAGATGGAAATACAGCTTTGCTCTGTCAGTTAAGGTACAATTCATATACAATAAAATGCATTTCAAGATAACGACAGTCAAATTCCATGTTGGAAGCTGTTACAGGATTACTTTTAAAAGCAAAAAACAATGTTAGAGGCATTTTACTCTCCAGGAAGTGCAATGGAAGATAAAACAATAGTCAGTATGAAAGCTGGCAAAGCAGACTCTCTCAGCAGAGGCAATGGGAATAACAAAAGTTTAATTAGTTGAGGAGAAAAGAGAAAATTCCTAAAAAACTAGTCAAGAGGCAGCATAAATTGAATATCCACCAGCTTTCCTCAAAGTCAAATAAAGAGCCCTTGCTACATAGTACAATGCTACTGACTGGAACAAAGAATTCAAAGAAATTAAGGGGTGGGGGAAATCACACCACCTTCATCTTTACATGTAAACACCACCTTCGCTTGGGATTTAGGTTTCATTTGAAATCAGTATCTTCAAACAGCTAAGAAGTTGGGGTGACAATACAAGAGCAGATCAAGGACTTGGATAAGTGAGGAATTCCAGTAAACCAACTGCGTGCACCGTTAGCTAAGACAGTGAGTTTTCATTTTCATGTGAAGCACCAATACCGTGACTAACACATTGAAGAACAGAAGATGGAGCAGACAGATCATTATTTGGGAATAGCACTTATGTTCATATAGGCAAGCAGCTGTGGTTAGGAAGTAATGGTTCTGCTACACTTGCTCTTCTCATGGGGTTGGTGGAAAAGTTCAGCCAAGAATTACAAGAACTTTTCACGATTTGTCTCCCAGTTCAACCACTGGTATTTACTTCCATGGAAAGCGTGAGACAACTTCAGTTTGTCCTAGAAACAGCATGAGGTTGAAAAGCCAGAAGGCATGGGAAATAGGCAATGAAAAGCCTAAAAGAGAAAGATACTTCTGTATCAGGTACAGCAGAGACCTGCCCCTCCATTCTCCAATAGCACATCACCAGGTAGAAGCTGCACCTATTAAAAAGCACAGAGTTGCTAACTTGTGCAGTTGGGTAAGGCAAGAGAAGTGGATCAGCATATGATAAGAGGCATAAAAATAAATTAAGAATTAAAGAATATGAATCACGCTTACTATAAGGAAGAGTAAGGACAGGAGAGACGTGACTTTGTGCTTACATCTCCAAAACAGTACAAAAGGGACTGGCAAAAAGAAGACTACCACCACGCAGTAGGTGAGGTTTAAATGGTGTACGTGACAATCCAGAAAAACTGGCAAAGGACATTTGGAATAATCTTTTCTAGAATATTCAAGACTAGCTGGCAACTCACTTTCTGGCAAGATTTAACAAATAATCCTACTGTGAGGGTGAAAGGTGAACTGCATGATCTGCTAGAGGCCTCCGCAAAGCAAAGCCTGTGCCATTGAACTGTTTCTTTGTGAGCCAGGAATATCAGCAATTTAGAACATGAGTGTAAGCAGCCATGCAGCTTGGCTTTAAGGAGAAAAAGTAAGTAACATCAGCAAAAACAGAATGCTTCAAATTCCCCAAAGGTCCAGATAACATAAGCCCACCTCTAGGGGCTTGTATTACCTATTACTCAGAATACATCTGCTTGACTTCAAAATTTGACACCAGAAGACATCAACATGGTAATCAACCTTTTGTTGGGGAGAAACCCAAGTTCAGGCTTAGTTTTAACATGGAAGTTAACTGGGCAAATAAAAATGGACATTTACTGCTGGCATCTCTGTGACTTTTGCAATTTATTAGTGTAAAGGTGCTATCCTCCTGCATGGTATTGAATGACAACTGTGGAACAGCACATACAACCCTAAATTCACTTTTAGAGTTGAATGGGAGAGTCGGTGAGGCAAAGTGCAGTAAACCAGGGATACATGTTATTCTAATGCTTGTTTGCACTACACTAGAGCCAACGCATTTGATTTGCCTTGACAAGTGAAGACATGGGAAGCATCAACATTAACCTGCTGCATACCAAAGGATGCTGAAATATTTAAAAAAAATTCTTCTTTCTACTCAGACCCAATTTTGTAAAAGTTAAAGAAAAATATATCCTCCTAAAATACCTACTATATGAGCAATCTGTCAGGAAAGGGCCACAGTGTGCCCTGTGAATCAGCGTGTGGTATTTTTACCAGCTGTTGACAGAAGTCAGTGAAGCAAACTCAGTTTTGGACCACACAGAGGACACCTGGACATTCAGAACAACTTCCTGCCACAGTCTACCAAGAGAGCTTTTAGTCTGTAACAGTGTATCAATATATAATAGCATCTTGTGTCAAGTATCAAAAGGTAAACAGACTTTTATAAAACTTTTTTTATACTGCCAGTCAGCTGAGCACACTTCTGAATGTACACGAGAATTTTGTGCTTAGCCTGTAACAATACCTGGTGAGCACTGCTCTGGGTCCTCGAGCTCTTGCGTGCATTTTATCCAACACCATGTGCTTTAGTTTCTGGTAATACACAGGGCCAAAATAGATATATGCTTCCAAAGGTTCCCTGAAGGAATAAAAACAAAACAAAACCAATATTCACAGTTAGCCCATACTTATGAGAGACAAGTGTTGTGTACAGGAGAAATTTGAAACAACGTGGGAATCAGGAGTCCTAGAGAAACTGTCAGGGCAATGGGTTTGAAAAGGCCAGAGGGAGCCCTTCTGAACCCAAGGGCAGTACATTTTCAATGGAACATACTGCTGCATGCACCCTCGTGAGGAACAAGCTCCTGGACCCTGGCCATACGCTGCGCAGACATCCCGCTATAGCTGCACGTACCTGTGTCAGCTCTACCACGTTAAATCCCTCCTCTGCCTGGGCAGGAGTGTTTCAATAGTGTCATCAGTAGCCAATAAAGATTGTAAATGTGTCAGACCCCGAGGAGTGACTTAAGGTGTTTCTATTCACATTCCTTCACTTTACATCATTCACACACAAAACAACAGTAACCACATACATAAACAAATAGGTGCAGCATAAATGCTCAAAACATCATTTTTACAGGAGCACTTCAAGGAAATTGCACTTGCAAGGAGAGCTTAGCACTGGCACGCGAGGAGCTTGACAGTCTTCCCATCCACTAATTCTCCCCACGCAGCACTTGGAAGCACAAGCCCAGAGCCAGAGGGGCGAAAGCCCTCCCCGAGGGGCTGTGCATCAGCAGCTCTATCCCCAGGACAGAAATCGCTGCCCTGGCTGGCACTGGGGGGCTCAGATGAACCGGGTAAAAGGCCTCTTGAGAACTGTGCTCAGGCCCTTGCATCAGCTTGGGAACATCTGTAAGCAGTAGGGAGGGTGTTACTCCATTCTAAGAGCTGGAGCAACGGCTAAAGATTTCTGTGTTTAAAACACCACCAACTGTAAGAACAGCACAAACGCCTAAAGATTGGAAAGGAAGAGTTGAAAGCATTCAGCCATTTCCCAGCTACCACCTTCAGCACTAACGACCACCACTAACTGCCACTGATTATTTTTTTTTTTTTTAAATGTACATGCAACGTAAAAACAAGCAGGAGACAATAGTATTGCACCTCCCATTCAGAGTCATTACTGACACGATGCAGTGTTATTCCAAAAGCCGCCTATTGAAGAAAATAATAAAACTTAACTAGACATTTGGAACTTGCAAACTTCCACATTGTTATGAAATCTGCCTTCAAATTTCATAACAAAATAGATTAAGCAAGTGAATTTGCTTGGAAAAGTATCAGTATCCTACAGCAAAGTCTCTAAATAGGGTACTACATAGCTGAAGTTTGGGGACAGGGGATTTTTACGTCTAGATGATACTATTCTCCCTAGCAAACAAGACTAGTCAGATTTGTTGAAAGTTACCATGATGTATCAACAGAAAGTGTTTCAAATACCAGGATACTTGATATACAATTTATGGAATACGGAGTGGGTAAAGAAAATAAAATTATCTTTCTGAAACAAAAAGAGAAACAACATATGGAATAAGAGTGTAGGAAAAGCAATTAAAATAAAAAGGATTTTAAAAAAACCAAACCCACTTACGAAAGAGATCGAAACTTGTTCCTTGAGAAGGAGACTGGAAGGATAATAAAAATAGCAGGAAGGTAGGATTAAGATACATTTTGGAAGGGCAGGCATGTGAAGCCATATGGCCTTTTCCTGTTCCTAAACTATCTTATGTTCTTTGAACTCTGTGGCTCAGAAGCCAGTCTGATCAACACAGCAGGAAGTTTGCAGATTAGAGTATAATGCCAGACTGAATCATTGTGTAATTGAAAGAAGAAAAAAAAAAAAAAAAAAAGAAAAAAGAGCACACACAAAATATTCCCAAGGAACAGACACCTGCCTCCAAATCCATATTTTACAGTACTACTAAAGTCAACATGAAAATACTTATCTGATTCCAAGCATATATAAGATTTGCTGCCAACAGAAACTTGAAATTTCTTACAATGCCTCAGAAAGAAAAAACCTTGATTTTATCTTTTTTGTCATGCAGTAGAAGTTGGGAAATTTTCATATGTACTACAAGGGCCATTCACATTACAGCCAGGCAAATACTAGTAATTCTTAAAATGCTGAACTACAAAATACTTCTAAGAAAAAAACCCAAAACAGTAGTGCACCATTCTTCAGCCCCTTCCCTCCATCTTACAGAGCAGTTTGCAAATAAGGGAAAGTTCCTGAGCTCTGAAACATGAGAAGATTTTTTCAGATGTGCCTCAACAGGATTTCCCCACTCCCCTGAAAAATCTAAATCTATTGAGCAGATTCTTACCCAGTGATACCAGATGTTACGTAGTCCTTCCCTAGGTAGTTATAACCGTGGCGTATAAGATCTTCACACACATCCTTAACTTTACTGCCTCCAAAAGCTGTTCCATAGTGAAATCTGCCATCGAGGACCCCAGCCTTTCCAGCCAGGAGTTCAATTAACTTTCCTACCTGCTCAAAGAAACGCAGAGTTAACAGCCTGCTCACTAGTACGGGCATATTGCTGGGTTGGTCAGAGCATACATTAGCCAGGCAAAGTGTGTGAGATGGCAGCCTGTGTTGTTGCATGCAACAGGAGGAGTGGAAGAAGCCCAAGAACAGGGAGTGTGAAGGGGGAAAACCGGACCCTCATCACAGGTTCTGGAAACACCTTTAAGGTCCAGTCAGGCAGCTCCATTTTTTTCTTAGTTGTCTGGAAAACGAGGAGGATCCAGTGTGGCCTTTTGCTCTAGGAAACAGCCTCAGAGACTGACACACTAGTGTGTGGCAGGAGGAACAGAAGGGAAGAAGCTAACAAAGTTAAAAAAGATCTGAGGTTGTATGAAGTCATCAGTGGAGGTCCCATATAAAGGCCAGGCTGTGAGGTATTTAGTGTGACCCTGTAGCACAGGTGCAAGACTTGCCTCAGTTGCAGGGAAGCATGTGTAATGTGAGAAATTACATAGATCCAGAACTGCTATTGAAACTCCTCTCCAACCTTTGCCTCACAGTCTGTCCCAGCCAGCTTAGCGGGTATTGGCAATAGGGAAGGAAGAGGGAGAGCAAGATATTTTTAAACAGAAAAGGTGCACGTGAGGTATTCAGTTGTTTTGCTGTTAGCTTGATACAGACCAAAATGAGAATGATGCACAAACAGCCCACATTCCTACTCCTTTTACAGCAGGGTGTCTGAAAACATGCAAAACAGAGGGCTGAATACTTCTAGTAGAGCAAGCGTGTGGCATGATGACTGGAGAATGTTCTCAGTGAAACCATGTTTCAAACTTTTTTTTTGTTTCTTCCTTCTAATCAACTTCACTTTCCTTATCAGGGGACACCATCTTTTTAATCGTAACAGAACCACTAACCGTCATACGCGATGGGAAGCCATGAGGGTTCATTATGATATCTGGACAGATTCCTGTATCGCAAAACGGCATGTCTTCCTGGGGAACAATCAGCCCGCACACCCCTGCAGAAGAGAAAACATTTCAATTCACAAACAGCAAACCACCAGCAGGGCTGACGCTCATCACCAGATTTTCTTTAGTGTTTTTCTCCTCCTCTCTTTCTCATGGATCACTTTTTACCCAGATTCATTACCATGACCAGTGCTCACAACCTGCAGGCTAGAAGAGAGCCCTTGTGACAGGACTGGCAAAATTAGCATACCCTTACATAATGCTCCCAGTGATTTGTGAGTTAGCAAATTAGGGAAGAAAGCTTTGGATACAGTTTTTCAGAGGCAACCAGAAACTTCTGGCCAGTCAGACTAGAATATCTTAAGGGAGACTGAGTTTTTAAACCTGATGCTATAATTTCCTGCAAAACAATGAAGAAATCAGGCCTCTTACAATATCTCTTTGGATGTAGAAAATTACTATTGAATCAAAGTTTTTTTTATCATATGCATCTTTGCTAAATACTGTGATTAAAAACAGATCAAGTTAATACTTTGACAGGGAGTGAGAGGAGAGAGGTAGAGGAAAATAATAAAAAAATTAAAGACTTTTTCAGGTAGCATTCATTTGCTGAGAAAATTCTGCTTTCAATGAATTACAAAGTACAGTCCACTCCCCAGACAGCTGATATCTTGTCAGTCTAAGAACAAAAACTGTACCTTTTAAAGTTTTGGAAGCTTTTTTTCAGTCTCCATTACTACTGGATGTAAAACAAACAAAACCTCCCAAACTGTAAAACTGTTTAGGAAAGGTTAAACAGAAACATGAAAACTCATTTAAAGTAGTCTATCGTACATGCCAAAATTTTATTTCCAACCCTTACAACTATTTCTACAGTCAATTCTGCAGACCAAAATACTGCAGCTATAAATGACCAAGAGATCTAACACTCAGATTCAGGTGCTAAAGTGCAGCTGCTTAAGCCCATACTCCTTTGAACCAAAGCTACTGTTTCAGTTGGGCAATTTCTTCCAGAAGCCCTTAGAGCTGAAGGAGCCTGCAAGCTATTTGAGATCAGCCTGCTGCAACTGCCAGAGCAGGCTTTGGGAACAGTCCTGGAGCAGAGGGGGCTCCTGGAAGACTGAGGGTGCTGGTTACATCCCTAAAAAGGCATCCCCCGACCAGCCAGTTCACAGGGGGATATTGGCGTCTGCTCAGGAGGGAGCTCCTCTTCCACTGTCCAAGCAAGACAGGGATAGGTGTGTGGGACAGTAGTTAATAGAATGAGAATGGTAAGTATGGGGGAAGGGAGCAGGGGGAAAAAAAAAAAAAAAAAAAAAAAAAGGATTGGGGCGTCTGGGGCATGGGGGGTGTTCTTGTATTTAGTTTTTAAACCTACTGAAACTAATTTTCATTGTTCTATTATGATAAATCAATAACATCCTTCTACTTCTTCCCGCCAAGCAGCAATCATTTGCTGAAAAAGAAAAAAAAAACAAAAACCCACAACCCGCTATCTCTTTTGCACACAGCTTTTTTATCCTAAAACTGTATATATAAATACTTCATTATACATGTATTATGACGCATACATTTTGCCTTATTCGCATTTACTTCTAAGAAAGCATTAGGTTGCATCTGGACCTCACGGCACCTGTAAGCCAAAAATTAAATCTTAGCTAACTTAAAATTACTTTAGGCTCTGAAAACCTTTTATATGCCAAGCTGGTTCCCATAGCAGACAGCCACTGTGTTGTTTGTTTTGTGTGAAAGTGAATGATAAAAGATCCATGAAATCGACACAGAAAGGCAGAACAGCAGAAAGAACTGAGGGCTCTCCATCATAGCGGCTTCTACCCTCCGCTGACTTGTATAACAATGGGACCTACACACCCAACTGCAGATCTAACACAGCTGTGCATTTCATTAGATGAAGAGCACTAGTGACACAAGTAAATAATTAACTTATTCTGGTCCGCTGACTGTGGTTATGAGACCAGTCATAGCTGACAGATTTTAATACAAGTTAACACAAAGACGGCATAATGAGCTTAGAAGTTAAAAACAAAATATTTAGACAGAATCCAGCAATGTGAAGCCCACTAGGCCATTTGTAAAGTTTCTATTTTACAGAAGGGGGGAAAAAAAGAAGAAAAAAGAGAAAGCTATAAAACCTCAATTCTCAGCTTCTGTATTTTAAGACGTCACTGAGTTTATAACAGATCTATAGCTTGCCCATGTGTATTCTCACGTGTATGTGTATAAAAAAAACTTTAAAAAACTGAAAGACATCTTTTCTATATACAAAGCTACTTCAAAAAGCAAGGAACTGCAATTCATTTAAAAATGTAACTTGATTTCATTTCGCAGCCATTTGCCTTCAGAGACTAATGCTTGCAGGTCTGCACTGCAAACTCCTGAATTTGCTACTCTTTTCCAGCCCTGGTCGCTGAGCCAGGGTTTGCAGCAGGGCAGGGAAAGGCAAGCCCCCAGTTCTGCGCTGCCGACCAGCTGCGGAAAAGCAATCAAGTCAATTAATCCATATAAGTGGAATTATCACTTGGAACTGGTTAAGAAAAGAGTAAAGGAGAAGAGACTGGATTTAAGACAGCCCCAAGTTCCAAACGTTGCCCTGTTCAATATAAACTGCATTTCACAACTGAGCTGCTCAACTACTCCCCGTCCAATATTCATAAACAGGACACCATCAAACTAGTAGGTTACTTTGCTCTGTGGCTCTTACTACAGGTTTTTAAGTTTTCCTCATTGTTACAGATTTAGACAGCACGTGAAAATTTCTCCCCAGCATTCATGCAGGACATCCAAAATAATTTGGTTTCATTCATTTCTCTTCCCCTCACAATTTTTCTATGCTGCATTTGAAATTTAGCAATACAATTTCAGACTAAATGCTACACTATGATGGGCCTGAATCTGCTCTCGCCTATACGCTCTGGAGTTCTCATCTAGGACCAGAATCAAACATTAACCACCAGGATAAGCTGCAATTATTTTTCCAGATCAAACAAAAACAAAATATTTTTTTTTAATGTGTGGACTAACAAGACAGTTGTATGTTTGAGCAAGAAAGCGTCCAGCAGCTTGTTATATCTCATTTCAATTGAAAAACAAATTGAATTCTAGGGAAAAAAAAATAATTGTATATCAATTTCATGTCAGCTTAGATTAAAAATTAGTGAAAATGCTAACGAAGTTTTTTAAGATATCTCTCCCTAAAAAAAAGTGGACTAATGACCCTGGCAGTTTACTGTAAGGATAACAGTTTAAATTCGAATGAACTTAAATCAGACATCTACAGTGGTTTAACATGCAAGTATAAAACAGCCATAGGCAGTGTTTTTCAATGCTATTGTATGCCAGCCAATAAATGACAGCCCCCTGACTATGCATGATGGCCCCCACCCTCGCACACGCTATCTGCATCAATCCCCACAGCATCTCAACACCCCTGGACCTCCCCAAGGCCCCGACAGACCATAAAGATCCCCTCACCCCCTTACTTTTGTCCTTTAGGAGTTTCTTTTTCTAATCAGGGGAAATTCAGCTTTCCAGAATCGTTATCTTTTCTGTGGTTGCTTTTACAGTTTGCTGACAAACACGAACAAACACAGACTTGTAAAACAGCAGTTTGGCAGAGAAGGGGAAGGGGGGAGGCAGGGAGGGGGCAGGGACAAAACACAACAGTATGGGAAAGTTTTTTACCAGCTACGGTAAGATGCCTTCTATACACGCACATGTCAAACGAAAAAAAAAATAATCATCAAATAAGTCAAAACAACCTAATATAGAAAACTAATTACTAGCAGCAGGAGGGACATTAGAGAGCAAAGGAGACTAAGTGAATAGAAGCAGCAGTAATACCAGTTTCTATCAGCAAGATAAAAAGAAGTGCATTGCTAAATGTGCTTGTTTACTTATTCTAATGATATGGTGCTAGAAGAGCTAAAACGAACTTGAAAGGCGTCTAATTTTAGATTTACCAGATTTTCCAGAATTTGGAAATAGTCTTGACAAATAAGACTACGTCACATAATTAAGAAGAGTTGTAGCCATAACGTGGCACCGTATATTACAGACAAGTGACAAACAGACCTGCAAAAATTGCTAAGGTTAAACAAAAACGTACAGCTGCTTCCAAACTCTCTAATTACATACTGTGTTGGCTAACTAAGCATAAAACAAGTCCAGAAGAAAAAAAGTGCTGCATCACATAAGCTTTGTTCAATATTGAATCATTCACTGATCTATCATATCACTTGCTACATCCCATTTGACATAAGAGGTAAAGAACGGAATTAAAATTAACAGATAAATAATGCATAAGTAAACTTGATTAGTTTTCTTATTAAAAACATCACTCTAAATGAGAGGAGGTGCTAGAAGACAATACAGTTTGTACACTGCTTTCCCATGAGCTGCTGAATGGTCTGATGTGATAAATTTGCATAGTCTGAAGCACACAAAGAGCTGATTAATTGAAACCCTTACAATGGTTCTGGAAGCAGCTATTGTAAAACAATAACCATAGGAACTTTACAAAATACACATGGCTGAATGAGTCAAGAGCTTAATAAAATGTGTGTTCAGGATACACTATTTGGAAACAGAATTAGAGATTTTTATTCTGTGCCATAAAATGCTAAATCACCCTAATTTCAGAGGTTCAGTTGAGGATTTACTGAAAAGGTCAGAAGGTTACCTGTTTGCTGTTTGAGATAAAAAAATGCTGTAATTTTCTTCTTAAGACAGCAAGCTAAGCTGCAGTTTTGTTAAAAATAAATAGAAAAAACAGTATGAAATTTTCTAATGGCATTCTGACATCTCATATTCTCATATTTGACTTCTGGAGATAAAAATAAGGTAAGAAATTCCTATTTTTCCTGATGCCTAATAACTACTAATCATCTCACATTCCTGCAGTCGGTGACAGCAAATTCTTTTTAATGCCATTTCAACCATTTAATTCCTATAAACCCGCTGATGTTTTATTAGAGACAAAGTATTAAGTCAGACTTGTAACACGGGGGAATATGCCACAAGTAGCTATTTAACATCTTATTTTACATGATCTGCTTATACGTACAGTACAAGTGCCCATTTAAAGGAGAAAGATAAGTTGTTCTCAGCTATGAAATTAGGCAAGCACAAGCCAGATACTCAAACTAGTAAAAATTTCAAAAATAAGCAAGGTCAGACTTTGGTAAATCAGCAGTATTGTCATGAAGTTTATGTAGTTGACAATTCTGTGAATGGATTTTGTTTTGACACTAAAGAACACGGTTCATTTAGGAAAACAAAGACCATCTTTCATGAATTTAAACTCGCTTCCTTGTCTTTAGAGTTGTTTAAGTGCAGATACTTCAGAAAGGTTTAATCCTTTATCTTAGATCTTCAGCTATTAAAAAGCTTCTGTTTGCCAGTTCAAACAATCTCTTGCTTAAATACAGTTTTTCCACTCCTCAGGAATACTGTTCAGTATTGCTGCTTAGTTCTGTGATCTACAGGACCTTTGTTGGAGGTGTTAATCCTTTTTCACATGAGAGACTGAGAAATGTTCTTTCAGAGAAGTGATATATTGCTTTTTTTCACATCAAAGGAGTCCAACTTTTTCCTCATTGTGACTTGTTGCAAAGCAAGAGGAAATCTGGAAATATAATAATTTAGTTTGTATGGAACTCAGATGAAGCTTCTTTAGCTTAACAATCCCTTAGCCTTCTGTGCTTTGAAAAGTGACTTCGCTTGAAGAATGCAAGATTAAAAAACCAAAATAATTAAGAAAAAAAGTTTCTTATCTTTCTGGAAAAAATATGATGCAATATATTTAAAACAAAGCCCTAAAGCTCAAGATAAGTCCTCCCTGGTAGGTATATGTTTTTTTGTGAGACATTAGGAGCTTAAGGGCTTATAGACTAAAGTGACATTCCCGCTCGGGAAGATCTGACTGCAACATCCAGTTTGAAGATGAATATTGAGAAAGAGGGAAATATTTGCTGGTGTGTTTCCCAACACGACGTGATGGCCTCATTTGGCTTTTTTTCTCCGCCTCATACACGTCTTTGTTGACAAGTCTCGAAGGAAAAGCTGGCTTTTACAGGCAGTTTGGAAGGAGTGTACTTAAAACATAAACTTGAATGAAAAGAGGGTACGGTGGACAGGCCAGAAGTGGTGACCTTTGCCAATACAGTGTTGACACGTGAGAGGACACAAAGAAAGTAGCAAATAAGGAGTCAGTGGCATAAATCTGTATTATTATAGAGGCCTACAAACTCTACCTGCATATTTAACAAAAGGCTCTTCTGTAACAAAATGCCAAAGCTGGTTTGTGAGATTTGATCTGTCACATCCCACTTTCCAGTTCTGTTACTCTGCTTCTTTCTGGCCCAACAACAAAATACAGCTTTGGAATACAAATCAATTTGGAATACAGGAAAAAGCCTATGAAAAAAACCAACATGAGAAATAGGGGTTGTGCAATCTCTTATTTCGCACATATTTAATTATTTTAAAACTACTACTACAATTCTGTGAAATCAAATCTCACCTTCATGCATTTCTTCTAGAAAATATAAATACTTCACAGAAAAGGCTGACAATACAAAAAGGAGAGAGACATGCTTTCTCTCCTTCTCACTGAATCAAGGTACTTGTTAATTTAAGCTCATCATTGGTTTAAATGGCCCTATGATGGGCTTAAAGCTAACATTCACGAATTAAACTTCAAGTGGTAATCGCCTGCATTTAGACAAGGATGAGAGAACAAATTCAGTGCAAATTAAAAATACTCTCAATGGAAGATGTTAAACTGTTAATACTATGATTCCTGTTTCACAATTGTCTATATTCCTTTGTTTTCCCAATTCCGTGTCAGAGCAGGATGATACTAGCTGCATTTTTAAACAGCTAGCAAAGGAGATTTCCCCTTTCCATTTCATGCCTTTTCTGCAGTTCTATCATTGCCTGTAGTCTAATGTTAATGCCAGTATGTTTTTTCCCTGTATACTCAAGTCACAAAACTGTAAACTCCACTGTTCTTGTCAGTATTTTTTTTCTTGGTATCTAACACACATATCTTCTCCACTAAGCACATTTCTCTCTGCTCCCATTTATCGTAACATCTTTTCCCCATAATGTACTACACACCGGTGAACTGAGAGGTCTGCTACCAGGAAGGATATGTATCCTAGTAGAATGTAATAATTTAGAATATGATCACTCCCTCGATCACAAGAGATCACAAGATACCTAACAAGCACACGCCTGTGAACTCTGTATCAACTGTTGCCACGTTCCCACTCATATCACAGAATCACAGAATGATATGGGGTTGGAAGGGACCTCTGGAGATCATCTAGTCCAACCCCCTGCCAAAGCAGGTCCACCTACAGCAGGTTGCACAGGAATGTGTCCAGGTGGGTTTTGAATGTCTCCAGAGACGGAGACTCCACCACGTCTCTGGACCGCCATATCTCCTAAACCAAACAGAAAGAGACATTTGCTATTCTGAACAATTGATGGTTTTGGTTTATTATTAGTATAGGTCCCAATCAGAGATACATGGGGGGATCAGTCATTCTAACCTGATGCAATGCCAGGCATAATTATGGGTGCCCTCAAAGTTCCCTACAGTATTTAGGGCATTGCTTTTCATTAGCATGGTATTTTACTTTGGAAAAAAAATACTACTAATTTTCTATAGCTTTTGGGATGTTAAAAACTACCACTAGGTTCCAACTCAGTGCGTATTAGTTGTTTCTGCATTTGACCATGAATATCAGGGTTTGATGAGTAGCAAAAATGCTCACGAGATGCTTGTCCTTCAAGACCTCTAAAATGAGCTTTTTCTAGACTGTGAGGTGCATTTAGTGGTACGGAAGGCCCTCTACTCCCTCAAGTCATATTGCAGCCTGCCTGACACAATTCTGTTTCCTTCTGTCATTCTTTGACTTTCACCTTTTTTCCTCTCATGGTCCTAGATTCGCGGAGTGTCCTTTCCCTTGATTTTTGGAGAGGTATGAAAATCAGTCCTCTTTAAATCTGGTTCAACTATTTCAATAGCTGCACATCAACAGCCCAGGCTGAGAGAAAAATCTTACCTGCTTAAATTTTTTATGCAAAGGCCCAAAAATATTTTTCATATATTCTTTAATATAATTTGTAGGCTAATTTTTTTTAATTCTAGTAAGAAAATTTGTCCTGCAGAGTAATGGTCATATTGTTATCTAATAATTTGCAGCTAAAATGCTGCATAGCGCTTATAAGGAGAAAGGACTAATTCGACAAAGCTCAAAATATATGAAAAAAATGGGATTTGCTCTGAAAGTTGTCATAAGTTTAAAAGTACTGCATGTCTTCATTGTGTATGAGATTAAAAAATTATTTTTCAAAGAAACTCTAACCAAAACATTCCTGAAGGAAAATCTGCCCGGAGAGAAGGAAGGAATCAGGCAGTTGAACCATTTCAACTGCTCAGCTCTTTCTGTTTGCCTCTGAACTAATGACCTGTCCCCTCACTTACCAAAACGATCCCATATGGCTGTAGTGTAAGAACTAGACTGGATTTTAAAACGAAAATCAAGAATATACCGCTGCTTCTTTACTTTTTTGAAGCCTTCAATAGGTACCTGTTTCCAAATCACTTGGGGACTCAAGAGAGAATCACCTCCTACTTTTTGATCAAGAGCCATCTTGAAAATACAATCAGGAAAAATGTTTCAATGCTTATCAGATTTATATTTCTTAGTGACAGCAGAAACAATGGAAGCATTTCTTTAGAATACAGAGTTTCAAGAATGAGTTTTATGGGTTTATGAAAAGATATGGTGGAAATAAGGGTAAATTTGAATCAGTACAAGGTCAAACCCATCATGATGCTGGGAGTGGAGTGGGACTGTGTCACAAACTGTTGAAAGGGAAGCTTTCAGGGAGCTCCTCCTAACAGAAATCACTCTCTTCCATGGGTCTTCTGACAAAGAGAACACTGTTCACAAAGGGCCGGTTTGTTTGCAAGACAATATCCCTTAGCTAGTATCATAATTTGATATTCATTGACTACAACTAGTTTTAAGCATTAATGTTTCAAATCTACCTAGTGTCCTCCATTATTTCTTCAGTTCCCTCCCTCCTACCCTAGCAGATACTTGTATTACCAGATGTAGAAGGATGGTTCCAGTTCCTCAGAAATCAAACCAAGGAAGTAAGGATTATTTTTTTTTGCTCCAGTAGTTATTAAGACAATATCGCATTTGCCCAGTAATAGGAAAGGAGCGTATGTGCTGCAATGGAAAGGATTTGGTCATATCAACTTCTTTCCAGTCCCACCACATCTGAGAAGAGACTGAGCAACGCTCTCAAACCAAAACAAGGCTTAAAAATGTAACAAGATTACAACGTTTGGGTAACAGGTTTAGCACAGCACACACAGTAAGGCAGAAGGTCATGCCAAAAGTACCAAAACTGTAGATTTTCCAAGTGTACAGATAGATGAAAACATGTAAAAACCTGTCCCACACTGAGACTAATGCGATCAAAACATGCTTTTAAGTCAGTTACAGTCAGACCATTTTCAGTCACTTCTTTCTTAACAGCCCTCCTACACCTCCCACCCAGACGATGTTCTGAGTCACTTTTTTGCCATTAAGGTCAAAAGGAGTCCACTGCTTTTTTCAATAGATATGGAAACAGTCTGCTGATACTTATACATATACATATACTTATATATACTTAGTTATAACACTAGAGAGCTACATGCCACCAAGCAGCTTCCTAGTAGGTACCCATTTTGAAGTCTCAGTTTGAAGACCCAAAGGTGCCCCAGATCATGTCCCAGGTGTATTTTTAGACCCACTTTCCCCTTCTTTACAGTCTGTGCTGGTGCACTCCTAGTTGCATTTCTGATCTGCTTCCCTTTTACACCATGGCTCTGAGCTATCTACCTGCAGCCTTGTCTCTAGAGCAGTATGTCTGCACAGATGACTTGCAGCCATGCATTCCACCTCTGGCCTTTTTTGTCCATTCAAAAAAGGCCCTTTCACTCTTTCCTCCAATCTCTCTTGATAACCCATTGATAAATCTGTCACCTAAAACCAAATTCATGCTAGTTAAAGACCAAAAACCAAACAAATCAAAACCCTGCTCTTGTTTAAAATGGGCAACTATTGTATTTTCCAGATTTATAAGTCAACACAGTTGTGTTTGACAATTCCCCTCCTCAGTTCCAGAAACATCATTGCTAAATTAGGTGAACTTAACCAAAAAAAGGATATGGTCTTCTATCACTGAATTCATAAACATTCCATTGAACCAATCAATGGAAACATGCATGATGATATTATGTATGTAAAACAGGCATACCCAACATGCATTTATTTTTATTAAATGTGTAGCTTACCTTTCTGTCCATGACGACTGCTAAATTTATCTCCAATTTCTGGACGTCTAGTTTGCCTCAACAACATTTTGATCAAGAAAGCATCCTCTGCGTTTGATGAAATCATTACTTTTTCAATATAAGAATCAGTTGCACCTTTGTAGCTAGTACAAGAAGACAAAACATGAGTTTTACATCTATGAACCAAATACAAGTCACAAACAAGTATTTGTGCATTGGTAAACTTCTGGCTAAACTGTAGTCTTCATGAAACATATATAGGAGACCAATGGAGCAAAGATTATATCATACATATACATATATTTAAAAAGTTCCATAGTATAGTATGTTTCTGGAAAAGAAAAAGCTGAAGAGATATAATAGAAACAAAGAATTAAGCTGAACTTGTGAAAAACAAGGTGTATTTTTTTGTCATGTGGTTTCTTCTTGATGGGAAAAAGCTTCCTAGGATATTGCAAATTTCTGGAGCTTCAGTTAAACAAACAAATGCCAAGTAGAGAGTTGTAGCTGAGGAAGGAAGTTTAATGAATATGTCATGAGAATTTAAGAACAAAATTAAGGCATACTATCCTGACTGAAACTATGCATCAGGAAGGTGTGGAAATGAACCAGAGGCAGAACATAGTATGAGGTACAGAAAGAGATGAACTCTAGAGTCCAAGATGTAGAGATTTTAGAAGAGAAAAGAAAAAGAATAAAAAAAGGTAGGCATGATGGAGCAGGAAGGCAACAGAAATTATTCTGGTATCATCTTTTTTCTGTATATTGCAGAATGACGGTAGAGCAGATTTTAATACTCTATTTATATTATTTTGTCTTGTTCAGGTAGCAGTAGGTCAAACTAATGACATCTAAACTAAGAGCCCTGAATTCATGTCTTTACCTGGCAGGATTACTTCCTTCTTCTTGATAAAGTTGCCTCACTTTATTAATATCTTGTAGCAGAAAACCTAAAGCTTTTGATTAATTATGAAACACACAGAAGTGTAGCAAAGCTAATTCTGCCTTTCCAATCTGGACACCAATTGCTTACCTTGCTCTCTGCTAATTTACCAAACTATCAAGGCTATTCCTGACAAAACAGTGAAAAATGCTTCATTGTTTATTTCTACATTTAATGCAAAATTTTCATCTCATACCTCAGAAGCTCTCTCCACTTCTTTCAGGACAGCATGGGAAAAAACCTTATTGCTGTCCTTTTCCATTCCTTGGTAAGGCTGTCTAATTGGAGTGGCCAGAATAAGCTGACTGTCAGCCTCTGAGATAGAAGGGCCTCCATCTCCTGGCCTCCTGCCTGGCAAGTGAAGGCTGAGCACCAGGCAGCACTGGACATTTTCTGTGGGAGCCAGTGTGGAGGAGATGTGCCCCCTCACTAACTACACATGTTCTCTGCCCTCCCACTCATCCTACTTTTCTCCTGTTTCTCCAACACTTCATCCATGAGTGACTCCTCTCCCTTCTGACACTGTGTTGGCTCTCTCCTTGGTCTCTCCTGGGAACGTACTCAGTGATTCCTCTCTATATATAGATCTTCTGGAGGGTTCCTCACTCTCTTTGCAATTCCTGTCTTTCAGGTGTCAGCATCTAACTTATTAGTGATTAATTGCGTAGGCACTTCTGAAAGTAACCGAGCCTCTGAAAAATCCTGTGAAAAATCAAGACCTAGAGATCTAGGTCTAGATTGCAGTGGGATGTTTATTCCTTTGACTTTTCTAGAACTGAATGTTTTCTCAGATACTTTCTTCAGTGTACCTTCCCCAACCATAAAGTTATGATGCAACATACGTTACGGGCACATCTTTGTACTGTGGCTGCTGAGGCACACTACTTCCTTCCAGAGGCGTCTGGGTTACAGTTGGCATAGATTTGTTCACGAGGACTTGCTTATTTTCTACTTTTTCACCTACATAGAACAAGGAAAAAAAAAAAAAGCACCATGAAAACATATCTGGCTACCTATGTTAGAAATACAATTAAGCTTTTAAAAAAGGTAAGCTGGAAGACAAACTGGGAGGAACATGCCCAGGAAGTATGTAATGTTATTTTATTAAATACTACATGGTAAGGGAATCATTAAACTTGCTTTTTTTTTTAATTTTTATTTGTAAACCAAAACAGAACAGCTTGCATGCTGGGTGCACTACAAGAATAACTATTCAACATACCCTGGGTCTAAAGAATACACAAAAGTATCTGAAGTCATCTGCTGTTAAGTATGGAGAAAATTAACAGGCAGAACTGTAACCGACAAATTTTAGAAATTCACGCCTAAACTCAGGCCATCACATGAGTTCCACAACGAGTCCTGCATGACTACTTTCAGCATCTTTTTGCAGTTACTTGTTCCTATTGCTTCTGGTCTCACACATCAGCTATTTTCCCCTCTGTTCCCCTATCCCACCCTTCACACAGGAAGCCAGATGAGTAGCATGCCCAATGATACTAATGCACGTTAAATACCTGCCTCCCACCTCCTCCACAAAATTGCACTGAATTTCAGCCTATGCCTCCTTTCTGTCCAGATGAACTATTTCGAAGAGGTTTTTACTTACACGCTGAGAACAGCCTCAGTCTGGAGCCTACCTGAGTCGTATCTAGTCTCATACTTCAGAAGATTCTTGCTTTTTTTTAAAAATTAACTTTGAAAGCTCCATCGTGATGTGTTAAAGAGCAAAAGTGACCCAATTGTGTTGCTATAATGGAATGAAATTTAGTGCCTTTTTACAACACCTTTCTTATTAGACCTCAGCAGATCTATTAAGCCATTTCCTAACTGAAGGATGACAGTATGGGAGGATTCTCTCTCAAATTTATTTCCACTGGAAAGTTATATGCCTATCCTCATAAGTAAATGTAGTGGCATTTATTTTTTTATCTCTCCAAAAATATTTCTAAAGTGTTAAAAACACAAGGTTTTAGTTCCTCAAACAACTGCATTAACTGATGGCATGTTAGGATGTTTCGAAACACGAAAAAAATAATAATAAGGAGACTATCCTTAAAAAACACTGATGACAACATATGAAACATAAACAGTTAAAAACTACAGTATTCAAAGTTTGCCAGTTTGGGGATATAAGAAGAATACAAGTTCTATGCATCAACTCCCCTGCTTAAATATAAAGTTCCCTCTTCTCACGTACAAAAACAAACCCCAATGACTGGTACCTCACTGCTTTCAGAAACTAACATTTTTATATTTCCCATTACAATACTGTCACTTTCAACTACCAAAAAAAATTACACTAAGTATAAAAGAAGATGCACAAGAAGTAGTAACAGAACATTAATTTCTACTTCAGATTATGAAGACGTAGTTTGACATACCTGGAGAGCAGATACCATCAGCATCTAAGATTTCGTGGCGCCAGATTGGTTTACGGGTAGCTGCATCCAACATCGGACCCATAACTTTATCAAACGTCTGGTTCGTGTAACGCTTCAGTGTACATTTGGCATTCTTATACACAAGACACCTTCCAAAACCTAAAATGTAACACAAACTCATCTGCCTAGGAGTTCAAAGATTCTTTATAACATGTTATCAGAATAAAACAAGAACGCTGATCCCCCTGCTGAGCTACAGAATATATATTTTTTTAATATTAGTTATTCATTGTCTTGAATGTGCCTAATATTGTACACAGATACCTAGTAGCTCACAATTTAAAAATCAGATCATGCATGCCGCTTTTTTTAGACCTTGACTACAGTCCAATTCTGAAGTTGTGCTAATCCCCTTCCATACCTCTGCATACACACACACACACATCATTTCTCTTACCTTTGATGGTCCACAGGGAGATATAACATAGGAGAAGAGACTGTAACAGGATGAGAACAGCACCTCTTCCTTTCGGGAGTTCTAAGAAACCTGAACTTTTACTCATATTTGTGGTTGACACAAGCTAGCCTACCAGGAAAGTACCAATTCAGTGTTTCATATAATCACCCCATTACTGACTTTCTTCCCAGCTGAAATAATTCTAAATTACGTATATGGTTATAAAATAGGTTGGTTCTGAGTTTTAGATGAGAAAAGTAGCATCTTTGGAATTTCTGTCCAAGCACAGCAACTAGCCACATTTCTAAACACTTGCATCACATTTAGACAGCCAAGAGCAAGGCTTTCTAATAATCCTACGTTGTTTTAGTTCATTTGAAAGATGGTTGCAGCCACATACAGTACATCTGTATCTTTAGATTATGTCAAGTAACTCCTGACAAGCACTACAGCTCTCCCTGTAAATGTTACCAGTCTACCAGACAAGAAAACATTCAGTTTTAAATCATGCCTGTTGTTGTTTTAGAAAAGGAGGCATAAATTAAATGTGGCAGACATTAATGCCAAAGATACATGTCTAGGAATACTATTATTGCTGCCTAGCAACTAGAAGGAAGGGAGTGTGGGGGGGAATAAAGTCATGGAAGAATCTGATTTTGGCCACCCGAAACTAAAACCAATTTGATCTCGCTGCACTATGTCTTCTCTCAAGGGAATTTATTTAGAAAAGAGAGAGAAGAGAGACTAAGTTTTCAGGCAACTCTCCTCCAACCCCCAGCAGCATTAACATAAAGTCCTGAAGAATTGTGGAGAGTGTGACAGACAGGCCAGACTGGCATAAACATAGGTTTCACTTCGTGAAATTTGCTACTTATGTACTTTTACTTAAAATACACCACACTGCATAGATTTTTAAAATTATTTTGTTTTAATCAAGCGGGTCACTAGTTTATCCCTGAATAAACACTAAATTATTTTGCTTTAGACAATACTATTATTTTCCCTCAGACAGTAGGCAATACTGCTATTGCTCCCTCAGAGCATCAGGTTCACAATGACACAAACCGCCATGCATTCCATTTCCTTTCCCAAATACATTTAGAAGTCTAATTTCATCTATTGCTTTTGTTACTGGTGAGAAGGCCCCTCTGTCAGTAACGAACCAAGGTTCAGGTAACCACCTTAAAAGCAAGCCCAACAGAATAGATTATCTAATATGTTACACATTTTCTGTAAACTAAATATTTTCAAAAAGGGACATTTACACTTTTTTATTTGAAGTCAGAAGTTAACCATTTTTTCTTATAATATCCATATTCAGAAGTCTATTTACATGTTGGCAACTTCTCTGCACTATTGCAAGCATGGAATTACAACCACTATTCATACAGAAAACAAACAAAAGCACTCAAAGCAGTTTCGGAATTCAATTTCTTAATTGGAGATGTATTGTTCATAACTGCAACAAAAGTTAATATAGGATAACACCATGAGACAACAAGTTTATTAAAACATGTATTAGAACACACATTGGAGAAGTGGGAAAGATGGTTCTTACCTCTGTCCAAAGAGGCCTTGTTTAAGACAAGAGCATCTTCGATATCGTAACCACTGTAGCTCATCACAGCGACTGTGGCATTCTGTCCAGCAGGCAGTTTTTCAAAATCTATCAGTTCAATGGTTTTTGTTTTTACCATTGGCTTTTGGGGATAGGCTAGAAGATACATAAGAGTATCTATCCTGTTTCTTTGATTGTATCCAATAGTACCTGCATGTAAAAGAAAAACAAAAGTGTATGAACGTAAGTGAATTTCCTAGAAATGTTTTCGCTAAAAAATTACCAAAATGCTAATGAACTAAAACCACAAACTGAGAAATTTCATCTAGTAATAGAAATTCTTCAAGAAAAGAAAGGAAAAAAAATCATAAAAGTGACAAAACCAAAACAACTTTACGTTATTATATTTAAATAAAGATGTAAGTGGCTTCTTAATTTAAGGTTCCAGAAAGAATTATTAATTTTTTCTTAAACAGGGAAAACCTAAGCATCAAAACAAAAAGAACAACAATATAAGAAATCAGTCAGGTGTGATATGACTGAATACAAAGAAGATTTCTTTTTTAATCATGGCACTGAATAACAATGCAAGTATGAAGTTTGGGTTTATTGTTCTAATAGCCATAGTTCTTTTTTTTTTTTTTTCAGAGAGCTGAACTTGTGTTCCATAGATGTGATTCAAAATTTCATGAGAATCAACAGAAAGACTCCCATTGAGTTCAAGGGGAACTGTGGATAAAGTTCTGTGTCTTCCACATCATATTTCCTTCCTTTTTCTGGGCAATAATTAGTTCAACAGCAGCCTGTGTTAGAATGTCACAAAGCATGAACAAAGCATACAGTTAGCAGCAGCCAAGACTGATTTACTTTCTGAAATTAGAGGCATCACTGCTAGAAAGACTAGAGTAGAAGTTCATGCACAATATATTTGTCTTTTTACATGAAATTAATTTTAAATTTACGGTTCAGAATTCAATCCTTTGTATAGACCTCCCAGCTTGAGACTGAAATTTTTGGCCCCATCCCATCAGACTGCCAAAGTGTCTTCTGAAATCTGAGGAAAAAATAATTAACACCCAGCAGGGAAACATAAACTGTTGTGTAGCAGAACAAAAGTTAAGGCAATAGTATGTTATTAGAGTTTGCTGTACCAGGACTATGCTATGTCTCTAAGCAATTAAGAAATTATAGCCTGAAAAGTTAAAGTTTTAAGTACAAAATATTCTGCAGTACTTATGCTTAGGAGGTGAGTCTTTCAGGACCTTTCCTTTTTCTCCTGCAATTTCAGATGCTGGCTGCTGTCAACGAAAGGTCAAAGCAGCCAGTATATGATGAAGATTTCACATAGCCAGAATATATTACAGCTGAACACAAATCTGCTCTTAGGGGAAGCTAGCTTCATGATTAATATGCATCTACTTGCAATTTCCAATTGCCTGCATTTAAATAAAATGTCTAGAAAATCAAATATCTAAATCCAGACAGCATCATGTGCAGTTCCAAAGATCTACCCTGTTCTTGGTACTAAGCACTCTCTCCTAAGCTACCACACGTCTACCCTTCCCAAGGATGAGAATGAGGAGATAGCTCAACAGATACTATCTGAAAATAAACTGTTATAACCAGCTCTTGCACATCTGGACTTTCCTTGGTTCTGGAAAGTGGTTTTGAAGCCATGGGCACAGCATTTTTAATTTTGAGGAAGATTTGGTAGAGTTGACAGGCTTTACTTGTCTCTTGGTTTTAAGCCGTTGCTTTTCTATCTTTTTCTTGGAGAAAGAAATTAATCATCCCTGAGCAGTATTTTCTGTCTCCAATAAGAAGCAAGCTGGTAGGGCTGAATTTATCAACACTGAAGACCCTCCCAGTCTCCCCCAGCAAGGACCACCATCTGATGGTCCTATTGCTTCTGATATTCCCTTTGCCTAAACTATTAGACGTTGTTTTCATTGTACTTTGATAAACTGGTTTTCCGCACTATACAGCTAGGAAAATCTATTGGCAAATTAATAATGTAGAGGTTCAGAGCACTTTTTCCCACTGAACCCAGAATGAATAATCTGTTTGCTTTCAGCATAGGCTGTCTGCTGTAAAGTTCATCTTAAAAGTTTCATGGATAGGTACATTTTCCTGTTGTTGAGAAAAATCTTCTCCTGAGTATGCCACGCCAACTTTTGAAATGCTTGCAATTTTTTTCTCTTCTGAGATGCTTATATTCTGTACTTGCTATGGTTCACTGGTTAAGGATGCTAAGATGGGATGAAGTCTGGAGCACCTGATCATAGCTAAGCTTCTCCTTTATAACCCAGGAACAATCTGTGGAACTCCACGAAATATCAAGGATTACAGAAGACGCTTTACGTATTTCAGGTAATGCAGATTATTTATCTCTTAGAGGCTTCACATATTTCAAAGTTGGTATTTTTATCAGAGGTTCAGATAAGCCTAACGGAACTGTTATTGTTTGCATCAGACCAGAAAAAATAAGCACCTGACCTTACTGAGATTTTGAACTTCAATAATAAACAGTACTCAGGCAATTCTTCAGGAGGTGAACGCTGTATCATATCAAATAGAAAATGTACACGTATATGTCAATGATGGATATCATTAGCAGGAAAGAAACTGGCTAGAGCATGATTCAAAAGCACAAGTGAAATAAATTAGCCAAAAAGCATGCTGTACATCAGCAATATTTGTCCTAATAGCTATAATTTAAAGGTTATATAAATAGTGACTTCTCTAGAGTAGTCTAACAAACCACAGCCTTAAACAGCCTGCTTATTTAAAATCAAGAAGCAGCTCTCTTCTTCTGAAGGCTGGTGTGTTGGGACGAGACCTCTATGTGGGCGTTGCAATAAAGAAAGTCACTAGCTTTATTTCTGTTTTCTCTCTGAAAGAACAGAGCCCTTGTTTGCTTCAGCCAAACAGCCAAGCAAAAGTAAAGTATAATTAAACTTCACCATAACAAACCCTGCTCACAATGACCCACATTTATAATTATCCCAACAGCAAGAACCAATTTTTTTCATTAGTAATTAGCCTTGCTTAAAGCAAAACACGCAAGGTTGACCTGGATACAACAAAGATCATTTTCTTGCTTTTCTCAGCACTTCATATATTGTGAATGCACATGTGCATTCTTTCATATTTTTTTTTCCCATTACCTTACAAGTTGTTTTTTTTCTTTTAATGTATCATCTGATCATTCTTCAGTGTGAACTAATCACTATAAAAATGCTATGTATTGATATATAGCATAAATGGGATATTGTTATTCTGAAGCAGGAAGTTTTGAGAACTCATCAGAAAAAACAGCCAGCTAAAATAAGCGTTTATCCAATTCTCTAGTGTGTTACTTACAGCAACATTAAACTGTATAACCAAAATTAAGCAGGATACAGAAATCAATCTGCTTAAGATATGAGCCAAAAGGGCTATTATTGCACATGCCAAGAAAAGAATTGCTGATATTCTGTATTTCCCCTGATCTCACCATGGATTTTCTACTATTCTGTTCTTCTGTACGAGCACAAACACACAGAGAAAGGAGCACAGTTTTTAAACGCTTGTAATGAGCCTTGTGGAGGGGGCTCCAACTCAGCTCAGATCGATTTTCCACAGTACATTTACTAAGTGATCTGGATGTTCAGCATTTGAAATATTCTTTTCACCATAGAAAGATTAAGAAGACCATTTAAAAGATCATGGATAAAGTGAGGGAAGTGGTCTGGCTCGTTTCTGTCTTGGCACTCCTGTGCCTGCTACCAGGGAGAGAAGAGCTGGCAAAAAGCACTAAGAAGTTTGGCCGCTGTTGTTGTTCCTCAAAGAGCAGTATTAGAAGTGGACCCTGGCCACAAAACACCCAAGTCCAGCTGTGATGACCAGCAACAGCTGGTTTTGCTTTGACATTTGTTTCGGTTCCCTGCCAATAGGCTAGCCATACAAAATTTGGGAGCACTTTAGCTCTAAGCCCACCGAGAAGCCTTTCACAACTGTCAAAAACCAACAACCCCCAGCACTGGATTCCTTGAAGCACATTTGTCTTCTCTAACTCAATTTTAACACATTCAGCTGGTTATAGCACAAGGCAAAGCAGCATATCAAAGGCTTTGCTACTTCACAAAAGCAAAACAAAATGTCCATGAGGGTATGAGGGTTTTTTTGGTAATATCAAGGAAGTTGCTTCACCATAAACCTTTGCAACAAAGCTCTCGCCCAACTACCACCCTCCCCTCGAACACGTTCTGCTCTTTCACGAGTTTAAGTAATAATTAACACCCAAACCCTCCTTTCCTTACTCAAGACTTGCCTGACGACGTTTGGGTTGAGACTGGAGTGCACAGTTGGGCTGTGAGCGCGTACAGCTTGCTTTGTGTACCCACACCGCCGCTCTCCCAGATGCGCATGTGCATGTACAATATGGTGGATTACTGGCAGGAAAACGTGTATGTTTTCATTTCTTACATTAGGCTTTTATACAACACTTCCCAGTCACAGAGGCACGGTGTGTAAAACTGACTGATTTTCTATGTCTTAATGGAACTGAAAAGCAATTATTTCTCTAACTGTAGGTGAATTTGATCCTCTTAAACATTATTTTAGCCACACATGGAATACAAACAGTACAGACTCTTGTATTTTAATCTTAAATACTTCTCAGATTTTAAGTCACAACCGTTATCTTTGCACTTAAATGTCAATGTTCAACTGAGGTCCTTGCAGCTGCTGTTGTATTTGCCACCTAATCATAACTTCCCCTCAGTCTTACAGTTCAACCTGCAACATATGGTAAATTATCTATGCCAAAACAGAGGGATTTAATTTCAATTTCATTTCACTGAAATCCAGTTTGCTCACTAGGCGCAGCCCTAGTCCTCCAACGAGACGACTCATTCTGCCCATGAAAGGGAGGTATTTCTCAGGACATTTCACATTATCCTGCAGAAACATTAATATTTTAAGACCTAACACTTGTCAGGGATACTGGATCACAGACCCTATTGCAAGCTCTGATGTCCACCCACGATTTAATTGTACTTTCACACCTTCCCCTAGTTTGCTGCTGCTTAAAAAAGAGCAAAGACTGTCCAAAGCTGCTTGGCACAGCCCCGTGACGTGGTCAGAAAGGGTCAGCGTTGAGTAGCACAAGGCTCTCATTTCCCAGGCTGAGCTCTGGGGCTCCCTCCGTGCCCCCAGGTTAGGACAGCCCAGGGTGGGACACAGTTGACTCGGACAGGAGGTTTTTCCACATGGCAATGTTGGACCAGGAGCTGCTCTGCAATTTCAGGATAGGGAAAGAAAGCAAGAAGGCTGGATGGTTACTTAAAAGTGGGGGTTTGAAGCACTACAGCACACCTCTTCCTAAATATAAACAGAAAAAAAAAAAAGTATTTGTAATGTTTCAGAAATATCCTCTAGGTCTCACCTGATCAATAAGCATAGAGAAAAATCTTTTCTGCCTCTACATATTACCACTTACAGTGGCTTTTTTTTAAGCAGTTATTATAAAAAGCTTCAGGTGTTTGCAAATACTTCAGGCAGAGCAAAATATAGCTCAGGTCATGTGCCAACTTTAAAAATGTACTTTTATCTAGCTGCTTATTCTTTGAGTCAGGTGTTTTGTCATAACAAACCGAAACAAAGGCTTTTTTTATTGCTCAAGATATTCAATGGCTTTTGTGTTCCTAGCGTCAGCAGGAACGTCAGAGGATTGTATCCAAGGAGCTAAATGTGCAAGACCTAGGGTCAAAGCAGCTGAATACACCAACCTCAGAAAACACAGACAATGAATTGCAAATGACACTCAAAACAAAACGGGAAAAAAACCTTCACACAGAAAACTACAAAAGAACTCCACAGATACTGAATTGGCTTTCTGTACACACTGATCCTGCTTAACTGTGTGTGGTAACTAACCAAACCTTCTGAGACTAATAGTCATAAAATAGAGACTCGGGGGTGGGGGAAAGATAATGGGATGGGGGAGAACTGTAAGGAAAAAGATTGCATCGCTCCTCTTCTTCCCCACCCCACCCCCCTTTTTAACTTAAAGGGAGGACATGCATCTGTTGCTATTTTATTCTATTTTGATGTGCTGAACATGAAGCTTCAGCATAAGGCAGTTAGTTTGTTATTAATTCTGCTAGAGAAGTCTCACAAATGGTGCAGTGTTTCAGTTTCAAGCACACAGCACAGAACAAATGGTTCAGTAAACCTAACAGAAGTGATAGTTTTTTCATGACACAGAGCTGTTCTACTGTAGCTTTCAACTTGTGAGCAAGCCATCAATACAAGACATAAAACTGGCATGCACAGCACAAGACTGAATACAGCTGTCTGAATTGATGTACTGGTGAGGTTCTTCTTGGGACGCACCCTGGCTTGATCTCGGGCCATATGACTTGGATTCTTTAATGCTAGTTTAGCTGTGTATTAAAGGAAGGGTTAGAAATTACCTAGTGTCAATCACCCACAACAGCAAATCGACAAAATGGTTGGTTTTTAATGACCAGCTACCACATTTGCAAAAAGTATTATTAGGTGATTAAGGAAATAAATTTTGGTTTAATCATTTTGCTGAGAGGCCAATACTTGCCCTCTTCATCCAAAACAAAAAAAGCCCAAAACCTGAACTACTGCTGCAGGAAGCGTTCAAGGAACTAAGCACTCTCTCTTGCACATTTTGATTCCTCTTATTCTCTATAATGTCAATGTAACTATTTATTTATTTATTTTTAGGGTACTCAATTATTCAGGGAAACTCTCCTCTCTTCGTGCTCTGTCCCTCTTTATGAGAACACTTTTTAATTTTTTGTCTTTAAATCCACAGCAAATCACAGCATAAAGAGAAAAAAACCAATTCTGTGAATCCTGCAGCTACGCTGAAAACTTGAAAGTCATGATGATTATCAAAAAAAAACCCCCAAAAAGCCAAGACTGTCCCAGTTTCTCCAATTGTTCTTTTAAGTATTAAGACCTGCAGATATGGTTTCCATTCAGTAAAACTGACTGGTACTTTTTTCCTTTTAATTTTTCCGACTTTCAGAGGTAAATTATTTTTTTCTTAAATGTAAAGAAGTGTCTTTTCCTCTTCCTAGCAAAGTTTTTACGTGAACTAGGAAAGAAAGAATTTCACTGTTTTATCACTTTTGCTACGTAGCTTAAAAACTAAATAACACTCCAAAAGGGAATAAAAAAAAAGTCTTACCCATTGCTTGTTTTCCCATGGCACACTGGTAAGTGTTTCTTGGGGACTGGTTGTGATGAGGATATGGAATCAGCCCAGCACAGACACCAAGAAGCGTGAAAGGCTCGATCTCCAAATGCGTTGTATCTCTTAAAAGAAAGAGTACCAATTATAGCAGGCTTGTGAACAAACATCTTAACTAGAATTTATTTAATTTAGGAGTATCTCATAATACTTCAATTAAATTTTGTTCAGGAAATGTCAGCCTGTATGACCTCAAAATGTTGATTCACTATGGGATTTTATTTTTTTATTAAAAGAACCCCAACAAACATTTTCTTTTGGCTTTAAGTGTTTCCACATGAAAAGAAATTAAGGAGAAATAAATGAGGGTTTATGAATTTCCATCATGGAGAAAAAGCCTCCAGATAACGACAACCTGAGGGAGCTCAGTAAGACAATAAAAAAATCAGTTTATACAGCAAGACCCAAAATGCTTTAAGGAATGTTTTCTCATGTAATGAGAGTCCTCCACATCAAATTACCAGCTTCAGAGATCAAGAAATCCACTGGGGAGGTGGACAAAGGAAGAAAAAGACAGATTCAGGTACTGAAAAACAAATAAAAGTGTAGTTTTAGTTTTCCAGTTATGTAATATCAGTTAGAGGGAAAACATCTGTGTCCAAACCAAATCCAGTGCCATGGGTGATATGGCATAATAAAACAGTATTTGAAAAGCTCTGCCAATATTTTGAAAGTGATTATGTTGTCAAAAGGCAGTACTGATGAGAACTAAAAAGACAGAGACAAGGAGTAAAACCCGAGAGACAACAAAATTTGTTCTACCTGGCATGAGCTTCAGAAGAGAAAGTCCATGCTCAATAAAGACAATTAAATCATAACGTGCATTAGGATGCAAGTGGAGTGACTAATAACTAAGAATGAAGTGTACAATAAAGCTTGGCTGGAGCAGATTTGCTTTTTAAATCAAGATAAGTAACTAGGAAATAGAGAATTTGGAAATAAAGATAATTATAGCTAAACCTATCCAGAGCATATCTTTCACAATGTTCTGGAGTTATTACACAGAGCTTGGGTTTAGGCACACATTGCTTCTCCCACACACCTGTCATGCTTTCTGAAAATCCCATCTTTCGTGTTCAAGTTCTCTTGGAAGTCTCTTTTAGGACTTTTTGTAATTAGTTAAACAAGTTAATTTGATAACTAAACTATAAGACCTTGCAAAGAAAATGACTGGAAAAATCTTTATTACGACAACACTCAGAAGACGGCAAAGCACCACAAGCTCAAAAAGCCTGAGGAATTACCCAGAAGTACATACAGACTGAAGACAAGGACCAGCAGGAACTTACATAAAGAATGTATGTACTACTGGATAAAATGAAAACTGTAAAAAAAGTCTGGAAACCCTGAGCAGCAAGCCTAGTAAAATCATCTGTCAGTGCCAGAAATCTTTATAAATCACAAATATGCTTGAGCAACCTAATAATCACCTGCTGGCCAGAGGATACCAACTATTTTTCTCCACATGATAAAAAGCAGCTTCAGTAATTGAAGCCTGTCTTAAGAAAATCCCAACTGCAGTCAAGTAATGGCAAAATGGTCTCAGGAACCAGTAGCAAACTTAAAGCACAGACCACTCCCCACTTCTGCAGAACATAACAGAACTGCTTACACTTCTCAAACAATAAAACAAGAGGCTTAAGTCTTACTGATAGCAAAGTTAGTGAATTTCTTCAGAAGGTACTAGTGCATGGAACTACATATACATTTTCAGATAGGTTATTCAACACAAGTATTTTTCCATTGAGGTCAATCCTATTTCAACCAAAGAAGATGCAATATATGCGGGTCCTGGTATCTTATGAAGTGTTCCACAGTGCTTCTTCAAATTTTTTCAAGCCAAAATGCCACTGCCTGAAATGGGCCCAAGAAAGGAAGGCAACCTCATCAGTTTGAAAATCAGAGTTACAAATAGGTAAGGAAGAAATTGAACGCATTAAATAGAGTCAAATCCTCCAAAGAAAAATCCCCTAATTGGATTGGAAAGGTAAAGAGAGGATACTGTAGCTAAAAGAAGCCTACATTACAAAAGCAGGAATGTTAATGGGATACTTCACAATAGTGGATTGTGCCGGTTGTATTACTAGAACAAGTTGTACCAACATGGTCGTAGCATTTAAAATGCAAGATGATCAGCTGGGGGAAGGGGGTACACAAATCAATTAACCAGGATGCAGGGAATATCATTATTAAACAGAAGGAGCAATGTGCTCATATGGTGCAAGCTCAGATACTCTTAGGCACTCTTAGCTGCAAGCATCAAAGCTAAACTCAAAACAGGTTGATGGACAACACAAGAATCTCCCAAACTTTTTGGCAGCTACAGTGGAGTCATTTCCTCACACTAGTCCATTGGAAGTTCATCTTCTCCTCCTGTTTTTGACTAAACAGTGATTTCTTGTGATATGCTCCCATTAATCTTCCTAGCTGAGTCAGGTGTCCTGTAACTTAAACTTTTCAGCTCTGGTGCTTTGTGGAAGTTACTTAATTTTGGCACAAATTACAGCAATTGCGTGTTTTCTTCTTTGGTCATGCATACAGAAGCAAGCCAAGAGCATGCAAGACTAATTTCTTAAAGTGATAAAGTCTTCAAAAGCCTGGGCAGGAGCAATGCAATTTAATTAGCAGAGTTAATGCATTTCATCTGGCAAAGGTTAAAGATAACTGAAGGTCTCATCCAGCCCTGCTGAAATCAATGACTTATTTCTATTGGCTTCTATAAGTACTTGATCAGGACAGAACATTTAGAAAATGCATTTTCTACATAAATCTACCAGTCAAACATTTCATGGAGATAATATCTAACATCTCGTATGCATCCATCAGTTGACAGGATATTGTCACAGAAATGTTAAAAAAAAAGTAGAAAGATAGGACCTAAAAAAATAAAAGGGTTCTTCTTTTAATGTGGGCTCTCTCATTCCAGTCACAAGACAGAGAAAAAAACCAAAGCACCAGGTCTTTCGTGTATCTGGAAAACACAAAAAAATCTGGAAATCTTTGTAAATGAAAATCACATACCAGGAATGGGTTTAACATATGTGGTGAAGAATACACAGAATGATACAGACATTTTTATCAGGGCCAGTTATACATCCAAACATCAAAGGGAAGGTCTTGTTCCAACACTTCAAACATTCAGTGTAAGTTGGTTGTCTAGGGTCCCTCTACAGCCATAAGAGATATTTTTCCAAATGACAATCATGACATGCTAAGATCATCATTTAACAGGTGGAAAACATTTGCTTTCTGGAATCCTATTGTATAAAATTACTTATGATGAGCAGCCCAATGATTAGAACAACAAAAAGCTACATCCAGAGAAATGACGGATATACCTTTTAGTATTTCATTTTTTTGAGAGTTAGCAGGAGGAACAGATCTCCCAAAACTTCACTGCAAAAAGTGGCTTGGCTATTATCTCATAGATAATTTAGGATGCGTGTAAAGATTTCTTTCTTTAGCTTTCATCTGGAGTTGTTTCAACCATTAGCAAGGGAGCAGTGTGCATGTGTGAAAACAGTAACATTATTAACACACTTGCATTTCAGAGAGTCACCCTATGAAAGTTTTTCCTGTACCAGTGTTTAGTCTGAACGCATACTTACTTATTAATTGTATGTTCATATAGTGCAATGTTACAGTCATTTTCTTCATTCACATCCAAATATTCAACGAGGCCTTCATGCAAGAAGTCTTCAAAATTCCTACAGTTAAATTAAAAAAAATACAGAAGTACAGTCTTTTATTATATTTCTGCAAAAATAAAATTGTATTGTGTATATATTGAAAGAATATAACTCATGGAAGTTAAACTAGAGAAATACTTTTATATGAACAGTTCTGTACATTTTACATATTTAAAGAAAAAAGTATTTTTAAAAAATTAATCCCCTTGCCCAGTCACTGCTTCACAGTCTGACTGACTACTGTTGCTTATTTGAACACCTAAATAAAATCCCCCTGTATGTACTCAGCACCACTATAAATGTAGACAAGTGTAAGGGTAATCTAGTAAATTTTTGTGATGGTTTTGCAAAATTTAGTTAAACGCTTTTGTGTAAATGTGGTTTTTTAAACACCCTAACTAACAATTTGCACGTGATTTCAAAGCTAATTCTGAATGTGCCTAGTTTAGGGTGGTCAGGTTGATACTGCTTTGAAGTGTTTGATATTTCAATCAGGAGAAGGATGATACTGCCTCAGGCCTCCCACTTGCAGAAAGATCACAGAATCACAGAATCTTCTAGGTTGGAAGGGACCTTAAAGATCATCTTGTCCAACCGTCAACCTAATTCTGATGAAAAATAAACACCCACAACAAACAAAAAGCAACACCAAAGATAAGGCTGTGACATGTATTTATTCTACATAAACACCGAATTTCATAGCGGTAACAAAATAAGAAGGCCAGACTTAATTTGACTTTAAACAGAAAATCTCCAATACACTGATTATTAATTTATATAGGAGAGTAGACTTCTCCTCTACATAGCTAACCCCAAGATTGTGAAATACTGACTGACTGAGGTATTTCCACAGAGTATTTACAGACAGATGTGATGACTAATATGGTCTACTTGAATTGTGTACCTGTATCCTTGAGCCAGTTCTTCCATATGCTTGTTTGTAACTGCAGGTTTTTGCTTCTTGACAATTATGTAAGGTCTACAATTAAAAAATAAAAGGATTGTCATAGCAAATACTTAGGCAAGTAATTTAATATATACTTACAGTAAGAATCCTGCCTACACACAATCTATTTTATAAATCACTTTTTAAATGTATCAACCTTTAACTGACATAGCCATATAAATACTCAGACCTTGGTTTGATACACAGATATCCCGAACTGACATACTGTCTATGAAGTACCCAAAAAGTGTACAAGAAAAGTTGAGATTTCAATTTTGAGAAGGAAGCCTTCCCCCCTGCCCCTTTAATCTTTAAACTAACATTTTTAAAGTTTTGTCTACACATTTTGTTGATGGCCTTAAAAGGTTTAAAAGATCTCTCAATCAGTAATTTCAATCAGTACATTTCCCCAGTCTACAAAGCTAAGAACAGCATTGAGTTCTACAGATATTGCAGGGACCTCATACAACACCGAGTGAACAGTTTAAGCTCAAGTGTCCACACGCAGGAAGGTATTTTGCTGTTACTTACATGATGTAAAGTACAGGCATTTACTATGGGTGACCTCAGATAAATCCATAAATTTCAACAGCACATGGATCTCTGAAGGCTTCCTTGCCGCAAGGAAACACTGACACAAAGGATGGCATGCAAGAATGAAACGTCAAGGGCTGTTGCTATTTGGACAAGTTGCTCCTATAGAGAGCAGCAAATAGCTACAAGATACTTGTGGAGTCCACTCTGAAGTCTAAATAACTGTTTGAAGACTAATGAGCACTTTTAAATGGTTAATAGGGGTATCTGAACAATTGCAGGGTGGGGGTGCCGCAAAGCAAACTTGGTAAACTCCTGGAAATCCACATGATTTGACTCGTCTTTATTTTACTAATCAGACATTTTGCTGAATCTCCAGACCTGCAGAATGGTCGGTATTAGCCCTGACTGGAAAAGTGATTTCTCTGCCACTGAATATGCCCCTACTCTGGACCTCTTGACCAGGTATGATTAACTGATGGTTTGTACACGTACTATTTTGGTACTCTAGCGTGCCTCAAATTGCATTCAACATGCTCTGAGATTGAATTAATGAATAAGGTGGAATGCCAACTGTACTTGTGACTGCTGCTTCTTTAAAGTGTGCGCAAAATATGCAGACAGCTAGTCAATACTAAAATATGCATATATTATTAACTGCCTGTCTCAGTCTCTGCTTTGTTCATCTTTTATGCCTTCTTCTTTAGGCTAAACTGGAGATGTTTTACTTTTAAGTAACTTAGCACAGGTAACCTGACTGGAGTCTCTCACCTCTACTATAAAACAAGCTGATATTTTGTCTCAAAATATTTTTGTATTCCACTCCTTCATCTTAGCCACCCAGTTCCTTTTTGCTTTCCTCTGTGACATGACAGTGACTCAGGCACTCCTTCTGTCTAATAGAGAGCATAAGCATCTCAAGGTGGAGACCCTTCTCATAGGTTTATTGAATTCCCTATCTACTTAAGGGTAAACAATTAAATAAACTAAAATTATGATAAATGCTTCTTGGTACAGGTACACATGCCTGAGGAAGTTTTGCACCAGAAGTAAAGGCCCCTAAAGAGAAAGAGTAGCTTCTCATTCTAAAGTGTGATATCACACCCACGGGATATCAGGCAAGTGGCTGCCTGTTTCTTGCTTTAAAGTATATAAAAAAAACCCTCCAAGGATGTTGGACAGTACTGCAGTTGCCAATCAGGTTGATTTTAATCCTCCCTCCCTTTTTTTCTTAAAGAAGATACAAACATTTTATTTTGACTTTTCTTTAAAGATAAAATTGATGTTTTGAGCTTTTTTCTTTTTGAGTACATAGTATGTTTCTCAGATCTGTCTGTTTTGAATGAGGGCAATTTAAGAAGAAAAGAGATGCTCCGGACCTACCGAATTTGCTTAAATCTGTGTTCATGAAAGTCTTAGCCCAGTGCATTTGAAGTGCATAAACCAGTGTTTATAGTCAGTTCACTAGTGAGAGGATTCTGACGAGATGCTTACCTGCACAATCTCCCTCCATCAGAGGAAATGTAGACACATCTGTCAGAAAGATTTGTAGAGATGGAAACAAATTCATTGATATAACCCGCTCGACGCATTATCCGAAACGTGTTGACTAATTTCTGATGATCACGTATGACACCAAGGATGTTACCTATTCAGAAAGGGAATAAATTCATGGTGCTTACTTTGCATATCCAAAACTCTACTTAAAAATTCCAATCTTGTCTCGCATGCATAGACATGCTTCCTACTTCTTGCAAATAATAAGAGCTGTCATAAAATTTATCTTTTCTGATGTGGATAAGAACTGTCTCTAATTTTCTCTCAGTAAACATCTAAAAAAAGCGTCAGAATTTCACAGGTCATCTATCTATCTATTTGCCTCCAAATAGCTTCAGAAACTAAATGGTGTGCTTCATCCAGCTTTCCTCAGATATGTTTCTGCTCAGGTGCCCATTTACCAATTAGTGTACAAGTGAACAACACTTCTGAAGCCTGCAGTTTCAGCTGTACTGAAACGGATCCAAGTTTTCCAGGAAAAGACCGAGGAACTGTCCTGCTGCCTTGTCAGAAATTTTAGAAAGACCTGATATTATTGGTGTATGTGATCACTCACAACAGCACTAGAATTCCTCCTTCAGGAACTTAGCTCTGCACGCTATTGCTATCTTATCAGGGTACTTTAGCATGTCCTTAAGTATTCTGATGCATAATAAACAAACAAGAGAGTGAAATTCATTTTTTAAAAAAGTCACCTGACCAAAGCCATCTTAACATATAAAATAAAAATAAGTATGGTGTAATTTCAAACAAAACTTTTAAAAAAAGGAGACAAAGCATGATAGTTTAGGGAGTCTATGAGACAATACAAAGGTCTTTATTGCTTAAGGGATTTGTACTTAACAGATTTTCTGCCCTCTTAGGTTACAAGTTTAAATCAGAATCACTTCAGCCATCCACAAGCCTGGAATTTTTTATGGATTAAACCCACAAACTAGTAGACCGAACAATAAATGGTTTTGCCTCACTTAGTACTAGATTATATATCTGTTTGGGAACATAACTATCTTGTTCCATGTCACAGATTAAGCCTGTGAAGGAACAGCCAAATATTTTCTGCTCCGCACTCCCCTTTGGACCATAAAATGAGACAGAAAAGAGTGCATGTGGTTTCACTGAACCTTATCTTTAACGTACTGCTACAGAAAAGCAGAGCAAAGGAATGCAGTTTGGTCAAGTGTTGCTTTTATGATGCTGGGAAAAGACAGGATTGAAGAACAACTGCTGTTTAATTCAAAGGTAAATGGAGAACTTATTCATGGTGACAGGCACTAAATACTAGTCCCTGGAAGTGCATGCTGTTGACAAAAGACTATTTTCAAACCACAGTTGTAGTTTTTAAAATGTCAGTATTTTGAAATCTGATATTATAGTACCTGTTGATTTAGAAACGCTAAAAGATTAGTTGTAAAAGGAACATAAGTGTGCAGATGCAAAGCACATATGCAAAATCATCACTTTAACAAAGAAAAGAGGTCTGTTTTCCGAGGTCTAATTTTTTCTAATAATTCACAAAGCAAGTTGCCCTTTAAAAGGTAATTTAAAATAGAATAGCATTGCTAAACTTTGCAAACAATTGAAGTTTCCTTTCTGTTTTTAAAGGCACTTGCATGAATATCTATAAAAGTACATAAAGTTTACAGTCAAATAAAGTATTTTTTGTGATGAAAACTCTGACTTTATAAATTTATTACACATCTAGCAGCGTTATTCTCTCTTTAAAAAGTTCTTTATGAATGGCACCTCATTTAGTGAATGCCCGAGAAAAACAAACAAACCTATAATAGAGTATATCTATTTTTGTGCCTATTCATGCAAGTCTGCTTAAAAACAGTATTGAATTTGAAAAAGCTTCAATTTCCCAGCTTACACACATCTGCAGAGTTCTGAGGACACAACTTCACGCAACTAAGTGCCATCATCAGTATCTACTCTGCCTAACTCTAGCAAAATATTTACAGATGAAATTATCTACACATGGAAAACGCATCTGTGGTTGACTGTGGTCCAAAAATTGTTGGAGGGTTCCTGAAGCCTAACTCTCCATCAGCAACAAATCAGAGTGAGACCGCTGAAGAGTTACATACCATTAAGGAAAACAAGGAACACATTTGGATAGGAAAGTTCTTCACCGCAGAGCAAGTTGACATCTTCAACTCCGAGATTACTGGCTAATTTGATAATTGGGCCGTCTTCCATATCTGTAGTAATGTGAGTCATGAGGGCGAGGTTTTTAACCAAACCACAAGCCTAAAGTAAAAAAAAACCAACACACCTTTTATCCATTTTATTCTAAAGTATTAATACCATACATATCTTTTTCTTCCAAAACTGTAGTTATAAACAACAACAAAAAGTCAAAGTATAAAGTGAAAGAAATTAAACAAATTAACAACACTGAAAAATAGGAAAGAAGGAAGTCTTTTCTGTACCACACTGAAATGTAATATTTTAACATTTACAAGTTAATAAAAAAATATTGGTGATGAAGTTGCAGTTCTTAAGTTATCCTAGCAAGTATAATCCTCTATTTCTCTCTTCAACAGCTACAGCTACTTAGAAGCCTAATGGAAATACAAAGTCAGTCTATTTGCTAATTTGCCAGATATCCTGTATATTCTAACATAAACTCTAACATTTTAAAATGAAAAATATCCAGTTATCTTACAGAGTGAAATTTTATTTCAGCTGCTTAATGAGACTAGCTCATATTGACTACATGTTTATGCTAGAAAGTTCAGGGTTCCCCCGGTATTTTCTATTCAGAAACAAACAAACAAACAAACAAACAAACAAACAAAATTAGCATGCATAAATCGTTTGGTTGAAATATCTGGATGATGTCTTTAAAGTAAAACATACAAAGCTGTTTTTCTTCCTCAACCTAAAGGCTAAAGCTGTTTCTGTAATAATAATATGTTTCTAGAAAAATTGCAGGTTGATGCTGCAACTTCAAAAAAGAACATTTATTACAGAACAAAGGGATAAGAATTTAGGACTCCTCTCTTTCTGCTCTGATCAAAAGAGAGCAAGTAGCTCTGCTGCAAAAATGGGAGGCCTCACGTCATTCTTATACAGCAAAATGACTTCTGAACAGTTTCCAGCCAGTCCACTTAGGTTGGAGTTAAAAAGCAAGACAGCAAGGACAACTAGGATGTAAATGGATGGGACAAGAGGTGTTATCAGACTGAGGATAATTTCTCTCTCTAGAAACCTCCTCATCAGAATTCTTCCTCTGATGGAGGATTGCCTGCTTCAAAATAAACAGTGTCTCCATTCCTCAGGACAAGAATTACTCAAAGCAAAATAGAAGTTCCTCACCTCTCCTTCAGGAGTGTCAGATGGGCAGAGCATCCCCCACTGAGACGGCTGTAGTGACCGAGGACCACTCACTTTCCTCGTCTTTTCAAACTGAGAAGAGATTCTAGTCATCATTCCCAGAGCAGATATATAAGACAAGCGGGACAATACTTGCGTCACGCCTTGGCGGTCCATTTTGAATCTCTTGAGAGACCAATTTCCCTGTAGAATAAAATGAACATTTTAAAAAGGTTATTGCAGTTTAACCCTGTCTCGACACTACATATCTAGACAGAATGATATCTGAGGAGCTTTGCACAGCAAATGTCCCCTATTTATATAAAACAACTTTTTAATTACCTATCTGCACGTACACTATTAGTTATAACATACTTGTACTAAGTATTAAAAGAAGTTGAAACAAAAGAAATGCTCTTTCAGATGTGAGGATACTTTTGCTATTGTATATTCGATCACACAAAGATTCTTCATCATCTGTCCCTCACAGGTAAATCAATACTCAAATTTATCTAGATTATATTACTTTCTGTTCTCCCTTTAGAGATTTTTTCAAATATTTTTAAAAAAGGTATTTTGAGTGAAATACACTTTTACAACAGGTCCCACAAACTTTTAAGTTCTGCCTTTTTTGTGATCTGTTATTTTGGTAGGAAACGCAGGCACTTATGTTGGAGAAGTCTGACATTAAAGCCATCTGTACTTTCTTGAAGTCTTTTGTTTTTATAATCCAGAGGAAAAAGACTCACTGATATGTCTTCTCACAGAAGAAGAGTGTGGGGGAGTTACATCTATCCAGGTAGGATGGTAGGATGACAGCAAATATGAAATGCAAGATCCATGCACATGTCAGGAGTTTCATGTTTCAGGACTGTCACAGGCATTATCAGTTGTGGTTTTAATCAGGAGAACAGAGGAGTTCAGAGAATTATCTATGACATGATTATGTTTCCATGCCAAGCAGATTTAATAATCTCTACTGTAAGATCTTGAAATTTGGTGCTATTATTTTTAACTTTGTGACATCTACTCCATATACATTTCCCACCAGCACCTGAGTCAATGGACGCAGCAAGTTACTGTCCCCATAACTACTATTTACCCAGCCACCATGTTACTGGTCAGTCCAAAGACAATAAAGATCTCAAAGGTCATGTGCTTTCCCAAAGATAGCCTTCTGCTAATTTCTGTAGCCTTTTTGATAAACTTATCTCACCAATGCTAACAAATAATTTGAAGCTAGCTTGCTGTACTACATTGAAATCCTTTTAGAGTGTGACTTGCTTGGCTTCTTTATTTATACGTTAACAGCACAAGCCCATTTTGTGATGAACAGCAAGAAACCACGATCCATCCAAATGATTTTGCTATCTGCTTCCACTGGAGAGGCTATCAAATAGCCTGCAGAACTTCAATTTTTGCCTTGTTACAGAAAATAGGAAGACATATTAGGAAAAATTTCCTCACAGAAAGGGTTGTCAAGCATTGGAACAGGCTGCCCAGGGAAATGGTGGAATTGCCATCCCTGGAGGTATTAAACAGACGAGTAGATGTGGTGCCGAGGGACATGGTTTAGTGGTGGTTTAGGCAGTGTTAGGTTGATGGTTGGACTCAATGATCTTAATATTCCCTTCCAACCTAGACAATTCTATGACACAATGCCCAACGGTAAGTCAGTCAAAAGAAACGTGTTCACTTGCTCAGCATTCTCAGGAAGGGTTCACTCAGCTCCTAGTCCTTAAAGAATGAAACGGTCAGTATCAGAACATAAGTGGAAGAATACAACAAATAAGTAGTTTTTCCCCATGCTAGAAATTATTGCATCTGTAGTCTGAAGTAGCATGTGGTTTCTTCTTCACTGCCCAAAAGACTGTGAAATCTAAAAGACTGGAGAAAAGGGCAGGCAAAAACTCTGCCTGAATGAATAAAATGAAAAAAATTTCATGCTTTGTAACAGACTGACTCCTTCAAAAGTTGTCCAAAAAACCCCAAAATGGGGCCAGGCTGTTGTGAGACCAACCCTAGAGGAGAACTTCCTACCGAAAACTCCTATGAACTGAAAGTTGCTCCCTCAGCAGCGCAGAAAGTGAAATATTTATTAGGCCTGTGGCATTACTGCCTGACCTGCACTCTCTTCTGCTATTTTCCAGGCTAAGAAGACCTGTAGGAAATTCCACTGAACACCACCGTACAGTTGATGCAGTAGTGCTATGAATTCTTTTGCATGCTACTGGTGTAATTATGAATCCGCTGAGTTATTTCATGCTCTTTGAGACTATCATTGAAGCATTCTGGTGAGATTGGAGATTGTTATTTCCAAGAATGATTTTTATGGTATTTGCTTAATCTCTTGAATAGTATGCACTGGGCATTGTTCCTGAGAAATTATTTTCAATGCTTAAGAGCAGATGGTGTTTAACTGCTTATGTGGCAGTAAAAAAAAGTCCAGAGATAGTGGAAGAAGGAAGACTTCACAATATGTACTGAATAGTTTGCAGATTTATCTCTGTCAGTCCAAATGGAAAAACTGGCACCGGCTAGAAGAAAGCACTAGCAATTTAGAGAAACAAATCTGTCAATTGTTTTGGTTACGTGCACTGTAGAGATTTAACTACATTTGGGGCACTCATAAAATTAAATAGTGATAAGCTTTAACATAGGGATTTGTAAGTAACAGACTGTTGGGTGGTTTTGGATGCAATTTGTGGAGTTAATTTTGTTTACAAGAACTGAAGAAAAACCTCACTTTCATGCTAGGCAGAAAAACCCTCTCAAGAGTTCCAAAGACTAAAAATTAAGTTGCGCAATTTTTACCAGCTAGTAAAATACTTAGACTAATCTAATTTCTTAAAAAATCATGGATTTCAAAGTAATTTACAAGCCAGTAGCTAGGTTTCAGGAGCCATCTCACAAATTGCTCTTGCAGATGTGTGAAGTAAGAGACAAAGTTATTAATTGTATTTTTGTTCTTGTCCACTGGCACAAATTAAAATATCCATTCCAGCAGAAGGCAGACATAGGCTAAAATCTAACCAAGATAAATATTTAAAGGATTAATTGTGGAGCTTTTTTTGCAATAACAACGCCTGTAGCAGTTTTCCTCGTTAAATAGTTCAGTATCATTAGCAGAGAAGTCTTAATTTCTATGCTGTAAATTTGCTCATACTAGCAACTTCCTATGAACAAAAAGGCACCACCCTTCAAGTGCTCAATATTCCACCTTTTTTTTTTTTTGGGCCATTTACCCTCTCTCCCTTCCTTCCCCTCCTCCCCCTCCCATTCTCTTCTGTTCATGATGTTTTCCTGCTGTTTTTCAACCACCTTTTGGACATATGATGTAACCTGACCCTAGCTAAATCCAGATAATAAAAAATACCATGAACCACATAGTCAAGTAGAACCTAGAAGACAGCAAGCTGGATAAATACAAACAGGATCACTATTTTAAATTTACTTGTTTCTACTGTTCCTTCAAAAACTCTAAAATATCACTTTGAAATAAATGATGAAATAATAAGTGGTCTCATGATTAATGATTCTTCTGTGAATTCCAAAAGCCCTGCCCATTACAGAGCTTTGCAATTTTAATCTACAAAGAATGTTAAATAGATTGGCTTTTATGACGAATGAGTAGAGTCATGAGAACAAAATTCACACATTTCCACTATTCACGATGGTGGAAAAACTACGTTCTAGGATCAAAACAAAAATACTTACTGTGGAGATGGCATTGACCATGCCATTGGTGATTTGGTCTTGACGCATATGCTTCACTACATCAAACTGAGCTGCACGTTGCTTGGGGATTACCTGGTCAGCAATCTTTTTCAGTTCAGAGTTAAATTTTTTGAATAAATCTTCAAATAGAAGAGAAAGAAGCTGGAAATACAAAACAATTGGATTAAGGGAAAAAGTACACTTCTGCAGGTCTGGGAATGGGGAGGCAGGGAAACACGTTTAATATTTCTACCTTTATACTTCTTGCCAGTTAAAAAAAAATTCTGTTTCTCAAATGATATTTTTCTCACAAGTTTTTTGCCTTGTTAAATTGAAGTGCAATATTAGAGAAATTATCTCATAATAGAAAGCAAATTAAGTAGGAGAATGGTCTAAGCCTAATGTATTTATCCCTTTTTGGTTTGCTTTAATTCCTTCACAATAACTTAGCATACCCATCCATCTCTATGCTATCCATTTACTGTTTTCCCTAATCTGCTATATTATAATCCAGCCGATCTACTTCTTTCTTCTTGAAGTCACAAAATCTTTTAAAGATTTAATATCCTGAACATACAACCTCGAATTACACACAAGAACTGGAGGCAAGACCACCTTCTATTCCAATACCGGATGGAATAACTGCAGTAAAGGAACTAGTGAAGAGTCACTTTGAGATATTTTATTCTTAAAAGTGAAAAAGGCTGTTTAAAGTGCCCCTTTCGAGTAGCTACTTAAAATAAACAGGAAAGACACCCAAGTGACTGTAAAGGGCCCTTCAGGGAAGCAACTCAGCAGCACAGAGTCTGGAAGCAGTGCACTGCTTGCAAGACCAGATTGAAGCACAAAAGGTGCTGAGGTACCATTGCTTCTGGACAAGCAGAACAAAAAGAGACTTTTTAGGGCCCCAGAAGCAACCTCTGTTCTTGAAAGTTGGAAAGATGTATCTCGGGTTATGTAGGCAGCTTGCTCACTCAGATACACTTTTAACCTGCTACCTTCCATCAACAACCATCTATGGAAAACTAATTACACCCACAGAAAGTTCACTTGATTCAACACCTGCCGTCCTTTTCCAGAAGTGCTACTCTCTGAAAGGGCAATGCTTTTACACGTCTTTCCTTTTAAAAAAAAAGCAAAACTATACAGCTCAAGCAAAGAAGCAATGTTAACACAGCTGAATTAAAAAAAAAATAAATCAAAAACCAAAAACCAAACGAAAACCAGTGATACAACCCTTCAAAAGTGCTGCAATTAAAACCAATTATTTCCTGTATGTGTATAATAAATACTTCTAATTCTTAATATATCCATAAAAGGAAAAGACTACCAAAGTTTGTGATCTGACTTTTTTTTTTTGCTCTCCAATCTGCTTTGCCTTTGCAGTTTGCTCAACCTCTCCTTGCAGAGACTGGTAGCTCCCCAAAACACTTAAATCTGCGTCACACGATACATGTTAAGTGTTGACAATTATCAGCTTTGCAAGCAAGCAGTGTAAATTCTAAAGCCTGGCAGTTCTGTCCTGGGACTCTATTTTACAGCAGCTCCAAGTGTCAGAAGAACTAAAAATGCAGCAGCTACCCATGCCAGAAATGGCAGTTCCCAGCACACAAAGCATTGTAGGGCTGAACAAGCTAGGTATTCAGCCACCACAAGCTAAGACATTCTGCAGTCAGTTGTATGATTTAATTTCTGTATGTGCAGAACTGAACTGAATTTTAACTGCCTCTATCCGACGTAGTGCCAACTTTTCCCCACCTTCTGGAACCAAGAAAGCAAACCCCTCATTCCTCTATCGTTGGGATGGGCCACTAGCTTGCATTTGCTTTCCTCTACCTACATGCCCCAGCTGGGCTGACCAAAGCATTTGGCAAACGACACTGTGAAGCAGCTAACTAAATCGTAAGCTATCTTTTTCACTGGCATCACAAATGCATTTAAAAATAAAAAATAACAAATAACACCTGGAAACTCAAGACAGACATCTAATTTGCAATAAGACACTTCCACTGGCCTCCAGGGAGAGCAGGAGAGCATTATCTTCAACAGTGTACTCTACAAGGCATAAGGAACATTTAGTGTTCAGTCACTAAATTGTAAAACCAGTGACAACACACACTATATGCTAACTTTTGACAAAAATAGAATCCAAAAATTTCTACTCTGGATAGAGTGTTTTTACTCAAATCTGGTTAAGTGTTTTTTTCCAGATCTGGCCTTGGCATGAGAGGAAGGTGTTGTAGATCCTCTTTCCTTCCTGGTCCTTGTAGTACGATTAGCGTTTACAAGGCAACACCCTCTCACCACTGTCAAAAGAAATGCAGTCCCCTGCAACTCACCTGCGATGTCCCAGCTCATTAAAATCAGATTTCCATCAGAAATAAAAGCATCTATTATGAAGCATCATACTAGGACGGAGAACCCACTGGAATCTCCAAAAACGAGATTATGAGGGAAGTATTTCAAAAGCAGGGGAAAAGTAAAAGGAAGGAACGTGCAGTTTTAAGATGTCTGATAGTCTTGTCAAATAAGAACTAGACTCTTTTGAAATCAATCATGGTATATACCTGATCTCAACAGGTTTGAGCAGGATTTAAACATTTAACAGAACATTTTAAAAAATTCACTCAGAAAATGTTTTCATATTTGACTTCTTGATCATAAAATTGCAAATATCTCCTAATTCCACGTGCCATAGGGATTGTAAAGCCACACCATCCTTCCTCTTCTCTGAACTAATAGAGTTACACCCCAAGTATGCCAACTTGCTACTATTTGCCAGTCTGAAAAGCGTCATACTTTGCTAATTTCACTGACAGACTCTTGGTCTGTAAGAGCTCGGACTATCTGGAAAAGCAGAATCTCACAATAACCACATTATTTAGGTCAAGAGCAAGAGATTAAAGAAAAAGGATGGAATGCCAGTGATAATATTCAATGGATTTCATATTTAGTCCAGGGCCTTTCAGCCCGCTTCAGACAGGAGCACTAAAGAGCAAATTATGTTTAAGGAAAAAAAAATACTGACGGCTCATCAATTGATTTTCATTGAAAATCCTAAGAAAAATTAATAAAGAAGTTAAGCTGCTGAAATACAGTTTCACCAATTAGCTTAATGTCAGAGAATTCTAATTAGGCGCCTTGAGATTGCTATTTAGCGTTTAAGCCTTTAGAGTGCCAAATTCTCCCTTTCACACAAACTGGTTGCAAAATTAAAGACATTAGGCAGCCTTAATTATATTATCAGAACAGCTGGGATTAGGCAATCTCTGAAGTCAAGGCGGTATTCTTTTGTCACAGGGTAGAAATCCCTTGCTTTCCAGGGTGCCGGATTTTGGTGCTGTTCCATATCTCACCCATACAAAGCAAGCTGCATTAGAAACAAAAAAAAAAAAAATAAGGACAAAGAACAGAGTAATGCTTAGCAAATAATGAACACATTAAGGAAAGAGAAAAGGTAGGTGAAAAGATTAAGCCTGAAATCGGTAGGTTTTGCTAACACCTCAGCTGGCACCTGGCCTACCGAGCCTCTAGTGGCAGAAAGACTATGAGAAAGCTCTGTAAACCAGCTTGGCTACTGGATACAACTCTGTTATCTAAAGCTAAAGCACATTTCGTACTCTCTTGTCCCATGGGGTGTGAAATTAGCAGCTATTGTTTTCACACATTTTTATAAACACAATGCCTTTTATGTCTTTACATTGTTTAGACCGCTATGTTTTTCTCCTCACATGGGAATCTTTTCTTTTTTTTTTTTTTTTTCTTTATTCAAATTTTAAATCAACAGGATTTTTATTCCAGGAACATGCTGGCATGAGAAGAAAAAAACCAACCATTTTATCCACTCAAACTTTAGCTAAACACAAACATTTAGAAACTGGCAAAAAATCTCTACAATTTTTAGTCAGAAATCTGATCAAATTAATAGTACATTGGTAATATGGCACAGAGGAATTCGAGTGTTTGGTTTGAAATCAGGTTTTAAAATATCAGAAGGGAGCCAGAACTACTCTTAATCAAGTGTCACAAGCCCTCCTGCATAGTTCTCCTTGATGTAGAAAAAAAACACGCATAGGCTTTGTTATGATGATCCTCTACATTTAAAATCTCCTCCCAGTTAATTTAAAATTACTTTTGGTTGTTAACATCTGTGTGAGCAGAGTTCTTACAGCTTGTAGAAAACTTTTACCTCTCTACTTTCTGTCTCTAAAAATATTAGGAAAAAACAAACTATTCCTCAATCCAGTTAAATAAGAAAAATACGATGAGAAAACAACAACTAATTTTACTGATTTTACTGTCACACTGAACTACAGCAACAGCATTACAGCAGCAACCAATCCATTATAGCTTAAAATATTTTCCCCATTAGAATATTGCACTAATGTCCTATTACTCCTCCTTACACTTTAGAAATATGTTGTGCTACAGCATAAATGTTTGATGAACAGTCAGCATATTAATTTGAAGAAAGGATTGATTTTTCATAACAAGTTAGGAGGGTTTTCTCCCTTGTGCTTCGAGTGTGTTCAAGAGTGTCATCTGAGTTTCTTCAGAGAGCTAGGAAGCACAGCATATGTTTTTACCCTGAAATGACTACACGCTCTCTGTGTGCGTGTTCACACGTGTGCATGGAGGACAGGGCAGGGTGGGAAGGAGAAGAGGAGTATGACACAATATGCAAACACACACATCTTAAAAAGTACAATAAGATGAGAATTCCCATTGGATATGAACAAAAAGGAATGGATATTGTTATCTGTGCTACAACAGAAATCCCAATAAAATAATGTAGGAGGCAGAGATGGGTAGTTTTTCCACCCTCGTGCATAATGTATACTGGTCTGAATTTCCCATGCATGATCAATAACCAGAGAGGATACTGACCGCCACAACTCCAAATTAAGTTAATACAGAGCACAGCAAAGAAGTCCAATCCTAATCTAAATTGGTTAATTAAATAACCACACATAGCAAGGAAAAATCCACGCCATGGTAACTAAGCAGTTTCTTCACCTGACAGGCAAATTCCCACCGCATTAGGAGAAGACAGTTTGGCCAACAGCTGTGAACCGCCACCCTCTCTGCTACAGAGCAGAACCATCCAGACACCTCAAACCATTCTCTCCTTCACAGCCCTTTGTAACTGCTTTTACTTTCAGCATCAAAATTCTACAAGCAGAGAAGCCCATGCAATACACTTTCATTAGTTGCTCAAGTTAACTTTACACCACTTAACCTTGTTAATTCGTGCTACTCTAGAGGCTAGAAAGGCAGCTGACAACAAATAAGAAATCTTATGGGCTTCTCCAGATCACAAGAGGCTTGAGTGGCTGTTCTGTGAGCTGCTGGGTTGTCCACAGTGGGACAGCCTGGACCTGACCTGACTTGGCCCTCATTTATTCCCTTACCCAGTTGCTCTGAGGAGGACACTGGAAGATGGATCTTACTGCTGCCTTCTTGACACTAACAATATTATAATGGAACTAGAACTGATGTGGTATTTACACTGCTCTGTCCTTTTATCTGGTATAAGGAGGCGATACAGAAGTGAGGATATGATTTTAGTCTCAATCAGGGAAGTATATCCATGAGGCAACACAGAAAAGCCAATGAAAATAAAATGAGAGGAAAAACACTTCAATTGAGAAGAGTCCTTATTCTGCATCTTTTAAAAGCAGATGGTAACAAAAGTCTAGAAGAGCACTTTGCTCTGAAGTAAAAACTCACCTGCCCTGCTAACTCCAAACGTTTATTTCCGTAGTAGTCTCTGTCATCTACTTTATTTTCTCCTTGAGCCAAAATTACTCTGCGTACCATCACTGCTGTGTATATGCACTTGGCACGAAAATTGAATTCCTTCACCTATAAACAAAAAAAAAAAAACAAAAAACTTAGTGATGTTTCAGTTCCTTAGTTCTTATTCAGTCAAACCCATCCTTTTAAATCAATGGGTAATCTGGGCTGACTGAGGAGTTAAAAAAGGGATTTGTGCACTTTACATTCTTAAAAAATGCTAAAAGTAATATACATAAGTGATATTGAAACAGATAGTAAATGAAAACAAATCAGAATAAAGGTGCAGGTCATAAGAATAAGGTCCTTAACTAACAGCTGATACTGCCTGGCTATGCAGAAAAAAAAATGCGTTAAGTATAATAAGTAGTTCAATGGAACAGCATTTCATAAACATGAAGATTACTTTTGACCCAATCCAAATCTTCTCCTTTATTTTGAGGATGATTTACTTTACCACAGCTACAAAGCAATCAAAGTCATTTTTCCCTGCTGAGAAAACTCACACCATAAGTAACCACACAAACTTATTCCAGTTTTAAAAAAAAAAACCCAAACATTACATACAAGAACATGGGTGAGAATAGTTGATGCTAGCAGCTCTCGTGCTTCTTCCATCTTTGTTTTCTTTGGGCCTCCCCACATCCTTTGTCTTCGCACTTTGTTTCCGATGTACTTCAATGCCTGGCGAGGGGGAAAATTCACTTGAGTTAATATTAGAATTGTAACCTATACAAATATGGAGACCTGTACGTATTCCTCGGTCAGTGCAATCCCACCAGCCACAGATGATATGAACTTCAAGCAAAGTGTAAAATACCAAACACATAAGTGATGCTAATAAAAAAAAATAATCTTGAAAATTGAAATAATTTATTATAATTAAGTATACATGTTATTTAAAGTTGATAACATTTGGAATGGGAAGTGGTAAAGGAGCATGATTACTACAATATTAAAAGAGAATTGCAGCGATATAGAAGCAAGTATTATATAAACTAGTTATCTTTGCAATTTATTTAATTTGACTTTTCGCCTCCAGTTCTTTTGTGTACTTCTTAAGTTTTATTCAGATATTAAACTGTGAGGTGGCACTCACTGCTTAATAGGCACAAATGCTACTATGTGTCATCCACATCTGTCTCCAAGAGTACCTTGCAATGATTAATGGATTCATACTCTCTTACCAGTTGGCCAAGAAGTGGAATCAATCTGCAAAATTCAGAGTCAGATGAGCCAAAGAAACTATCCAGATCCACACAGGAAGTTCCTGCCTGGAAATTAAGCCATTCCCCCTATGCCAAAGAATTACCCTCTCCACTAAACGATAGACTATCCATCTGTTACGTTCTTCCCCAAACAGCTCACTTTCTTTTCATTTCACTTGACATTTCTTGCACAGAATAACTTCTTTATTTCTGTTTTCTCTACTTTCCTGGATGCTTCACATTTTTCTTTGTTCCTCCAACATCACCATTTTACTCTTCTGACTCTGAATTTGGAAGGCCTTGATGCTACCTCTAGCCCTGAAAAGCCCCAAAAGATGCAAACTAGAAAAACGTTCACTTTATGACTCTCAACATCACACATGGAAAGATTTGAGAAAGTTTACAATTAAATAGTAGAAATAAGACTAATCTTCAAAAGCTTCTCCTAGCAGGTTAATATGTACATGATGGAAATGGGCTATGTTCTGGCTAATTAAAAATGTATATGAGCTGAAGAAAATCCTTGCAAGTCTTTAGCAGGATGGAGTCTGGCTATTATTGTGGGCTTTAAAGCCCACAAAAGATTAGAATTGGAGAAGATCTACTCATGATGAAATGGTCATGTCCACATCAATGAGGCTTCTGCAAAATGGGGGCATGCAATTACTTTTTTAAAAATGGGAATTGTCCTCAACAAAAAACTCTAATCTTATGGACATGACTATGTGACATACTTTAAAACATAACCCTGGCCTTCTGAAGACCAAGCATTTATTGACTTTGGTTTTGCTCTATTTTTTTCAGTTAGGTAATGAGAGCACAGCATCACTTTTGACAAGTCCTGGTCCTTAAAAACCTTCAGTTTAAAATAACCCCCCCAAAAACAAACCTCAAAACACAAAGCTTACGTTGATCGCTGACATAGCAAAGTGGTCAATACCCACCGTCTTTAGATTTTTATGGCCTCCAGCCATGTGAAAAGACACACCTGCATCTGTGTAAAAATCTGAGCTTTCTGGCATTCTTCCAGACTAGGAGCAAATGCAGCCATCACATGTTCCTCTGTGCCAATCATTTGTACAATCTCTTGGTCACTCTCAACACCCATGGCCTACGAAAAGAAGAAAAGACAGAAATAGCACAGGCTTTATGTTAACTCACTGACATTTGCTTATGCTAATTTGGTATTGTTTGTCTGCATTACTACTAAGCAAGAGCTAGTTCTTCTCTAAGAAACCGTGCCATCTGGCACTGGCAGCACATATTCTAGCTATGGAAGAACGCTAAATGGAAATCTTGATAAGCAGCAGGAACACACACACTCTTTGGAGAGCGTCTTTTTCTTCACTGTCAGGAGTTAAATTCTATGCTTTTTCTTAAGAAAAAATAAATACCAGGTAATAACAACCCTACGTGTGTAACAATGAAAACCAAGTCAGAATCTACATTAAATAAAGGAAGATGAAATTTCTTAAAAGATTACATATGGTCTCTTACTACAAGCAATTTCACAAACTCAGTTGACTGTGATGCAGCACGTCCCATTTGAGAAACGTTTACAGTTTACCTCCTTTGCAGCTCTCTGCATTTAGAGGATGACTTCATGACACAATTCCACTTGAAAGCCATTCTATTATTTCACTGATCCTTGGACACCTTGTTAGACTTTATACTGCGGAAAAGCTTAATAAACTAAGAAAGCGCTTAACAGGTTTAGAAAAATCTCCCTATCAGTAAGTGTTTCAAGGTGGCAGCCAGCAGTGAAGGCCTTTGTGGATTCCAGATGGTGCTAAAGCTCCCCCCTTCACACATTTGCCTGGAGCTCTGCCATATCAAGAAACGGAATAATCTCCCTAAACCTCTTCTGGCTGAGTTATAATATGTTTCTCAGAACTTTGTGAGGAAGTTACGTTTGCATTCGTATTATTCTTCAAACTGCCTGCCACAAAGACCATTGTAAATAATGGCCTAGGTACACCCTAGTATTCTGTTTCTCATTAAAAACTGGCAGTATCCCAAAAAGTCACATTTTCCTCAAAAATGCACAAATACCTTCCTTTCTTATTGCCTTCATTGGGTGTCACTTTGCTTAACACCTAACTAATGCTATCCCCTTGCAAAACTGTTGCTCTAATTGTGAAATATCCAGGTTTGGTTTTTTTTTTTTTCATTTCTTTATTTTTCAACAAAGAAGTGGTTGGTTGAAGTTCCTTTAACTTAAAACGCTGTCTCTTCACCATGTGGCTTATTAGAAATGAAAAGAAGCGCAAAAGTAGCACACACCTGTAACAGTGCAAGAACATTCCTGGTTTAGTGCAAAGCACAGATCACAATTCCACCATCTCAGAGAGCCTTGAGTGCCAAATGAAGACACAGTTACATCACCAGATGAGAGTGTTTCACCAAAGTTTGCTACCACTAAGTAGTCAACCCCTGATCTCAAGGCTCTTTTCAGAACCAGAATTTGCCCATGTGATACTGCTGTACTTCAGATCTCTGTTTTCTAAATACTATTACGCTTCCTCACCCTTTTAAATAAGGCCACAAAGTAGTTAAAAAACCTCAGCAGAGAAGTTAACAAAAAAATCCCTCATGACCCAAGAGCCAGATTCAGAAGAAAGTCTACCAAAGCATGAAAGCCTTACAATAGTAATTTTACATGTGTCTAGCACTTAATAGCTGACCAGCAAACCAGCTCAGGAAACACAACTGATTTCATACAATTATTGCACTTGGCTACAGAAGAACAAAATTTTATCAAGGGAATCATTCTGCCATTCTAGGCACATCTACCAGGAATACACTTATCTAAAGCACATCAAATGCAAGCTAAGATATCACCCCATTCCTGTCCACCAGGTTAATTTTAGGATGGCAACCAGATCGTAAGAGCCATGTAAAAAGTGAACAAAACAAATGGGGGAAAAAAACCCCAGCAAACCTGCAGTTTTACTATGCTCTTTCATCTATTAAAACAATAGACAGTCACAGTAAATTGAAAAGGATTGACAATTTCTTCTAACGATGAATTCTCTGATCAAAAGTCTGGCAACAACAAGATGAGCATAGGACATATCATTACACCCGTGTAGATCTTCTAGTTGAAGTTTGTACAAAGAATTTTGGAGTTTGAGAATTGAGAATTCTGAATTTGTATGTGGGAAAGGCTGGGATCCGAGTACTCTCAACAATCATGTGCAGAGCTGCACACACAAAACCACCTACATGCAACCCTAACAGGGCAACAGGCCCGTATCAGTATCAGGTAGATTTGTAACCTTAACACTTTGTTTTTTAGAAAATTTGGCCCAGATGTTGCACTTCTACACAAAAAAAAAAACAAACCCAAAACATCCCACCACAAAAAAAACCCACAAAAACAAGCTAAAAAAGTACTCTAGAACTAATCTCTTAACATCACTGGGACAGTAACAAAATATTCCTGGCTTGTCACTTGTGTTACAGAAACACTAAGAACCTGCAAAGTAGGAACAGGTCTTGTGTTTGAAGCACATCCCAGGACAAAGATGAGGGAAAGGAAATTAACATAAAAGCAAAGCAGGAGACAAGATCTCTTGCTTATTTTTGATTGGAAGGCCAGGTCACAAAGGGATAATTTTATGGGGGAGTGGAGGGGAAGCAGATAAAGTTAGGGACAACATAACAGTAGCAGTGAAAGGATGAGGAAGGAGACGGTAGGAGGCTGTTGAACACCACGGTTGGAAAGCTAATAGTCAATGGACATAAGACAGACAAGTCAAAGCAAACATTCAGAATATTCAGATCATCCTGAGTTCAAGTGGGAGAAAGTGGTCCGATTGGAGTCAACTGCTTCCTAGGACCAGGGAGGTTCCTGCTGCCCAAAACATGTGTGTGTGTACACTCATGTGTGTGCATACACACGTACATATGAGAGAGTATGCATGAGAGAGTGTGAGCCCAGCTCTTCCTCCCCCAGCTCGCATCTTAATGATGATGTCTAGGCGTTTCCATGGCACTTCCCTAGAATGTAGTTCTGCAGTCCATCAGGCTAAATTACAGAATGGAGACAGGCAGATGACTGGATTAAAAAGATGTCAGGGAAGTTCAAGGCTGACATCACAGACAGAATTGGTCTGGAGCTGTCATAATTCAAAAGATATCAGCTATGAAACTGCAGCCATGGGAACCTGTAATTCTGCAGATCCAGTGAGACCACCATTCAGCTGTTCCTCTAGAGTGGCATCTAAACAACTCCAAGACTAACACAGTTTTGTAAAAATGAAACTTGACCTGCTGTTCAAATCTTTTGCCGCAGGTCATGGAGCAGCTCCTATGGCTCCCACATAAACTACAGATACTTCACCTAGTGATTCAGGCTGTAAAATTCAACTTTTAAGCCCCCTTAGGTTAGTTATAATTCTCTTACCTCCCAACCAGTTTTGGTGCAGCATGCAACCTTAATTTACTGCAGCTCCTAGGACTCACTCAGTCTACCAAATCAAGATCACACACCTAAAAGAAAAATCGCCCTTACCTTAAAACAGCTCTAATTCCCTGCAGTGTAGGGAGCTCCCTGCAAAAGCAACAGCACCCCCTCACCTGTAACCTCGATGTTTTTCAGAGATAGAAACACCCATAAGCACTACATAAATATTCCATACCTCCTCTAATGCTTATCGTTGCCTAAAACTGTCTGAGCATCCCCAGGTAAAGCCTGCACAGCTCATAGCCTGGCATATTAAAAAAACTGCACTACACCCAGTTCACACAACCCTATGATCTGTGCACGACTGACACACGGCTAAAACAAAGGTCTCTTGGGGCTGCAAGTCAACTTAGGACATCCTAAATACCATTCTGATTGCATATGTGTATTAACTAATGAATTAGTGTTACACAGTAAGCAGAAAGCAAATTAGTTGTGTCTGTTTCCCATTACAAGGCAGTTAACAGCCCTTTAAAAATCTCAACAAATACATACTTTGGGGACAAAACTGTTCAATTTATATCACTGCTTCAAACCAAAAACTGCATTTACTTACATAGGGACTGTACAAATGCCTCTGCCACTTTCAAGAAGAAAGGTTAAGGGAAAAGTGTTTAAGCTAGTACTGTGACAAAGGACTAACTCCCCTCATCTGAAGAGCAGACACTTCAAGTCTGTCCCAGGACAGTGCCAGGAACATGCCTTTTGTAGCCTATGGAATTTCAGTTAGCTGTGGTCAATGTGTTAAGCTTCACAATACCACAACTTACATGTGTTCAGTACAACTAGCTGTTAAATCTCCAAACACACCAATCACAAAGACCCTAACATGTCTGGATGGCAGAAAAGCAAAGCAGCAGAACAGGGACATTCAGGCTTGCAGTTTGGATAAGGATGAACTGCAAGGCAGACGCTCCCTTTAGGGTGGCCCTACAACAGTCCAGTCCCCTCACCTATCCAGATCAAGGGACCTTTAGATCCACGCTATTTCCACCCCTCTCCTCCAAAGAAGGAAACACACACGTGGGCTTTCTTCCTCACCATGAAAGAAAAGAAAGGATGGGGAATGCTATATATTCAGTTCTTGCCCTAACGTGCAGCTGTGTCCATGACTCATGCCTGAAACGTGAAAGTGCTCTTAGATTCTAGTTAAAGGAAGCTCTTTTTGAATTTTAGGCCTCAGCTCTGTCAGCAGGTGACAGCAGCAGCATCCTCAGAAACACCGGGACATTTGACGCTATTTGGACTAGAAAGACAATCCAAAATTGCCCAACCTTCTCTCACTGATCCTCAGTCCCTGATGTAACTGTTTCCTTTAGCTGGCCCATCCACTGGATACCAACCTGCTACCAATTACTTGCCATTTTCTTAGTCAAAACAGAGCTCTGTGGAACTTGAATGCAGCCTGGATGCTGGTCTGGGAGAAAATGCAGAGCAATACATTTTTGTCATTGCTTTCTCTATTTTTTAGCTGGAAATTATACAAGCAGTCGCTACAGTAAAAGCTAAGGATGAAAAGGCAACCAAAACTTCAGACCTTAGATTGTCTGTACAGCTTAACTTTGCCCCTTGCAGATGTGTATCTCTAAATTACAACAGGCAGTAGCTTACTAGTAACGAGGAAGACCCCATGCTCCACACTTAAGGCCTGGGTCACAGCAGAAAGGAATTATTCTCCTTGCTTTCCCAACAAATCTCCTATGTATAATAACACCACATGAAAGAGCTGAGGCTACAAGGGTGTTTCTAAGTTTGGGATTTTCCAGTTTCAGGGCTATAGCATTTGTAACATTGCTTCCAGTAGTTAAATACAACAAAGTAATACTGCATTATAGCAATGCCCAAGAAAGAAAGATCCGAGGCCGGTGACTGTGTAAGAATCCACTGAAAAGACTACCTGGGATTTTTAGTTTCCAGCTGGACACTCATCAAAAGCGGACAGAAGGCTCCTGAACTTCACGTGTCATTAAAGGAAAGGCACAGAAAATGACCACTCATGAGTATAGCTAAGTGTCAGTCAAGAATGGAATACTCAGAATAGTTAAAATGGGTGCAGCTAATTTGCTACTGGATTAAATCAATATAAATTTTTGAAATGCACTACTGCTAAGAGCTTCTAACAACTGTAATCCCTTATTCTATAAATAAAATAAAAATTATGCAACATTATCTAGAATATAAAAGATAAACATAGACACAGAGATAATTATAGCAAGCATTGTCAGAAGGTAATCAAATACTACAATGCTGCTTAAAAAAAAGCCCAACAACCACCTCCTTAGATTTAATAACTCAGAGCAGTTACTCTTCTGTGAGCAGGTATTTATCTATACCAGCAGGGGGTGACAAAATGTAATAAAAGTCTGTAAGTGAAGGTGGAATCCAGCTGTTTGGTACTTGAGCAAATGGATCAAGAGCTACGTTAACACTTTCCTGCAACAGAAAAGTTGTGAACTTAATCCTTACACTTTTATGTGCATTTCTGTCCAGAAATTATTTCTCAACCTCCTTTAACACTGGTCACTAAAAACAGATGATCTCCTCTCCTGAAGAGATTAGCTTAATCAGAGATAACAGCCTTGTTATAATCAGAGAGATAACAGATTTGTTTCTCAAGTCTAAATCCAATTCTTAAACTTTCTTCTAGAAGCAAACGCAAAGCACTTCCTACAAGAAAAGCAATTCTTACAAGTCTCGATCAGCCAGAGAGCTGAGATAACACAGAAAAGTCTGTAGCTGTGCCACCACCGCACAACACACCAGCACCGCTGGCAGATGCTGTGAGCAACTGCTGCCCTCTCCTGGCAATTTATTTCCTCGAGTGATTATCACCTCCCCAAAACACCTGCCCTGTAAACCATTAAAGACAAAAAAGGAGCTTTAAGATTTACTTCTCTTGGTTGCCAGATCTACTCAGAGGCATTTTCGTGCCCGAAGCCACCTTTCCTGTGAACAGTGTCTCCAAGACTGCTGCCCAACTCCCTTCTGCACACACAGGGCACCAGGCTGCAAACCCATAGGCAGCAGTGAAGCCAAAGGGACAGGAAGGAGCTACCAGCTGTTGGGTGGACAGGTCCTAGCCTAAAGACTGGCCATGCCCTGACGTCTTCCCCAGCAGCTGGACGAGTGCATGTCCACCACCTTTAACTAGCTGTAGCCCATGCGTTCGATACCACAGCAGATGGGCTACCAGCCTGCTTCCAGTCCTGTTGGGCAGCTAGGGAGCAGTCATCACTACGCCTTCAGTTGTGTGCACCCTTGAGTGAATTAAAATGAAAGAGAGAAGCAGAGAGTGAAAAAAAGTTCTTGCAGTTTCACAGGCAACAAAGGCCAAGGCGTGACATTGTCAGCAGCTCAGCTGACAGGGCAAATACCCCCCAGTTCTTGCCCAGAATCCAGGGTGGATGCCTCTCACAGCCCTTTGTCAGTCCCACCAGGGATCGCTTCAAAGCTACGCTGCCTGTTCATGCATTCACTGCACTGAAGATACTGGTGAGCATTCCTGAATCAGACAGGGATTTTGAAGTGAAAGACTAAGGCAGAGCTCATTCACAGGGAAAGGAAGTTAACCACCAAGAAACAAAAATCACTTTAGTAATCTTAAAGGATCTAGGATTAGCTCTAAGAAGTGCAAGACTACTCCAAAAGCTATCAGTTTTGTTTACATTTATGACTAGAAGTCATATATAACGAGCTCAGGGCTGTCATGCCCCTGGATCTGAAACGAAGGGTGTTGAGCTTCTCAGCAGTCCACAAGTTGGAGTGGGGAACAAAACCAGAAATGAAGACCCTTTAGGACAAGGTTTGCAACACAGCTCATAACCAAAGAAACCAAAACCCTCCTGACCCTCTGTAGCAACAGGAGCACAGGTAGCAGTGCAGAGGGACCTTACAAAGCAATATGGGGGTAGCAGCAGTTGTCTTGGCACTGTAATACTCTCCTTGCAGAAAAATGCAGCACTTTTCCTCTTTTTTACTGTACAAAAAAAAAAAAAGGACTTCCCAGGAGGAAAAAAAGCTTGCAATCTCTAAGCACTGCCAAGTCCTTCTGTACATACTAACTTCTGAGAGCTGCGGCTGATCTTCATTCTTCAGTTACAGTATAGCTGGGTTTTTTTCTCCAAACCAACAGTTGTCTTACCTTAAATATGATAGCTATGGGAATATCTTCTGACAGAGTGTTATGCCTCAGGTAAAATCTTCCTTGTTTCACAATCAGATTCGTTCTGCTCTTCTTCTCATGAGTGGAACTGAAGTTAAAAAAAATATATTTATGTCCAACAGAAAGTTCGCATTGACACTCCTAGAATCTTCTTGAGAATAAAATTCATGAAGCTTGAGCAATCTTTCAGCTGAATTAATTCCACTTTCTCCTCTTTTAAAAAATATATTAAAATAGCCAGACATCACCCTGTAACTCCAAGGTAACAGGGTGTTATCACCTGTGAGGGTAAAGGTCCGTATTCAGTTGAAGAGGCAGCCTGTATTTGCATGTTTTTATAATCAACTTGGATGTAACCATCAAGGTCAAACTGTGCACAGGTACTGTGGCAACAACAGTAATGAGATAACAATACTTTCTGTTGTACATTTAACCTCATCTAGCCTTACTGTGGAACAGTAAATTAGCTAGGAGAGATGTGTGAGAGGCTGCTGGAGAAGAAAAAACAGTGCTCAAGCTGAACAGTGATAAGCACCATATTATACCACCACGCAGCTTAAAAACAAACCCAAAAGGCAAACAAAATATAAATAAAACTCCGTAAAGAAGGAAAGGCCAAATTTAGACTACCTTGCCATTTTCAATAATTTCTGTGGTACAAAAATATTTGGGATTTATTTCCTTCTTAATTGCCTTTAAAAGATTTAAAAGATTTTTAAATCTCTTTTTGATTTAGAGAGTCAGACAAAAGGTTACATCCTATTCCCACTGCGGTAACTTTGTGTTACTTGCTGCAGAATTGAGATCAAACACCATCAATTAGGGAATGCACTTTTTAATGTTAAAAATTAGAAATTGCTTTTCCTAGTCTGGGATGAATCCTGAAGCATATGAGCAACTCCCATTGATTTTTGTGGGAATACTGTACTAACCTATTTGGAGATTGATGCTTTAGTGTACAAAACGACAGTAGCAACAGAGTTGCACTGAATGTCTACAGCTTTTTCCCCATTAAACTGTACTAGGAAGAAAAGTACAAAGCTACAACTACAACAATGAATTTTAAAAACTTTATCTGCTTTATGTAATTGCCAGCATTTAGCATACCTGGTAACAGAAGCGCCAACTGTGCCTTTTCTATCAGCTTCCACAATGATTCTGTTTTTTGATAACTGCTCTTGGATCAGAATAACTTTCTCTACACCTTTAACAATGAAATAGCCACCTATTCAATAGAAAAGAGAGATGTTGCATGTCAGTACCCTTGCACCTTACTCATTTCCTTCAATATGCCTTTGAATATGAATTATTAGAAAGTAAACAGTAAAAATACAAAAGACAAAACAGGACAGGACATTCTCCCATAAAAGAGTAAAGAACAAACTCTGTATGGAACGAATGATAACTATGAAACTGTTCCACTAAACTAAACAGAACATTTGCTAGGCTCACACATAGCATTTGAGATCTAAGACTTTATTTGGGAAGTACTTGGACAGAAAGAACTAACAGGTAGACTAAAAAGTGTAAAGCTGTAAAAAGAACCCCAAGGTAAACATACATATTAAAAATATGTTATAGAATTGTTAGTTCTACAAATTAGGTAAAAATATTGCCTGCCAGAAGAGTATATCGTAAGGATATCAAGAAAGAACTGGCCATTTCAGATGCTTAGTGTCAAATAAAAAGAATAAGTCTTCTGTAATTACCAACTTGCTCTCTCCAGCACTCCAGTGAGAAATCTATTTTGTATTACTTTCAAAAATGTATTTTAACACCTTTGTTGTATCTAAGACAATATAATACATGAGCCATGTTAGATTCCTCTCTTAAATTGTAGCTATCTATTAATACTCATCCAGCACTGCAGGTCACGTCACTCTACCTTGCCATCACAGGCAAGCACAGCATATGCCCAATGCATGCTTCAAAGACAGCAGATAAAAAACAAGTAAGTTGCTTGTTCAACCCTCTGCCCTTCATCTCCTCTCTACATTTCAAATATTGTCATGTAACACTTTATTCTTGCATTACAAAAGGCAGCAAATGAGAGTTCCTGCTCTGGAGGACACCATTATATTTACATTACATGAACAAATTCCATCTGTATTTCTTTATGACACAGGACTGTATAATACCATATACACCTCAACTTTTTCAAAATTTTGGTGTATTGTTTCTGTGGTTGAAAACTCTGTCTGCAAATACAAACACTCCATGCTCTCAACCACTTCTTACTATTTTCAAAAGCCCGCCGGTTCCTTTTAGTTACAAGTATACATTTGAGAAGTTCCCTCAACAATTCACAGTGGCAGGAAACATACCAGTGGGGTATTTCTTTGCTGAAGAAGACTTAAGACTAAAAACACAGATGGGAAAAAAAGAACACAAGTGCAAACATACCTGGATCTAGAGGACATTCATTAAGTTTGGCAAATTCTGCTGGAGTTTTCCCAGTAAGAACGCAATTAGAGCTACGCAGCATTATAGGCATTCTGCAAGAAAACCAGTTACATTTTAACTTTAGACTCAGAGAGAAAAATATGAATAGTCAAATTCAGAGCAAAAACATGCTGAACAAACTACGGAAAACACCTGCAAGGTAATTAGAACACATGTAAGTTATGAACAACAGTTTTTTCCTTTAATCCCACCTTATTTCATTGAACATGTACTTTGAAAAGAGAGACCTGAAACTGGACACCTACTGGCAGGAACTGTAGATTCCCCATTTAATTTTTATGCAGCTACTACAGGCATCTATGATTCTTATATCTTAAAAGAAAAGTGATGAATGCAAAATTCTGTATTTTTGAAGAGGATAAGAAGCTATCTGGTCACCTCAGTGCTCGATACGGATAACATACTTGCTTCCATTGTTTCACTGAGAAAGAGTTTCCTCAAGCCTAAGAAGCTTCATATGGCAATCATAATCTTGTATCACACACATAACACACTATAGTAAGTCATTCTCCTTTTGAAGACAGAATCTATTTTTTTAGTATCAGAAGTTATTAGGAAGAATAGGAAGAGTATAATAATAAAAAAGAAAAAGTTATTGAATTTCTGTGTACACAGACACAGAAATGGCTACACTAATTTGGAATGCTATTAAGCATTCAAAGGAAATTTTCCTGTTTAAAGACACAAAAATATTGCCCTGGGTTTGGTTCTTTTATGTTGTTTCTAACACACACAGGTTATCAGTGACTGCCAAACAACAGAAATAAGAGAGGAAAGAACATCCAGCTTTCCTGTCCCAGTCTGAACTGCATGTCAAACAAGAGTATTGTATACGCTCACCAGGCAAAAGGAAACTAGAATAATACCAAGGAAAGATGAGGAAAATTATTTCCCATAGAAATAATAACTGGATACTAACAGGTTTTAGCAGCAAAAAGACTTTTTGCATGTATGCCCTTAAAACCAGTTGGATGACATAATTTATTTTTTAAGGGAGAATATTTACTTTTTTTTGCTGTGACCTCACCTCATAGGAGTAACAAGAATTTAAAGGAACAGGCCTTAATGTAAGATGCAAGATACTAGTGCTGTGCAGCAATTTACTCTTTTCCAGATTATTATGGATGCTTTACAAATCTTCTTCACCTTTTTAGTTTTTAGAGAGTGATGTAGACAAATGTGTAGAGTAGTTTTGGTTGTACTTCTTTTAGCTATAACTTATCCTTTAAAGTACTGTCTTTTGTATACAAATTGATTATATATTTTGGTGAAAATGCACATTTACTTGAACTTTTTTCTTTGCCCATAGCACACTCCATGAAATCATTCAAAGGATTCAAATTTAGATGGTCTTTAAAAACTTTTATTTTCTTAAGAAATGACTTGGAACAATAAATTGTTACTACAGCTACCAAAGCTTGGTTTTGTAAAAGCACTGTGTATTGTGTTCTATTGACAGAGTTAAAGGTGTTCTTTTATAGCCAAGCTTCAAATTTCACTACAAGAAGTGTAGCTCCTTAAGTATCTATGTTCTCTTTCCTGCCAGTACTCCACCCTCGGTAAGATGCGCAGTCCAACAGTAAACAATCTCTGTAAGGCACTGACCTTTAAAACCAGCAGGGCTGGTCTTTAAGAAATCTTGTCTACAAAAAAAAAAGACATCTTTATTGCCTTTAAAATGGAATTTTGCTTTCAATAAATGCTAGAACTGCCAGGCATTTTGCCTTTTTGGTATAGTTAAGAGCTTGTTTTCCTCAGTAAGGCACATTAATTTCTCTTTAAGAAATTCGATATCCCTCACAATACTAATAACTTTGAGTCATTTGACAGCCTTTGGAAAAACAGATCTAGTAAAAAATCATCAACATTTCTCCACAAAGCTCAGCCTTGGCTCTAAATCAAACCAATTAAAAAGGAG
>JAHREE010000193.1:5390537-5420723 GCA_033628505.1 Tringa tobata | reverse complement strand
GTTATTTGGTTGAAATGTGTCAAAGAAAATAAATTCTGTCATAAGAGGGCGAGGAGAACTTTCCTGTGCACTCCTTCCAGATTTCTGCAGTTCATTCATAGTGATACAAAGAAAGCTGTCTATGTGGAAAAAAATCAGAATGAATGATAGCTAATAAAAATGAGGTTGATAACTCAGTGTAATGGCTGGTGTCCTGCTGCAATACATATGGTAGTACTACCTGCTTTAGTTCATTTCTAGTTGCGTATGTGTGCGCTAGAGAATAGAAGTATAGGGAATGGAAAGTCATTACAAACCTTTTTTACAGAAGATGGGAGAAAAAAGGAAGCCATCTTTATGGGTATTCTTCAAACTGGGGGGATCTATTGGAGCAAGGGCAAGTGTCATGGCCAAACTCTATAGTCCTTTCACAGTGTAGACTTCCCTGAAAACCAAGGAGGATTTGACCAGGGATTTAGCTTTGCAAAAATACATGTAAATAACTTTATTTCTAATCGGTAAACCTGTTCAGTCTTTTGAGATTAATTTCTAGGTTGTCTGACTGAGAACTGCTGGAGCCTCCCTCAGTTAAAAAGTAGAAAAAATAGAAACTCTGTATATTTCTTTCTAAGAACATACAAAATATACTTCCTTCTATTTATAAAATAAAACCACCCCTCCAGCTGTGTATCTAATCAGTAAACATGGCAGCCCATGTGGCATGCCTGATTAATATACCCCTCAGACATAGGCAGCAGCGTGAGGCAAGGCAACACGCGTTACTCAGCACTTGCCACGCTGCCAAAGCCTTGAGGTATTTTCTACGTGATGGATTCCCGTTGCAGCCAGTGGGAGTTCTTACACTGCCTTACAAAGTTTAAAAAAATACAACCCACACACACACGCACAAAAAGGTTTCTCCACAGTCTTGAGAGTGATACTCTGCTTGGCCCCAAAATGAAGTAACGCGTGCTTCCCCTTTGCTGTGCCTGGATCTCACCTTCGAATGTGACAGTAAATGAACGTGGCGGCCACTCACCTCTTGACCCTTTCCCTCTCGCTGCTACTAAAACCAGCTGTAAAGATAGGTTTTGTAATTGGGAGGCTTAATGGCACGCCTGATCCAGTGATAACAACTTTCTGTGGGTATTAACCTGAGATAGATGCAAGTCAGTCCCCTTGGCAGCTGCTAGGGCTTTGTTCTCTGTCTGTGTACACACGTGTGCCATCGTTCACCAAGAGCATGTGGGTGTATGCATGTGTGTGAATAATGAGGTACTAAGTATTTAGAACATTAAAGCCTTTCTATGTTTTTTTTTTATCTTAAAAAAATAGTTAACAAGAAAAATCTGTGTCTCCATTGGTGTCTGGGAGCAGCAGAATGCCATGATTACTGCTTCCATTCCGGAGCTATTCCCAGCTCCCCTTTCCCCCTAATTTAGACAATTTCTTGTCTGCTTTGAAACTTCTTTCATGTTCAGGAATTGGCCTTGTGTACAATTGCCTGCTAAAGCGTAACCCCAGCTTTTCTGTATTCAGAAGCTGGTGCAGGATACTCTTAGGGTTTTTTTTTCTCCCCTCCCTCCTTCTCCCCATAGAACCAGGAATCATATAGGGTTGGAATGGCTCAGGGCTCAGGTTGCAAACTCTGGAGACTTGAGTTTGATTTTTACTGCCATGGATTTCCTGGATTGCCTGTGGCAGGTCAGTGAGGCCAGGGATCCTCAGCAGATCCATACATCTTTATGTATCTATAGAGCTGTAAGGCTCTAGATGCTGGGCTTCCTGTGCCTCCTGTATCTGTACGCCACAGGTACACCTCAGGTAGGGAGCACGAAGGTGATCAAGGTGATCATTTCATATGGTGATGAGGGCCATAAGGATCTCAGACACAAAGGGTGAGGATGTAGGTAAGGATGAAATTGTAAGTACTAACCATGTGGATTTCTGTCTTAGGTGCGTTCCCTTCAAGCCACATTTGGAGAATTTGAATCCATGATGAAAATTGCTCAGCAGAAGCAGGAGGTTACTGAGAAGGCTGTTAAACAAGGGGAGAGTGAAATAAACCGGATCAGTGAAGTGCTTCAGAAGCTCCAAAATGAAATTTTGAAAGACTTGTCTGATGGCATCCACATGGTGAAGGATGCAAGGGAACGAGACTTCACATCTCTGGAAAACACAGTGGAAGAGAGACTAACAGAACTAACCAAGTCTATAAATGATAACATAGCTGTATTCACTGAAGTCCAGCAGAGGAGCCAAGATGAAATCAACAATATGAAAGCAAAGGTTAACTCACTAGGAGAAGCAGATGTGTACAAACATGAAATTAAGGTGCTAAAAGATGCTTTTGATGAGATGCAAGCATCCATGAAAACCAGAGAAAAGGACATAGAGACCTTGAAGAGTACAATAGACTCCATGGAGTCTGATGTGTATACTGAAGTGAAAGAGCTAGTCAACCTCAAACAAGAACATGAGAAATTCAAAGAGGCTGCAGATACCGAACACCTTTCATTAAAAGCTTTACAAGAGAAAGTTCTGAGAGCTGAGGATTCTATTATGCACCTCCCTGATGACATTAAAAGACTCGATGAAGATTTACTGCAAGTTAAAGCTGACCTTAACAAATGGGAAGAAAATGAACTCTTCAGAAGAGCATTAGAAACTTTTGGGAAGAGCAGTGAAGGACTGGAGTCTCGACTGAGGCACATAGAAGACAGCCTGAAGTCACTAACTTCTGTTGCTGCTCAAAACAGTGAAAAGTTGCAATCTTCCCTTTCCAAGGAGGCAGAATACGAGAATAAGCTCAGAACCCTAGAACAAAGCATTACTGCTCTTCAGGGGATCTCAGATATGGACATAACTTCTGTCACAGACATTCTGAAAAATCTTGGTGAAACACAGACCTCACTGTACAATGATGTGGAAAACTTGAGGAGAAGCATCAGTGACCTGCCATCCTCCGGTGCTCTTCAGGATGTCCAGAAACAAATTAGTACTTTGCTGGATCAAGGAAATCTTCAGGAAGGTCAAGCACATTCTCAAGGCTATCTTGAAAAATTTTCTTCTGTGGAAGGCTCTGTAGATGAACTGAGATCTTCTGTCAGCCAGGTTGATTCTGATTTGAAAATGATAAGAACTGCAGTGGATAGTTTAGTCTCCTACTCGGTGAAAATTGAAAATAATGAGAACAACTTGGAGTCTGTGAAGAGCTCAATAGATGACCTGAGAAATGATCTGGAAAGGTTGTTTGTGAAAGTAGAAAAAATACATGAAAAAGTTTAGGCAGTGGTGCTCCTTGTGCAAATAATGGATCAAGGAGAATAGCTTTTGTATGCCCAGTTTTTTACTCTTTTTAAAAGCAATTTGATACCTCCAAAGAGAATAAGAATACTTTAATAATAGAGACAGTTCTGCTTATTTCCTTTATTTCTCTTTTGTGTAGTGTTTTTGGTTTTTTATTTACTTTTTTTTAAAATTTTGTTTTAAGAAAACATGAGTTTAGTTGGGGGTTGAGTTTCTAAGGGCTCATCTTCTCTATAAAGTTGTACCACTGTAACTCTAGTGGTGTAACTAAGGCACTCCAGCCTTCTTAGCATGGGCACATATTTAATGGCATGAAGTGAAGGTGTTTCACACTATGACACTAGATACCCCACACAGAAGGGCTACAGCTGTTCTTGTATGATAAGCATAGTGCTGTACAGACTGGGAATTTGACTGGTATGTTTTGGTTTAAGAAACAAATGAACAAAACGACACCCCTCTCTTAAACTGTTTAGACCAGTAAACTTAAGTGTGGACCAGGTTTGAAGCAACTCATCTGTTTCTGCAGTATGGGACTCAGCCACGTGGTCAGTTTACCAGGCGTCAGCTGAGTTGTAGTATCTTTCTGTGAGTCCTTCATCTGTACCAAGGAGCTAACAAGGGGTTAGTTGAACCCCCAAGAGGCAAGGTTTGAAGTAAATACATTGCCTGGAGCTAAGACCCAAGAGAGGTGTTCCACCACGTGGCTGGAGAGATTCCTTCTGTGTGATCACAGGCTTCTTTCCCAGCATCTTCAGGTGCTGGTGCAGAAGATCAGTGCTTAGAAGGGACATCTGAAGGATGGGATTAGTTTCAAGAGGGTACAGTAATATTTTTGTCCTATTTTTGGGCTGTTTACATGATGAGGCTGTGTCTTTCCTGGAAAGGTCTATTTTTGCTGTGCTAGAGGATTTTCTGTAAAAATGGTCATGAATTTGAATGAGGGAAGAGAAGGACCAAAATTGCACCTCTCGTGTTCCATGTGTAGGAAGCATGCTAACAATAATAGTACACTCCAAAACACACACAGGGGAAAATCACCATGAAATCAGCAGAATTGCTTCTAAGGCATATACATTTCCAAGTTTTCACACAGCTGACAGTGACCTGAACTCTTGTTACATATTCAGGACTTGGTGCCTGATTCTTGTTACCGTTGTTGTCACCAGGTGCCTGCCTGGGATTTTGGTAGCAAAGGATCCTTCTAGGAGCTGGTTGAGAGTGAGGATGAAAGTGTCATCATTCTCTCGATGTTCATCTAAAAACCACTTCCTCATGGAACTTGCTTGGTTTTCTGTCTTTTTGGAAAGGATTTCTAATATCCCTCCTTTTCAAGTTTACTTTTGAACTTTATCCAAAGATTTGGTAAAGGGGTCTGTGCACGGATACCTTGGAAATAGGTTGTGCGCATCACGCCCAGCTCAGCCTGCGCTAGCCAGATCCCTGGCTACTTTAGAAGAATAATACCCAGAAGCAGCATCTCCCACAAGTGGAGTGCTTGTGGGAACAGTTCCGAGTTCTCCTCGGTAGACAAGATGCTGAACCATATCTAGTTGTTCCCACTGTAAACAGGAAAGCGTTGCTGGCAAAGAAAGAGGGACCGACGGCACTAAGGTAACTGTTGTCACTGTTGGAACTGCACTGTTCTTTGTTGACTTCTCAAGTTCTTGAACAATGTTGTTTAGGTTACTGTGAAATGAACTGTATGGCTTATTTGCGGTATTTTTAATACATAATAAACATTTGGAATATTCTTTGCACCTTTTTTTTTTTTTTTTGATTGCTGCTTACTTAACATTGAGTGTCCCAGGATGCTTGCAGTGGAGTACAGGAGAGGGCTTGGGGGAAGAACCAGGTGTGACGCAGCCCTATACTTGTTCTCAGCTTTCACGGGGGAACGTGGAGGCAGTCGTATCTGTTGTGGTAACAGAGGAACTCCTGAAAACAGGATTTGAGTCAGTTCAGTGCAGCGGTATTGACCAGAGTGTACAGAAATCCAAGATGCCAGGTGTGAAACAGGTGATTTATGCATTGAAGGAATGCCGTGTCAGACACCACCAGCAATGCCTTGGTAAGACTCTCCGAATGCCTGAAGCATGTAGAACAGAAGTAATGTACAGAAAGGACCTACCTAGGTAATCTTTCCAAGGTAGCTGCTCCTTTTGGATAGCTTTGAACACTGGATTACAAGGCCCATATACTGATAACCATCTTCATGAAAGATGCCTGGCTTTCAAAACTTTGGGAATGGGTGATTTCATTTTGATTGCTGGCAAAGATGACTCCAAGTTTGCCATATAAGCAGCTTTGGAATGGTGAGAGCCAAATCTTATTTCCCCTGTACTGCAATAGTGGTTGTAAAGGAGTGTGGGCATCATCATGTCCTGGTAGTCCCCGAGGCCAGATTCACAGAAATAGGTAATACCTGTTAGTAGACTACCTACATGTTCAACAAAACGGGAGCACACAAGCCCTTCCATCTAAAAGAGATTTGACATAACCTGTTCACCAGGTTGACCTGAAGCTGGTGATGAGCACACAGTGGCTTTAAAGAGCAGTAACAGCATAATGAGGGAATTTAAAGCTGGTGCAAAGCCAGCAGGGCAGGTGGGCCAATCTGGATCTCAAAGATTAAATGAAAAATTACCACTTAACACTTCTAATAACTTAAATTCTATGGCAAGCTATTGAAATGACATATTTGACTAAACAGGAACAATAATTCTCTGTAAATAATATGGCTGGAGGGAGGCATAGTGGCCAGGATCCCTTGGTGGGCTGGAGGTTCAGCTTTTATATTTGGCTTGACAGCCTCATCGAACACAAACGCCTCCTAATTTCCCTTATAAATGCACATCAAACGAGCACATCCAGTCCTAGTGCTGCCCTCCACCATTGTGTTCACGCTTCCCAATAAAAGCAGCGGAGGTCTCAAGCAAGACATAGTCTGTGTTGCCAATGTTCTTTTACATTCCTAGTATTTCATCAATAACATGTTGTTACAGTAACAGATTTCAGCGGAAACTGTCCACCTGATTGATGAGGTACTGATCGAGCCAGTTCATTAACGTTTGTCTTCGTTTTCGGCTCTCATCTTAAATAAATGGAGAGGCCATTAAGCTGAGGTGCTGTGGACTTAATCACCCTTGAAAGGGCTTGCCCACTGCTACGCTGGCAAATGTGATGGAGATATTAATCTTGTGCTGCCACGGGGACTTCTCCCAGTAGGGCTTCGACCACTGCCTCAAGTGAAATAACCTCTAACCAAGAAGGGTTTCTGGTGGCCTAAATGCGTGTGTTAGAGGTTTTATTTTCAAGTGGATTTATCCATTTAGTCTTTTTGCCATCCTCAGCTGGTAGCGTGAACAAAGCTGCAAAGAAGTTAAATGACTACAGGGGGAAAAAAAAGGCTTTCTGAGATGTACAAACCACCAGACCAGCCTAAAAACACCCAGTGTGGGCCCTCCCTTCTGCTTGGGGCTGCCAAGGACAGTCCCCGCAGTCGGGGAGCGCTTCACGAGAAAAGGGGGACGATCAGAGGTAAAACGTCCTGGGAGAGAGAGACTGAACGATTGGGCCTGGAGGGAGGACTGAAGGGAAAAGAGGCGTGGGAGAAATAATAAAACAATCTTCAACCAGCGTTTTATGGAGAGAACGAACCCGTCTGTCTGCTCGTTGCGGGGCAGCTGGCCGTCCCGCCCGCACCGGCACCGGGGGCTGGGCTGCGGGCGCCCCCCGGTGGCGGCGGCGCGGTGCGGCAGGCGACGGCTCCTGGAAGGGCCATGCCGTCTGTCTGCCCGTCCGTCCGTCTGTCCGACTCACTGGAACTCCTTCCCCGGGCAGGGGCCGGGAAGGTGCCAGCCTGGCGCCTCCTGCTTGAGAAGGCCGGGCAGCAGATCCCCCCCCCCATCTCCCTCCACCGCGTCCCACGGCGGCACCCGCTCCTGTCCCCTGTGTAATGCTCTGTGGTACCATGGCAATCCATGGTAACACCATGATATTACTGTGTAATGCTCTGTGGTACCATGGAAATCCATGGTAACACCATGATATTGCTGTGTAATGCTCTGTGGTACCATGGCAATCCATGGTAACACCATGATATTGCTGTGTGATGCTCTGTGGTACCATGGCAATCCATGGTAACACCATGATATTGCTGTGTAATGCTCTGTGGTACCATGGCAATCCATGGTAACACCATGATATTGCTGTGTAATGCTCTGTGGTACCATGGCAATCCATGTGGTACCAACCCTGAAAACACCTTCATCCAGCGCTGGGCCAATTCTAGAAGCAACTGCTACTTATTCTGCCCCATTTAGCCATTTTGCTAATAATAACTGGCCCCCGGACCATTTCTTGTGTCATGAATTGCTTAGTTTATAGATATTTAGGGAGGGGAAAATCCCAGGGAAATCAATGGTAGGGGTTGGAAGGAACCTTCAGAGATCATCTATTCCAAACCCCCTGCCAAAGCAGGTTCACCTCGAGCAGGTTGCACAGGTGGGTTTTGAATGTCTCTGGAGAATGAGACTCCACCACCTCTCTGGGCAGCCTGTTCCAGTGCTCTGCCACCCTCAAAGTGAAGAAGTTTTTCCCCGTGTTCAGATGGTGCATCCTGCGTTCTGGTTTGTGCTGGAAGGGAAGCTGTGCCTGGTTTGGTTTTGGTCTTAATACCAGAGGTCTATGATATATAGCACTGTGCAACGCTAATCCCTGTTGGTCCTCTGCTACCCTGCCCTTCCTGTGTGCATTTTAGTCATTGTCATCCTCCAGCAACCACGAGCAGATATTCACAGATGCCAGAGGTGCAATCGGAATATTTACACGTGGGACTTTATCAACACTTCTTTGTACATCCTGGTATGAGATGGTCAAAGAGTATACAAAGCACTTCCTTCTCCCAATAACCCCTTTGGTCTAACACTGACTAAGGGTGCTCAAAGAGCAATTCTGCCTTGGACACCATAGCAAAAAGTGTATTTTCTGCTTGCTCACACAGTAAAACCTTTCCAGAATCTCTAGTATACAATATGTTGCAAGCTCCCAACATATTCTATCTTCTCAGGACTCAATGCTTCCTCATGCACTGAGAAAGCAAACTCAGAGATCTGTTTGTAAGCGCAGAGTTGGATGATTCCTGCATTTAAAATGCAAATATTAAACCCTGGAGCTATTCAGGGCTAATGCAGCATCACAGTTGTAGCCCGCTAGACCTCAGACAAAGACATCCCTGTACTCTGGGGTTTTTTTATGTTGGAGCTTATGTAGCAGGTGTTTCTTTGGCTGCTATGAATATACAAATAATGCACCTCAAAAATCTTTTCCAAGACTATGCTATTGAGATGCTCATCTTAGCATGGGGGGACAAATCTTTTCTCAAGTGATTCCAATTACACTGTGAGAGGAATAGAAGTGAAAGAAGCAATTTCTCATTTTACCAAATACCCCGTTTAGAAAAAGCTATGATGAAATAAGTATTACACAGTGAACTCCTGCGCCCCACCCTGGTGTCCCTCCACAATTCTAGAGGAAGAAGCTAGTTCAAATAAGGCTGGCTTTGTTCCACTCAGAAAGATTTTTCTTTGGCTCTCTCTAGATGTAAATATGTCAAATTCCTGCGGATAATCCTTTCCTGTCAATACTGCTGAGGTTGGGGCTGGGATGGAGTCCTAGAATTATGAGTAAGGATGGAAAACATAACAAGCAGAGAAAGAATTAGGGTTACTGTGAAACTAACTTTTTTTTTTTAGTGCTCTGACTTTCAAACAACGTTCTGATAATGTTTCCTTTTCCCCCTCCTTTCTCCCTTTTTAATCAAACTTCCCATCAATATATACATGTCGGGGGATGCAAAATATGATGCTTAAATATTATTTGTTTTACAGTAATAATTTTAAGCCTCAAGCAAAAACAGGGCTTGAGATGATAGCCACTGCAGAGCCACACGTTTAGAGAGACCACTGCAAGAGACATGATCTAAACAAATGAGCTGACATGGTTGTTAGTGGCAGGTAAAACCAAAACATTGCAGCTCCTAGTGTAGTAGTTGGATAGTTCACACTTTGGTGTCACTTAGGCCAAAAAAACCCCACTTTCTGCCAAGTACTTCCCTGCCCTGGAAACTCCAAACACTCTGCCCAAGGGAGCAGGATCCAGCCTGCAAGGTGGTCTACCTGGGAGCCAGAGACCCAGGAAGGGCAGCAGGATGCCTCCGATCTGCGCAGCACGGGAAGCCTCGCTCGGATGACCTCTGCGGAGCGCTCGAAGGCTGTAAATTGAAAACAGTAGGATCTTAAAAGAAAATTTCCATCCAGATGGGAAGCTTAGAAATTCTGGAGAGACAAGCATCCCGGTCCATCCCACTGGAGTCAGTAGCTGCACTCCCATTTCCTTTCCTGGTACAAAAATCAAGGCCAAACTACTTCACCCAAAGCCACACAGAAAATGCATAATATACCCAGCAATGATTTCCAGTACCTAAAGCTCCAAAAATCCTCTCCTTTCCTTCCAGTGCATTAGAACCATTTACCAGAATACCTAATAGCTAACAGATCTTCCCACACTGAGCGAGCCTTTTCCTTTTCGAAGTTCCCTTCTCAGGGTCCAGATGCAGCAGTGTAAGAACATTAAGAATGGAGGTAGTACAGGCTTGTAGGGTTTAAGGTTTACACAAATATGGTTTATGGGGCCTCAGGGCATATTTACTAGCTATTTCCGTTCAAAAGATTGCAAACATTAATAGTATACACAGCCCAATACTCATCATTAAGCTCCAGAGTAAACACCTAACTGAGGGACAGCCTTCTCCATGCTATTGTTTCCAGCTGCCTGGAGTTTCAGGCTGATACCTTCAGAGATCCCATCACAACCCTCAGAGCTAGAAACAAAAGGGACATTGACTGATAGAGGGCCTTGAGTGAATGAAGCTGTTGTTATTCCTACATCATGCATATAATGCCACTGCCCAGAGGTTCAAACCCTATCTAACAGGCAGCGGATGAGAAGACTTTAGGCACTCGTCCATGAGAATACTGTGGGCACCAAACCCTTCTCCCGGTGGCATATTTTGTAGGATTAAATGTGGACTTCAAGCACCTCATTCTGATCATTTTTATCTCATCCCCATATCAGATTTCTAACATCATACATTCAGGTCTGAAGATGGTGTTATTCTTAGCAATTTCTTAGGATGGTTTCTAAAAGAGGGAAAAAAACCCTCAGTTCCATCTAACATGTTTAACATTTAAAAATAAGATATGCAAGAAAAAGAACAGCTTTTCCGCTCAAGGAGGAGTAATTTGTATTGCTAAAAATAGCCCTACTAAGCTTCTGAGAACATGAGATTAATGGAAGGATAATTAACATTTGCTGGAGTCTGAATTCTTACAGATAATTAACCGAGGTGATAATAACCTCTTAGACTCATGAAAAATACCTCTGTACTTGAATGCATTCAGTGATCAAACTGCATTACAGCATCCCAGAAAAATGTCACAGCCTCCCAGTGACTGCAAGGTTGGTGGCACAACTGGAAAAAGCCCTGCACCTCCTCCCTAAGTCATCGGGGTTTTAAAGCTGCAGCAGCTGTGGAGACAGGAGGATGACTCCTTGTGGCCTCCTTTGGGTTCAGGGGAACCTCCTTTGATTAAGTCAGGGCAGAACATCTTACAGCCTTCGGAGTGTATTACCACACACACACTTTTGGGTTATCCTGTTAACAACACGGGGAGAAAAATGAGCTGAGGGAGCGAGCTGTGGGAAGCACAGGTGCTGGCTACATTTGTCCTTGTGTCACTGTCCCCTCCCTCCACTGTATAGCCACATAAGAGACTACCAGCCCAAAGGAGCTTATCAACCAAAGACAGCAGAGGGACAAAGATGATGTGTGCCAAAGCAAGGTGGCACACAGCAGAGAGAGAGCAACCAGCTCAGGTGGCTGATGGTAACCACCACACCTGGAAATTTTAATGTTAACTTCTAGGCATTTCTGCACCTTCCCCTCCCCATCATCTGTGGGATCACATCTTTCATGTAGTATGATCCAAGGCCCATGGACACGGATAGATCTTTCTCTGTCAATTTTGTCATGGTTTGAGCCAGGTTGGCCAGTGGCAGGACAACAGATGCTCCCCCCCACCTCTTGCTCCAGGGAAAGGAAGAAGAGAGATAAAGAAATTTATAAGTTTAGGAAAAAAACCCCAAACTAATTTAGTGAACTGTTAATAATAAAATAAAAAGGAAATAATGAAATAAATACAATATCTATAAATACATACAAAACTGAATCACGCTCCCAGGGAGATGTCACCAGCAGGTACTGGGAAAGCTCCAGACTTGACTCAGCAATGGACAGGAACTGAATTCCAGATCTAGCCTCAGGAACGCACAGAGGAGGACCAAAAGCAGAGAGGGTCTTCCTCAGACATCAGTCATTGAAGAAACACAACCACTGAAGAAGCCAAACCACTGAAAAACCACTTTGATCCCTCAGTTTTTATAGTGAGCATGGCAGATGGGATGGAATACCCTATTTGGGCCACCTGTCCTGTCCACTCCTCCCCACAGGTGCAACCCCTCCATGGGGTAAATAACCAGGTCAGCTGGCCCTGGTTGCCACAGCAACAAGTATAAGCAACAGCCTCTCTCACTGAGCAGAAAGTTGGCTCTGCTTCGCCCCAAACCAGGATGGATTTCTGCAATAATGGGATGAGCTGTGTGTGGGATGGGGATAGGGCAAGTTGAAGAATTCAGTTACAAAGCAAAATTTGCAAGGACCAAATAGAATAGATACCTACTGCTTTCCAGCCTCCAGCCCCATCACATATTTAACCAGGGTTTGGGGAGCTTTATCAGTTTATAACTTTTTCCAGGGCAAAGAATCTTCTATTTCTTGTGTCCATTCTAACTTATAAAGCAATTGGCAATAGATAGTGATATTATTTTTTGAAAACAACCCTCAAAAATAATTTTTGGTTCCGATCACAGGAGAAGATCTAGGACTTTAAGCATTGCAACTAAGTGCTCCAGAAGTGCTAGCAACTCCATAATGCAAGACAGAAATCACATGTTTGAACTTTCTAGAACTAGTGTATTTTCACCAAAGTCCACAGGAATCAGCAAGGGTTGGGTGAGGGGCTGCAGTTAGATTTCACTCGCTTGTTCATCCGGTTTGGGGGATGGCTGCTCACGTGTAGCCTTGCTGTTGTAGTAGAAGGTCTGCAAATACTTAAGGCAGAGCAGTACTTGTCTCATATTCATGTCTTAGCGTCCTGCCCTTTTCAGCGTGCATGCTGGCTCTCTACTTAACATGGCTCAGTCACGCAGCTCTTGTGCAAGTGGAGGTCTGTTCCCTAACCTCAAACAGTTGGAGTAAAGGCTTAATCTATCCAATCTACATTGTCCTTTGTTCAGATCCTGATTTGCCTTCGTCTGCCTTCACAAAGGTCTTAAGATTCCTTGGGTTTGCTATTTCGCATTCATTAGAACTGCTGTAATTTACTGCTTTACCTATAAAATTAATTCAGTAACAAAGCTGCTGTTTCAAATGGTTGCACAGAGCTAAAACCCTGTTTGTGAAAGTATTTGAACTACCAAAAGAAGCACATCTATTAAAAAGAGGCTTTGGAGTGCTGTTTTTTGTTCCTTACAATTTCTCTCATATCACTGTAACAAAAAGTTATCCTCCTCCTGAAGAGCAGTGAAATAAATCTAAGTGCTTGCAATCTTCACGGCACAATCCAAGTTGAGAACTGGGTGTTCTTTCTTGTGATGGCAAAAGAGAAGCGAACTAAGAAAAGATGCACTGTAGCAAGTGAAGTTCAAGCGTTTGCATTTTTGTCTGAACTACTTAGAAGCAGCCAGGTGGTTAATCAAGCCCTGTTTTCAACATTGCCTGGAGAAAATTTGGAGATAAATTTGCCTCAGGACGATGGCTGAGGCGAGCGATCCGCACTCCATTCCCGCGTAAAGGAACTGAGAACGCAACAAGTACAATGTACGTTGCCACCTTCTTCAGTGAGTCCAGGTGACCTCAGTACTGCTGCCCGAGAAAGGGAAGGCAGTGTCAGGGTGTGAGCCCAAACTTCCTTCATGCCTAAACTGTTTGGACAAAAGCCTGTACTGAGTGAGGAGCGGCGTTTAGTACCTATGTGGGCAGAGGAGCCCAGAGGGGCTCCTTTCCTTCCCTTCCCTCCCTTCCTGCCTGCAAGCAGGAAGCAGAAGCAGAGATTTACTGCGAAAAGGGTTTGGGGGCTCAGGCTAGAAGCTCTCTCTCCCACCAGCACAGTCAAAACTCCCAGGCCCAACTCAAAGTGCTTACTTCCCTCTGAAGTTTGTACCGAGTAACGACAAACACGCATCCCGGAACGCTTTGTTAGTACTGTGGGGATGGGCTTGACACAGGGACCTGCTTTGAGAGAGGAGTTCTCCACTCCAAATGAAAAAATATAGTCCCTAGGTGATTTATTAGTCCCTCTTCAATGATGCTTTTGTTTTGAGAGGACTTCAGTTACTCTCTGCTGACTGGAATTTCTCATTTCTGTTGGAGAAGTATTGCTCTTTGACTTGAAAATGACTTCTAGTGAGCAATAAATGCTTCAGGCCTCATCCAGTGGCTTTGGGCACGACAGCTCACCACCGGTCACTTTGCCACAAGATCCTTGCCATTCTTTCCCCGTTTTCTTTTTCTTGCGTTACGCTTTACGCATGTTTGCAATTAGATTTTTTTTTTTTTTTTTTTTAAATTGCCTTGTTGCATCTCCCTTCTGTTCCAGGCCGTCAGCTATGGGTTTCCCTGCAGTTAAGTCTCAGGCATTCCTCATCAATGCACTCGCTGAAATGCTTTCACCAGGGGAGAAATCCTTTTCCCACATTGTGTCCGGTACAGTGAGGTAGAGCAAGTCCTTGAAGTTAAGGAAAATTCCCTCTGGGGAAAGATCCTAAATGCAGTGAAAGACTCAAGACCACTGCTTAACCTGCTTTCAAAAATAACAGCAGCATTTAAGGTGTGGCTGAAATTCTTCTTGTACGTTTTGATCTTAGACATTATATATACATTTCCGACACTGAAGCCTCTGGCTGGCTGTATTTTTGAGCCTCCTTTGCAGTTATCAAGGAAAACAGTTGGGTCTCTTGGCAGATCTCTAAGGCAGGTTCTACCAGTAAGTTTATTCAAAACAACTGTTTCCTTTAATATGAGTCCTGAACTTGTGGAGAATCTCGCAGCTTCCTATGCTTCCACCACAATATTGCTCCACCTTGTATTAACCCTTGGTAGGGAACCGTGGGGTCTGTCTGTTCTTTCCCTGCCTTCTCCTGCTCCTTTCATTAGGAGTATTTGTTGCAGGCAAACATTTCATTTCAAGGCAGTTCAAGCTCTTTTCAAGGTCAAAATTAAACCATTTGAAAGCAGGTTTTTTACTTATCAAAGAAACTCTCGCATACTTACAAAGAGGAAAATGGTTATTGTTATTATTATGTTGTTATTATGCTCTAATGATGTTAAACGTCTAAATGTGAGTAAGAAGCTGTGTGGGAGACCTTCCCAGGGCACCAGGGCTTGGCAGGATGCTGACCTTCATCCGTGCCTGGTCACCCTCCTGCACGGCTCCAACAGCAGAGGGCAAAGGATGAGAGGTCATGCTGAAGCTCCAAATTCTGCAGCTTGGTTTGTTGAGACATGAGAGTCCCTTCTCATCATTCTGACAGTGTTAGCGTACTTCAAGGTACAAACAATTTCATTATCAATCGAGAACTTGCATTGCTTAAGATGTTGTGTAGAACAGGTGTGGTAGTGCCCATCTTTGGGCTAAACATGTTAATTAACTGCCTCTTGCTGTCCCAAATCCCATACTATTCTCAAAGTGGGGAGAATTTCCCATTTGCTGCTGTAACAATGTGTAGGGAGGCTCACTGCTGTTGACCAGACTTTCTGTGGTGATTGAAAGAGATCACATGAGTAATTCACACACCGTTTGGTAAAGGGCATGTGGATCTCTAAAGAAGAACATTGATAATTTTTTATAAATACTGTATAATTATAAACATGTACAAGTCTTCCCAAATTGCAGTTATCTTTCTAGCTGATTTGCCTGTACAGATTTGGACAGATCTCCAACACTGATGATATCTTCTGACAGTGCCTGAAATTCTCCTTGTATTTCCTCACATTCTTATATAGGATAATGGAAGTTGTGCCTGGGGATAACTTCCACAGCCTCCAGCCCAGTTTCTGCAATAGCAATGAGCAGTATTAGTCCTGTGGGAGGAACAGCGCGTCTTGCTTCATGCAAGATTTAGACTTCAGCTTTGTGCTGAGACTTCTTCAAAGGCGGCCAGGAAGAGGAAGGTTGCCAAACCTCACTGCAGCCCTAATGGGATTCAGTCATCCAGTTCCCCTAGGTGGCTGTGAAAATCCTACTCTCAGCTCCATATCTTGCTATTTGCATAACGTTCACACCCCCATGCTGTAGCTTGGCTAGCGTCCCTCCCTAGGAGGCAACTTGTCTTTGGCTGTCTTAAAGAGCTGCAACAATTTAGTTGATTTGCCCAAAGAAAACACAGGAAACACATCAGAGTAAAGAAGGAAATCAAGAGAAAATCAGGTAACAACACTCATCCTCAGCATTGCCTTGAAAGAAATGAGTTGGGTGTAGAGAACAGAAGGAGCAGCCACCAACTAAATAGGTCAGGTTACCAGCATGAGGCTATTTAGACAGTGATAGTAGGAATGGTGATCAGATATGCAAAGCTTTTGAGATGCAGATTTAAATTCCCTTGGTCAATGGCATGGCTCCAGATGTTCTCTAGTGTAGCGGGACAGAATTTTTTCCACTGTAATCCTGCTTTCTCCAGGTTTCACTGACCATAAACTTTTCATTAGTGCCCTTAACAGGAGGCACAAAAGTCTTCAAACTAACACCTGCTGCATCTATTTTTATAAGCCAAGGGACTGATCGGTTCCACAGGGGATTCAAGAATAAAATGTATTTAGTAGCCACAAAGGTTTTCTATTAACTTTATGTTTCTTTTCCTTTCAAAACTTGGGACTATATAGCCTATATGTGCTGCCTGCTGCTGTTCCTTTTTGACGTAAACCCCTTTGTTTAGCTCCTTCAAACTCAGTCCCAGATTCTGCTTGCGCTTGTGCCCCTGTAGATCCAAAATAACTCCCTGGACACTAATGATGCAATTCCAGGCTCTCTCTGGCATTACTGAGAATAGGAGCTGGCCCTTGTCGGTTCAAATTTACCCTTGATGCAACTTCACTGAGGGTGAAGGAGCTGCCACGAGGGTATTTTGGCCTCACCGCCCCGTGACATTAAGTGTTTCCTGCAGGCTGCAAACAGTTTGAGTGTTGTCCAGCAAAACATGGTGAGCACAGCGGGTCACATACCTCTCATAAAGCTCCGGAGCTAAACTGGGTCAGCGGAGGCACGACAGTCCACGTCAGCTATGGAGTGGCCTGCGTTATTTAAAATATGTGCAGATGCATCCGTCCAAACCTGTAACTGGAAGTGACAGGGGCGAGGGGAGTTCCCGTGCTGGTCACTCATCAGAGATCCTCAATAATCACCCCCGACAGAGAGACCCTCTTCCTGGGCAGCTGCGGATTTAATTTTGGTCTTTGTCCAGCCCAAGCAGCTCAGATCTCTAAAGAAGTGGATTTTCTATACAATAGGGGTGGGATGCACTGAAGCGTGAGGGAGAGGCGGGACACCAGGTGTCTATGAATGAGCTAACGAGGAGCCCAAAATGCCTCCGTATCCCTCCCCTGCCCCCTTGTTCTGCCCTTGGATGGTAACACGGAGCAGCACAATGAATCAGTATTAGCCCCCGGCGCAGCTGTGAGAGGTCAGGCCCTGCACTTTTGTACGGGCGTCTTTAATTTAGGCTCCTCGGGGACTCATTTTTCAACTGACGAGAGGGCTAATGCAAGAGCTATCGGGGGAAATGACATCAGTCGGTGAGCGGACAGGCGTTTAAGAAAGGCGGCTTGTGCTTTAACCTCTCCTACCACACCCTCGGTGTGATGCTTAGGTAGCCTTTTCTGTCTTGCTGCCTTTTTTAGTAGCCGGTATAGAGTCAATAGCCCAAATCCGTTCACCTATTCTGCCACTGATTTTTCAGGAACGCATAACTTAAGGAAATAGGGAATTGCATTTGGCGGCACTCAGCGCAAGGTTAAGTCCAGAGACCCAAAGTCTGACAGTGAGAAAGGCAGTGATAGCTGTGTGCTTTTCGCTACCCGCCTCACAGGGAGAGTTAAGGTTATCTTCATTCTGGTCTACTCTTCCAACCACTAAATATTAAGCCCTTTTGATTGCCTCTGATGCTCTACGATGCTGCCTGCTACTTGCACACTATTATTTCCTACCTAGTTTTATTGACATGGCCGGTGTTATTAACCACAAGCTATTTCTCCAGGGAAAATTGGGCTGTCCAGCCAACCCACAAGGAACAGAAGGGATGCCTCATGTGCATGGAGCAGGACCCCTCTGTCTCCAGTCTTTGGCTAATTAACAAGTAGCATTAATGATCTACTGGAAGGGGCAGCCCTTCCCGGCTGGAATGGTGGTGGCTGTGACGGTGGCAGGAGGGAAGTGCTGTTGAAGGCAACAGGACAATCCTCAGCACCGGGAATGGGATATGCACTAGGGAAAAACATCCCCGCTAAGGAGTGGGTAGTGGGTGTGGGCACTGAAGGCCTGGCTGCCTTCCCATTGAGACTAAGGAAATCTGAAGTAAATATAGAAAAAACAGAGGAGCAGCACCTGCAGAAAAACTACAGTAAAGCAGGTGAGGAAACGGGCTATGAAAGTTGTTACCTGGCATCTGTGCTGAAAAGCAAAAATAAAAATTTCCGCTACTTACACTGGTATAAAATAGTATTATTCCTACCAAAATAAGTGGAGTTACACTGGCATAAACACAAAGAAAAATGAGGTCTCGTAAAGAACATCAGTCTCTGGATTAAATCCATTACTGGTGTAAGCAAATACATTCCACAGACCTCAAAGGAACCATGCCTGTTTGTACCCATGGTGAATTTGGTTCATTTTCCCCGGAGGCGTTTTTCCATTTTAAATATAGCGTGCATGCAGATGGCTAGAGCTACAATGGGGTGCCCAGCTTTGTATTAAAACAGGCAGCCTGACTTCGGCTTGAATGTAGTGATGTGCACCACTGTGATTGCATTTTTAGAGCCATCAGTGAACAATATTTCAGTTCCTTGTCAGCTTCGGCTTTCAGATCCTCGAGCATCAAGGTAAACACAAAAGGATGTTTGGTATGGATGGCTAATATTGACAGCATCCTTACTATAGCTATTTAAGCAATATGAGCTTGCACGTGTACATCCATACATATATGTAGATACTATTGTGTATATATAGTCATATATATGTGCTGCTGTTTGTTATATCATGGACATACATGAAAAATGCACAGAGGTATTACTAATTATAATAATCCCTTGGAAATTGCCATGTGTTTTGACTCAATTTATCTACTTTCCCTCAGGGTCAACCTAGCCTTCTCTTCAGGGGTGCTGAACAGCCTCTGCTCCCATCAAACGCTGTGGCAGCCATGCATAATCACTTCCTCTGAAAATCACATTTAGCTCTCACAAGCTTGCTTATGATGGGTCCTGGTCTGTTGGTGCTTCTCCTCTTTTGAAATAAAAATATTCCCATTATACATCTGCAGTATCTTGCTGGAGGATGAGTCCAACAACCATACCAGTGGCAGCTGCAGTTCTTGAAATGGGACTTTGCAAAGCTTTACCTCAGACTTCACCTCAGGCCCCTTTCAGCTTTGCCTGTCATGCTAAGAAATGTATTTTTGAAAGCATATCTCTGTCATTAGGAATGCTGTGTCTTAGTGGCACCTCAGGCATCTCTAGCTGTGTTGCAAGTTTGCAGGCAGGCAAACAGAATGGCCATCAAGCACCTGCTTTGTTAATTACAGAAGCATTAGCTGGTACAGAAGAAGGCGGCCTTTTATTCCTCTTGGGGCTCTTTTCAGCTGTGCAGCCCCCGTGAAGGGCACAGACACCTTTGGTCCCTCTTGTTGCTGGAGGCAGAAGGGAGCTGATGGTGCTGTGGCACTGCAAAAGGTCAGTGATGAACACAAGCCCAAGTGTCCTCCTTTTTGGCCAGGAAGCAAGTAGGGGTCATTGGCTGGACCTAATGATACCTACAATTGATAAATGTAGCGATTACAGGGGGACGTGATATCTGAGAGGCATATTACACAGTGTGCCTTTCTAAAGGCTAATTACTGCAGATGGAAGGGCTTTGCTCCTCTATTGAAACCCGCTTAAATCAGTTTTACACAGATGTAGCTTGATGGTCTGGTCCCAGGAGGACTACTTTTAGTCTTTCCATGAGTCGGATTGGTGGGTTCAAATAAGCCGTGACCAGGACAATACCAGTGGCTTGGGCTCTTATGCTGGATGCTTGTTTGCTCCTGAGGACCACGCTGGGCACCGGGTTTTACAAGGGACATCCCATACAATCCTTTTGCCTGCAAGTCTCTGTGGCGGGGGTGAGCTTGGGCAGCCAAGCTGCTACAGGCCCATCACCATCATTAAAAGACTCAAAGCAAAGATACTTCAGGAGTACCAATCTTGAAGGCAGGGCAGCAACAGCTTCTAACATGTCATAGGAAAAAGTGTCATTGATCATTGATCACCAGCACAGGGTAATTTTACACCAGGAGCCTTCATGGAACCAGGAACCAGACCCTGTCTTCATTTCTGATCCCATCCCCTTTCATAGCTGTTCAAATTTAATAAAGATTTATAAATTCACACAGATTTTATTTTTTTTTTAAGGATAAGAAAAGCAAATTCTGCTCAAAAACCACTAAAAGATCTTACCTATCACTGATTCCTGATAGCACTTCCCAGTGGAAAATTTGTCAAACAAAGATGTCTCTATCACTTTGTGCCTGTAGTGCTCCTAATGCAGCCAGGTCCTGGTTTGCAGCTCAAGACATCCGCTCACCCTCAACAACAACAGATAAACATTAAGGTTTTGTCAGTCTTCTTCTGACAGCTTTGAGTGCAACACATCTAATATTGTCTTCACTCACACTCTGGCCAGCTTCGATGATGTCACTCCCAATTTACATCCAGGTTTGCATGCTGAAAATAATATTTACTCTTGGGAGGCAGGAAAGAGTATTCTAGCTCTGGGGGAGAGATAAGGAGACACAAGTTTAAAAGTGTTTAAAAGACTGTAAAGTAGTTGAAAAAATGTTGCTGTGAGGCACTGCTGCACGCTTGTTTTGCAGATAGATTTTTTTCCTACGGATGCTCAACCACTTGGTGGTGCTACAGAAAGGGTCTGCTTCGCTGCCTAAAGAAAAGCAGGTTTTCTTCTCTTTCATGAAGAGTATCCAGAGATCACATTGGGTAAAGCCGTGGCAAGAAGCACCTTTCTTCCTTTCTCTTGTCTCATGTGAGTATTGCCTTTGCAATGGCCAGATTGAAATCTTAGAAATCTAGCTATCGCCATTCCCCCACCGAATATATGTGTGTAAAATTACAACCTCAGCCAATTCATTTCCTTCTATCAGATACTTGATTTACACATTACCAATGGAGCTGAAAATTGCAAAAGAGGGGGACATCCAGGCAGAATTCACCCATTTAAAAATGAATGTGTCCCACTTCACCTATTGCTCGCTTTCTCCAACGATCCAGCGCTAATTTTTGTTTATGTCTGGCATTACTACTCACAGAAAGCAAACGTTCAGATTGCACATTCAAGAGTTCATGCCACAGTGACACAGAGCAGAGGATGTGCGTCACTCGGTGCAAAGCCAGCGAGATCCGGGCACCGACACCCCTTTGGCTCCTTGGAAAACCCCAGGCACACTGCGTGGGTGCCAGCTGGCACACAGGGATGGAAGACGAAAAACCTCTTTTTTATCAAACTAGGGCAGAAAGGCAATGAAAGCCCCGATGGAGCAAAGTTCTTGAGCTTTGTGTCTAGGTCCTAAGGGGGAGATGCCCACAACAACCCTGCCACATCTGCTCCTGCAAGTCAGCGTGGGTTGGAGACTGAGGGGAGGGAACAGAAGCGGGGAGGGATGAGACAGAAGACTTCAGGCAGTATCATGGCGAGGGGGGGATGAATGTGGAGGGAGAAGATCAGTGATTTCCATCTGTTTTGCAGCAGCACCTGGTCGATTCTAGGCAGCCTAAGTGGTGTCATCTTTGTAGGCTTCGGTGCCGGGAAAGGCTTCTGTGCATGGAGCCCTCGCGGAGATTTGCACAAGCTGAGGTAAAGTGAGAAGGATTTGGCCTTGCTAAAGCAATGGGAAGTATGCAGAGGTCATGTTGCTCCTCTTATTAAATTTGAATAGTTTTTTCATCTTAGTAACAGACCCTCAAACATGTTCTTTAGAAATGAGTGTCCCATTCCATTAAAAATAAATCTGTTTCTTTCTTACAACACAATTAGTGTCAGCAAAGCATTCTGCAGATCCGAGAAGATTTATTTTTGTATAACTCTTGGGAGGCAGGAAAGAGTATTCTAGCTCTGGGGGAGAGATAAGGAGACACAAGTTTAAAAGTGTTTTTAGGCCCTGGGCCAGATTTTCTGATTCACCATGGCTCATGGAGGAGAGGGAGGCATCTATCTCTTCAAGCCCCTGTGAACTTGCCAGGGAAGGTAGCTCTTTCCTAGAGTTAGCATTACCTAAAGCGTTGTGCGCTTTGTGTTGATATGGAGAAGCAGGTGGCATCAATGTGTTGCCTTGTTTCTCCCTGTGGGATTGCAGCTGCATCTTCTCTTAGATCCGTGTTGTCTTTTTGGTGTTGTTGAACTGTGACTGTCTGTAGCCTCTGTGCAGGCTGGAGAAGCTGGGGGGTGGCTGACGTGCGGACCAGCTAGCTTTAGCTCCAAAGAAAATGACCTGTCACCTTAGCATAGCAAGAACATCTCTTCCCCTAAAGCCCCCACACCAGCCCTGACACTCACCCTGCTGTGGCCCTGGCAGTGAGGATGGTGTTTGATTCACTGTCCTCCTGGACACCAATGCACGAGGGGGAGGCATCCTCTGTTCCCCTACACCCACTATAGGGGTTTTCAGAAATTTGCAATTCCCTTTGTACTGCATGAGAAGCACAAAGGAACCACAGAGAGCCACGGAACCTTCCCCCTCACAATTCCCTAGCCAGCAAAATGAAATTTTCATGCATAATGAGGCTTTGATCAAGTTTGTTGCTTAGTCAATTTGCCATTGATTTAAAGAATTCTCTCTGCTAGCAAACAGGCATAAAGGATGGGTTTTCAGAAAGACCTAATGGAAAATTATATTTGATCCTTGAGCATCTAAACATGAACAGATTCATTTTCCATTTAACCGCTCTTTGTAGTTTGCTGCCCCAGATTTCTGGGTATGTCCTTTTCCTGTGGAAGTCATGCTGTGTCATTGGTACACATCCTAATGTCATAATGTTCTGTTTACATCTTTCTAATCACTTGCCATAAAATGATTATATTGCCATTAACAGTTTTTATTATTTGACCTAATTTTATTTACAAGTCATAGACAACACTATTTTCTAAAGCCAGGAAGTAGCAGCAGACAAATGAAAAGTAAATAAAATAAAGCTAAAGGAAGCTGGCAGCCTCTGCGTTGAATCTATTTTCTAATTTAGTACTGCTTTGACTTCGACAAACTAATGATCAGCGAAGGAAAAATACAGCCAGTCTTACAGCGATGCAGCCATGATGCACATTATGCTGAATTCCAGTATTTCAGTGGGAATTTAGAGGGGGGTGGGGAGCAGGAGATGATTTCTCATGCGGTTCTGTCTGATGAGGTAAGATTGTATATCCATCATGACACAGTAGATGTTATGTTCTAAGGGTAGGGTCCGTTTTCAGTAACTGAGCAGGATTTGCTGTCATTATCCCAGGTACCCGCTGGTCAGTGATAGTCTTAGGAAAATGCTCATTTAGATGACTGCTTCCAAAGGCATGAATGTCCAGTAACTCGTTGATGCCATGTGCAGCATGAGTTTTAGCATAATATCTTGTGCTTAATCTTCTTCACTCTAAAATAATATATATACACATATTTAAGGGGAAAAAACTGTATATGCCTTTTATACTCCCTGTATTATTGAAGTAGTTTTACGCTTGCTTTTCCAAGAAAAATGGTTATGCTTGCAATAGCTGAGTGAAAAGAGTGATACCATCTAGACACAGATCCACAGACCTCAACAGCAAAACAAAGATCTTGTGCAAAACATACTTTTGGTTTTCTTCGTCACAGGCATCAGCGCAATGAACGCCGCACAAAAACCACAAGCGTGGCTAAAACGCCGCTCCTTGTAGGATCTACCCAGTGGCTGTGGTATCTCCATTCGATCGGACTGGGCAGGAAATCCCAGAGTCCTGGAGGGACGTATTTGCCCCATCTCATCCGTGAGTCATCCAGGATGAAGGGGTCAAAATGGCAAAAGTTCACGCTTCCCCGTCATGTTCTCATACAAACATCCCTGGATGAAGGCCCTTGCCGCATCCAGCTCCCTGGCATGGCCGGCAGCCCCCCAGCAGGACGGCCATGAGCCCCTGAGCCCTTCAGCTGCATTTTGCTTCCCCTCTTCTCCGCTCCAGCTGCCTGCCAGCCCCAACCCAAGCGGGGGCTGCACAGCTCCACCCGTTTCCGCCACAACCCACAGGCACCGCCGAAATCGGCGACGAGCTTGGGGTTGCGACGCTGAAAACCAAGGTTAAGGCCGCTTGCTTGCCCCACCACCTGCCGGGGGGAGTCGGGGCCGGAGGTTTTGTGAAAGGGTGTCCAGGGAACGGCCGCCCTCGGTGATGCTTCGGAGAAGCCGTGTGTGTGTAAGCCACACAACACAAGAACAACTTCCATGTGTGGGAGCTGGCGGTGGGTAGAGCAGCCGGGCGGAAATCCGGCTGCCACACGTGGGCCCAATGTGCTGGTGGTTAGAAGCGACGCGGCTCTGAAGTCTCTCAAAATAAGGGCAAAAAAGCCCTCAGAGGCGGCGGAAGGGAGGGAACCCGAGGCAAAGAAAGGGAAGTGATGAGAGGAGGGGAGCCTGATGCCGAGTGACTTAATTACTTTTTTTCACTTCTCTTTTTGCAGTTGGCGTTGGTGAGATGCGCAACCCAAGGACGACAGCCCGCTGCAACTCCCCGCTCCCGATGACGAAAGCTGCAATGTCGGTTTTCCTTATTACAGCCTGCTGGTGTACGCAGACCTTAATCCCAAACGGATTAACGAGCAATGGGAGGGTGGGGGTTGGTAGTCTGGATTACATGGCTCAATTATTTAATAAAAATTATATATAAATAACAAAAGAACCACACCATCGCAGAGTTTTGCTGAAAGAATATCTAAGCTGAATGAGAAATAGGAAAGCAACAGAAGAAGAAGGACTTGTGTGTGTGTGTGTGTGTGCTCAGTCCTTCTGGAAACCCTGCAACAGAAGAGACCCTGAACCTCAGCCCCCACATTTCAGTTTTCTCTCCTGTGTGGTTTGGGTTGTTTTTCCTCATTTCTCAGTGGTGTTGAGTGCCCCAGTTCAGCAACAGCGGTGAGGAGTTCAGGTATCATGCGGAACTGGTGAGTGTAGATAAGCAGATTTTATAAGGATAAAATGAAGTGACATAAGCATGCAGGCACACGGATGCGTACAGAAATATGTAAATAAATTTTCAGATCTGGAGATGTAAATTCAGCAGGTGATTGGTATCCTCTGTGCTATGGATATTCCAATAAAACATACCAAGCAGCAGAAGAAATAACCACTATTAACAAAAAAAATGCTAACGTTAATTGTCTACATTCTCAGTGAAAGCCACTGAAGCAAAGGCTTGAGGCTTGGAAATGGAATTTTAGAAGATGTTTTATGGACATACAGCTCCTCTCCTATTGAAAGTCTTATACTTTTATAAAGAACCCCAGCCTAGATTGCAGAGTCTTCTCCTAACAGACATTACAAGTATTCCTCAGCCCCTTCATTGCCCATAAAGCTCTGTAATGTGTCCAGGATCCACATTCAGAGGGCTTAACTCCACCTATGTCTCTATATTTCCTACTGCACAGACATCTCAAGAGGCCTAGGGGCAATCAAACAACAAGCGGAGACACAGGAATTTAGATAGAAGCTATACCCTCTGGCTCTGGGCCTTGGATCCTGATCCAGGGTGGGGGTTTGGGCCAGGTTGTTCATTACTTGATGAAAGTATTGTTTGAATAGTGAACTGGCATCTGTGGGATGCAAACAAGACACAACTCAGCAGACCCCTACTTGTAAAGATAAAGTTTTTTATACAGCTTGCTACAGAGAAAATCAGTGTTGTAGTCTTAATCCTGCGTGACTCCTGTAATTTTCATAAAGCACGTGATTTCGAGGATTGGATGTGATCTGCCAGGGCAGATAATATGCAGATACCTGCTGCAGGAAACAGATGGATGCCAGCCATCTCTGCCAGCAACCTCTTTCTAAGGGATAATCCCCGTCATTAGCACGCTTTCACTTCAGCCAGCCAAAAAGCTCTCTCTCAGCAGGTACTTACACCGAGGAGAAAGTTCGGTTGAGAGAATGTCCCCTGGTTTTGCCTGCCAGCATCTTCCAAATATCTGCAGTTATGTCCTGTTTAGATGTGCAGACTGCACAGTGCTGAGCACTTCAGCTTGGTCCAGCAAATGCATACACCCGGACTTAGCTTGATCATCAAGCAGGAGCCGTCAAAGCAACTCAATTGACTTTAAGATTAGGGTTATGCGTTTCTCCACTTCAGAGAGGACCAAAACTTAAGAGAGCAGCACATCAGTTTTAGAGAATACAGGTCTGTTGTATGCAGAAATCCCTTAAATACGCCTTTCTCCTCTTTCCCACTGTAGGGAACAGTCAAAGAAGGCATTCCAGCTCCCCAACAGCCCCCTGGAAGCCCACCTTTGTAAGGGTGCTTAACAGCTAACAACACTGTTGAACACTTCGCAAACACGTAAAAGTGCTTATAAGCAAAAAGTCCGTTTGTGCACAAAGGATACCATCTCACCAAGTTAAGCTGTAGTATGCATAATTGTCACACAGAAAATACCTGGCCTCAGTTTGTAAAACAACTATTTGTATCAAGTATCTTTGAAACCCAGTGTTTATTTTTTTATTTTATTTAGCTAAATACATGGAATGAATTAACATCAGCTCTACAAATCTCATCTTTCATTACAGGTGGCGCAGACTTTCTGAGAAGACCTAAACATTTGACTGAGAGCTATTAAGCCAGTGTTTTTTTTATCACGAGTGTCTCTATGCCAGATAAGAAGCTGTGACACTTTGAAAGTTCATGGCAAAAATTAATCCTATAAATGTACTGAGTTTTATGATAAATTTATATTGCTAACATGCCGTAATTTTTTAAGATTGCTTTCCAACTCACATTGACTTCAGGAAGGTAAGCCTACTGAAAACAGGGGCTTTATTGTTGTTATTGTGATTATCTGTATAGTCTAGATTTGCTACAATGTATCTTTCAATACTGTTTTGCAAATTAGAGCCTAATCCTATTGCCTTTGAAGCTGACTAGCAGAAGTCTGCTGCTTTCAATGGGGGGATAATTCCCTTTTTGTTGAATAGGGAAAAGCATTTACATAAAATAATACTGTCAGAAATGAAGAATTCCCTAGTGGTATCTATAAACTCAGAGAGCTGAAATTCTCACCAAATGTTTGTTTCAGAAGCAATGAAACACTGCATGTTTTACACTGACACGAACAGCTAGAACAATTTGCCTACAAAAGCCATTATTTAAGATTTTCTATGTCCATTCCAACATTGTGTCGCATTCTCTCTCTGATTGTTACTTCTTGATATTCTTATACCTGTTGTGAAGGACACCAGTTTGCTCTTTGCTTTAATGATTTTTATTCCTGTAGTGACAAGTATAATACCTATTGCAACCCTGACAACAGGCTAAAAATCAAAAGGAAATATCTCTACATATCAGTGACATACTCAATTTGATGTGTACTTCTATAATTATAATTATTTTCAATTCCCATTGCTATTACATATGAGCACAGAAAATTTCTTGTATCCAATTTACATATTTAATTTGCTTAATGCCCTCTGGCTTCAGATTTAAGAGCGTGGAAATTTAAAAGGAAAAGTGGTATTCTAATGCTATATACTACTTGTGCTTATTCCATTATAATATTGGTACTTTTCATATTGGAGATTCTGGTATTTTATTACTCCTTGTATCTCTCCAATCACAATATAAACCAATGATTCATGACCTACCTCCTTATGGAACTGTGATATATCCTTCCAAGCAGCTAGAGGAGAATACTCTTGGGAATATTAACAACAGTCATGAATGTAACATAATGAAACCTATTTTTATCACTGGGATTCATGCTTTTCTGCTATTCAAGACGCATAAAGGACCTGGACATAGGCTTTAATGAGTTCCAGCCTAAAGGGAGCTTCCAGACAGTCAGACAACCAGAGCTGGACACTTTTCCTGGATGCCTCTGGGGGGACCTGGCCGTTTCTGAGTCGCTGATGCAGTCCAGTGCCCGGTCAGCTGGCACAGACCAGAGCAGGACCTTGGCTGCTCTCATCTTTGGTGGGACTCGGGCTTGCGCTGGACATGCAAAACCACCAGGCAACTGTTACTGTCATCTTAACAGACAGTGGTAACCTTGTCACTCAGAAAGACTGAGACTCTGATTTAATCTAGGTAAGTGAAGTTGCACTGAGGTGAACACATGCCAGGACAATTTTTCACTTCTCCCAGCAGTCAAGGGCACCCCTCCTGTTTTCCACGTTCCAGCCCCTCTCCCAGCTCCCTTCTGCCTCTTAGTGCTGCTGCATCCCCAAACCATTCCCACCCCAATCCCTAGTTGCAGCAGGTCTCTGCTCCATGCGCATGTTTCCCGGGGTATCCCCCAAGTCTGAGAAGAGTTACAGAAATGGGTTTCACACTGGGTGGACAGAAGGCAGGCAGTGCACTAGCAGATCTCCCTCTCCTGTACGTTCAGGTAGCCTGGGCACCGCTCTATTCTGTGCCAGTTGGTGGGAATGCAATAGCGCTTCAGAGCACTAAAATAAACAACAACAAAAAAAAAAACCCAACCAACCCACAAAAGCTGGTGATGCAGTCTTATTTCTTTCAAAGAGAAAGCTACAGCATTTTCATCCTTTCAGCAATTAAAATAAAGGAAGGGGCTACAGGAAGACACAGTGTGCTTTTTTTGTGTATAGTAGCAGAGTGAGGCTTCCCTTACCTTTCTGCTGTTACCCTTTCTTTCTGCCAGTTTGTGGTGTGCTCCGTGAAAGATGTTACATTTCATGCTCCAGGGCTTAAACCAGTATCTGGCTCCAAATAACAAGCACCTAACATGGGAGACTGTAACCCTCTCTGGCCACTGCAGGACTCGTTCTGTCTTTTTCAACACCTGCGGCGGTGGTGCTGGCTCCTGTCAGGAGCAGGGTACTGCACTGAACAAACTGGTCTCGAGCCAGTTGGACACTTCTGCTGATCCTAAACTGAAGCTGCAGAGAACCTTGTGTTTTCAAGTTCATCAAATCAGAGGGGCTAAGGCTACAACCAGCAATGCGTTTGCTATCTCTGGAAGAAACCTCAAGGAAGTCCAGTCTTACACGCTGGCCCAGCCAGTCAGAGGAACCAAACGAGAGCTCTCACCAAAGCCAGTGCTTGGATATCATCCCATCACCTTGATGCTCCCGAGTTAGTTGCCGCTGACAAACCTGAGCTTCACAGGAGGCAGCCATTCCAACCATCAGAGCACATGGAGCAACCTCTCTGTTAACAATTTCCGAGCAAGACAGAGCCACGGGGTTACCAAATTCCTAAATCTTGTGTCTCGACATTGCTCCAAACCCAGGATTTCAAAAGATCTGTGTGTTATCCTGGCAGAGCAGACAACCCCCACTGTAACCTGCACCTTAAGGGCAGCCAGTGGGGAGGAGGCACTGAGCCAGGACTCTCACATGAAGGTCTTTGCATCAGTCCAGCAAACCGGCCGTACTGGGGCATGCCAACGTTGATTTCACCCCATGCCAATTTCCCATTTCTGCTACAACAGACACCGTCTGCCTTTCACGGCCATGGGCCTGGGGGTGGCTTCTTTCCTAAAGGAAACTTCTGCTTCATCTTAACCCTGGCAAAAATGTATATGTCTCCATTGGTTGAAGTTTTCAAGACGCCCTTGTGAAAGAAACAACCACCTTACTTTAAAATGAAGAAGAGCATAAAAACGATGCGTCCATTCGTATTTCAAAGTTCCCAAAATCGGAGGCGAGGGCTGCCTCAGCTCTAGATCTTCGCACCGATCTGCATGGGTGCCAACCACGGCAGGACTTGGGCCCGGGACGGCTTCTTACAGGCCAAAACCTCCGGCGGCGGGTAAACACCTCCGGCCTATGCCAAGGGCGGGCAGGGGCTGGGTGTGCCCTGTTTTTCTGCCAGCCCCGGCTACGTGGAAACCCTACAGGAAACCCTCGCCCGCTTTGCGAATGGGGAAAATTAGAAGTGTTTTCTGCAAAAAACTTTCCAGACCTAAATTTGGCGCAGCCGCCTCACTCGGGCCCCTGCCCGGCCTCCGCAGGTGCGCACACACCCGAGGCGCGGGGCCGGGGCCTACCCTCGGCCTCGCCTCAGCCCGGCCCGGCGGGGGGCTCAGCCCCGGGGCGAGACCGACCCGCGGCCCTGAGGCGGGGGCAGGGGACAGGCCGCCCTCCCCGCCGCGCCGGGGGTCAGCCCCGCTGAGGCGCCTTCCATCGGGCCGGGAGAGCGGCCGGGGAGACCCGTCCCCTCCGCGCACAAAGAAGAGCCGGGCCCGGCCGCCTGCAGGGTAGCCCTCTCCGCT
>JAHREE010000193.1:5174477-5390200 GCA_033628505.1 Tringa tobata | reverse complement strand
ATCCAATAAAGAACTTTTTTTTTTTTTTTTTTTTTTGGGGGGGGGTGTGGGGGGGCGGGACGGCGGTGGTATTTTAGTAACACACCGTTACGTTTTGAAAACGATGTGTTGTTATTGGAAAAATGGGGCGGCTTGTTCTTTTTGTTTTGTTTTTACACGTGGGTCCACGGTGAACAGTTATTCTTTCCCCACTGGAAATTCACGCTGTAGCGAAACCTGTCACATCCCTCAGCTAACCCCCCGTCCCCTGGCTGACCAAAGCCGCTCGCAGAGCACCCTCAGAAGGGCAAGCGTTGGCTCTCCGGTTAAAAATGCTGTGATTCGGTCATACTTTTGTGACCTGAACTTTGCTGACACCTTAAAAAAAAAAAAAAAATATGGCAGGGACTGCAACCCGGCCCCATTGGTTTTTACGATGCGTTTCACCGCTCAGCGGTGCCGGCTGGCTCGAGACTTCAAGCAGCCCGGAGGTTGTCCAGCAATAACTCAGCTTCAGCATTTCCTCATTGGCGCAGCGCTCCAGCGGGGCGCAGAAATGCAATTGCAGAAATGTACACATTAGTCAGAGTTATTGTCATTTTTCCTGCCCTGAAATATGTAACTATTCACAGAGGGCAAGCGAGTGAGAGGCGGGCGTTGCATTAAAGACTGCCCAGAGAAACAGATGCTTTTCTAAAGAGGTCTTAATACTGCTTTTCATATGAAGTAGACTAATTGAGTTTTCACTAGACTTCATCTAAAAGCAAGACGTTTCCCTAGTGATGTTACAGGTTTTGTCTCTTTTATCTTTCCCTTTCAGTTGCCTGGAAGCTCAACGCTCACCCAGAGGCAACTGTAAAACAGAAAATGAAATTGCAGATGCGGGGGTTTTAATAAGAGACACTCGCTTTGCAACTAAATATCTTTGTGTCGACAGTGAAAATGAGAGTTTCAGCCAACTTGTAGAGTCATATCATGTATGCTTTCAGTTTATTAGCTCATTTGGAGGCTGGCTAAAGAGAAACCAGAGATGGACATCTCTGCACATGCTCGCTCCCAGTCCATGATTTTTAAAGTTTGCTGTCTTGGCTGTTTTACAGTTTCAGGCTAACAAAAGCTCCAGGGCTATGTTATATACTAACTATTATTTTGTAAGTAGATTATTTTTGAGTTGCATTACAAAATGTAGTAAATAAGTGAATGCACTGAAAAAACCTTTTTTTAAAGACTTGATCAATAAAAAGAAAAAAAAAAAGGTGACCATGTTGTTAATGAGATTGGGCTTTGAGAAGGGCCCTCTCAGACAAAAGGATGTAGCGTAGATGTGCATCTCCTCTAGTTAAGAACACACCTGGTCTTTCCATATTTTGCTAACTGTCAAGCACTTCAGCTATACAGCTAAGGATACTTAGATGATACAGTCTGAAATGTATAAAATTTATATGGCTTATATCTTGAGAGGGAGAGGGTGAAAATCAGAATACACGTGCAATCTTAAATGCAATAAAATATTACACTTGCTCTATCAGCTGGTATGTAGAAGCTAAACAAATCCTTACCGGGGTGTGAGTTTTATACTGTAGTAATACAAGCCTTGGCGTGTGGCACTTCGTAATTATTAACTAGTTCGGAGGCGAGTTCTGGTGTAATGTGTCTGTTTGAACCTTAACATCTGTGAGTCTATGTAAAATACCCACATTTTGTCTGCTTGCAGAATAAAAGCTAGTTGTCAGGAATCCAGCCAGACCTAAGTGAACGGAAAGCGCTTCTCGTTTTCTGACAGTTCCCTCGTTTGGCTGTTGCAGTGAACACCGCTTGCCTTCCAGGGGTGAGACAAGAGAACCGACAGGACGACTGAGCAGAGAGGGACAGAGTTTTCCTTCGGATTTTCCCCCCTGCCTTTCTCTTCAGCGTTTGCAGCCGTTCCTGAGCAGGTTGGACAGGGTGGTGCTGTGTGTCCAGCAGGGGATGCACAGAGCGAGCGCTGCGGCCGGCACGTTTCTTGCACCGTGTCCAATGCAAATCATCTCACAGCCGGCAGCTAGGTAGTGAGAGTCCCAAGGTCGCTCTAGTCCAGTCTGTTTGCTTCCTATTCTGCTACTGGTTTAGCTAATCATTTTTTTCTTTACTCAGCGGTGAGCAGGTATTTGAAGCTGGTATGGTAACAGATTGCGAAGCTGGACCTTGGCAGCGGCATTGTGTTCCCAGTCATCAGCCTTGTCCAAGCGATTCTCCTGTCTGGCCTTTCTGCTTCTCTTGTCTGCTAACAATCTGCTTTAGCTACGCAGCATTTCATAAAGATATTTGCATGATTAGCCAGGCTTTTACTATGAAGCACAAACTGTATGAATAGAGAGCTCTGGAGTGAAACAGAAATTGGCAGATTTGAGTTAATGAAGCAAAACCGAGGTGAGAAGACAGTTTGATCCAAGGTACAGATGTACTTTAGTCCTGTGCCACTGGAAATCAATAGCAGGATTTCTGTTGACTTGAATGAAAGTAGTATTTGGCACTTACTAACAGGTTGCACGTTTATTCACGTTGTTATAGTTTCTTTGTCTTTCCTCTTAGCTCAGTGAGACGTGATTTTAAAGCTTCCTGCCATAAAGCTCGGGGGTAGATTGTATGATACATTTAGTTTGTTATTGGAAACAACTTGTGTGAATTTGTGTGTTAGTTACCGCACTGACTACAGACAGTATTGCGTGCTGCACGAAGCAGTTAAAATATTGCCCACCACATGACATATGAGGTGCCTAATTTTGCCGGCAAGATTTCCTTCATTAGTACTGGCTCAGTATACACTGTGTAACTTACGATATTTTAAATTAAGGCACCTGTTAGTAAGTGTAAGGATGAAGAGATGATATCGCAAGCCTGTGAACTAACACTCATGTTGACATTTCTGTGGGTGTTTTCTCCACTTGTCATCTTGCACATGTTAAACCAAAGAACTGAGCTTTTGTTCATGTTATGTACTCAATGTTTGTTAGCCAAGAAATCCACGGTTACACTTATGTCAGCCTTAGATAAGTTGTGTATTGACCGCCTCTGGCTGATCCCACGGATGGTGCACAAAGACGGTAGATGCTGCTGTGTGATTCTTTGAGTAAATGATTCCACTGGAGTAAATACTCCTTATAATGCAACTTTAAATTACAGATAGGCGTTTTCAGTCTTGTTATTCATCTGTCTTTTCCTGACATTATACAGAAAGCAATGCCTGGATACAAAAATGCATTAATGTTAATTACATTAATGTTAGTAAAGGAGTATGGAAAACACCACATAAACCCTGTAAGGCTGCCTGGAGCACTCCCAGCAGGGTTTAACATAGGGGTTCGATACCCTGGCTGGTTCACAGCTACCTGTGGGTGCTCTACTTCGAGGTGATCTGCTGGCAGTCACCTGCTCTCCCTGCTACCGCTGGACCTGGAGCTTGCTAACGTTGCTGGTTGTTTGTTATAACTTCTCACGAAGCATCCTCTTTATCTGCACTTTCTTTTGGTTACCATCTGTCCTCAGGAGATATTTTGCTGTTTGCAAAAGCCAAGAACTTTTCTCCCTTTCTCTCTTCAGCCTGCACTTGAGAGGTGATGGGGAGTAGCTGTGGGGGCCTCCCTTCTGCCTTCACCTCCCTCTCTCTGCCCGAGAGCCAGGACATCTTTTCTTCCTCCTCACCAGCAGGTGGAGGAAGCACTATTCTCCTCCAGCTGTTTCTCCAGAAAGTTAATTATTTTGGGAATTGATGACAAGTTGCAGCCCAACATGGAAAATAGGCATGCGGTACATATTTGTGCAGGCGTGTTGTGTGCGGTGGTGCGTGTTATTTATCTCCTTTGCATAGATGTGCAGGTAGAAGAATGTTGCTAAAAGAAATTGTTTTCCTAATTAAAATCGCGTAAAAGAAGCAAACAAACAAAAAAGCCAAAACCAACCAAAACAAACTATCAACCCAGACTTTAAAGCAACAGAAATATTTCAGTTGCAACTCCAGTGAAGATCCTTGCTTTGAAACAGCTCTGCTTCATGATACTTTTGGAGAGTCACACAGGGTTTTTGAAACCCTGAAGCAGCGACAGATTATATGAAAGGAGGACCTTTGCTTTGCTGATTGTATTTCTCCATATCATGACAAAACGAAAACACGAATACCAGCAATGACAGCTCTGTCACGTCAGTAATTAAGGCCTTGTTGGGCCCACAACCATCTGTTTGCAGTGTGGTTTTTTTAAGGGTACCAAATAACATGATAAAAGTGTGCTCATTGGTCACAGAGGACAGTTAAAGCCAGGTGGGATGTTTGTCCCAGTTCTCTCGGCTGCTTTGCTGATAGCATAGAAAAAGTGAGTATCGCTCTCTTCCCTCTTATGCACATGAATTCTCTTATCTTTAATGACTTGTTAAATTTCCATTTTTTCCCAAGAACTTCTGCTCTAGTTAGCACCTGGATCCTTACTTAATACTGATTTTTAGCCTGATTGCTCAGTTGTATCTTCAGCAGCATAATGTCCGAAACTGACGCAGAACTGTTTATTTTTTTTGAGGTTCTTTGTTGTTCTTATTAAGCTATCTTCCTTTATTGCAGACACCAGTGGAAGTATCTACACAACACTGCTGTGATGTGAAGTGCTTGCACAGTACTTTGCACAGCAGGATCCTTATTCGTAAATGTGGCTTCCACAGCTATGATAATACACTTGAATAATAGTAACAATGGCTTGTATCACTACCCAGTTTTATACATGAGTAAGAAAAACTTGCCGATTAAAGCCAAAATCATCAGAAGTATCAGCTAGTTTTGAGTGCATGACCTAATACCTGATACCAGACTTGTAGCGTGTGTAACATGAGGGTCTTAGGGATGACAGCCTCCTCCTGCAGAGCTCGGTCTCTCCTACCTCCTGGGCTCTCTCTTTACTCTGGGCTTTTGTCCCTGTGTGACATTCAGCTCCGCTCTCCGTTCCCGGCCCTTTTGTACTCCCCTTGTGCTGCTGCCTCTGGCTTTGTTGTGCGTGCCAGCGCTCTGACCCGCTCGCAGAGGGCTGCCTTGCTCCCTGCTTCCGAGCTGGTGCCTGCCAGCGGGATGTGCCCAGCCTCTGGTGGGTGCTGCATACACCTCTCCCGCTGCGCAACGCTTGCGTGGGGCCAGCAGCTTCCTCATCTGAAAAGGGATTCTTGCAAAATAGGTATTTTTATTTATTTTTTTTTTAGATGTGCAACTTGAATTCTTTTGGGGACTCGTAACGGGGCTAACGTCTGGACGACGTTTTCACGGTGCTGAAGGCATGTTAGTGAAACTCGGGTCACCCTCTGTAAAAATCATACCAAAGCATGGAAATTCTATATCTGGAATGAATAGAAGTTGGAAAGACTATATGGGCTTGAAAATAGTTTTGGTGTTACTTTTTCCACCCTTAATTATTAGATGTGTTCTGAGACTCTAGTTTAAAAAAGAAAAATACACTGGATTTAATCTAGTGAATATTGTGGGTTTATTACAATAGGCGCTACCACCTGGGTGTATAAAATTACTGTAGTCTTCACGTAAACACTTGTATAACTGAAATGCCAAAGAAGAGCCCAACATAAAGGGCTGCAGACAGAAATAACAGACTACAGCATGCAGGTCATTTGGGCAAAGGCACTCGTAGAAAGTACTTATTTTCTGCAGTGAGATTTTTTGTTGGAAAAGCAGATTTGGTGAGGGGAGTGTGGTTCAGCGGTATGAAAGTCTGAATTAATGACTACCCAGTAAGGGGTCATCTGAATACGTTAGCTTGTCAAATCTTTTACCAAGTTAAAGAACAGCATGTTCTTTCTGAGTTTTGAAGGGACGTCAAGTAATATTCCTTCAATGATGTTGGACTTTCTTACAGGTGAAGAAATTATAAGTTTCTGAGAGACTGTTGCTTCTTTGTTGTTGTTTTTTTCCCCTCCATTGGATTGAGCAATTTTAGGCACGTTAATTAACTTTACTGTGTCTTCACTGTATCCCTTTCTGAAGAGATACTACTTAATATAGGGAAGTTACACTAATTAATGGGACACATTTTGGCCTAATACATACCCAGTGTGATCCCTCTAAATGTGAAATTCACAACAGAATTTGAGCCAATGCTTATAATGCTTTTAGCCTTCAGCTAAAAACACTATAAAATGCCTAAGTGTTATTACAAATGGTTTCACAGCAGCATATGCTAGAGAATGCAACAGAATGGAAATTGCTTGTACAAAGTCTTTCATTAGATATGGCTAAAATATACTGCATTTTTTGGTGGCATGTGTTCTAAAAATTATTATTATTTTTTAAGAACCGCAATGTGGATTTGCCATGTGGAGACAATTATTGTATATATTGTAGTTTGGGGTCATACATGTTGAATAAAACCGTGTGGAATGTACAGTTCTTGTGAGGAATTGTTTATTCTTTACAGAACTGTAATCGTAGTTAGTCTGTGTTTTGTCTGGTAAATAAATAACTGGAGAGTCTTTGCTGGAGTGAGGAATTGGGAGGAGGCACGTGGTGGTTGCGACAGTGCCAAGGAAGAATGCCGAATGTGGGTTGAAAACCAGTTCCAGGTATGTCTGCCTTGAACACAGGCAGGTCAGTGTGTGTACAGCGATGGTAATCCAGATGCAGAACATATGGGGTGGGATGGGACATGTTTCCAAAGCTCCCATACCAGGGATTTGGAAATTGGCTGCTGACCTTTGCTTTGATGTGGCCATCTCCCTGGCTTGGGTCTCTGCCTCCCATACCACACTTAAGTGCCCTTTACCTACGCAAATCAGGATGCTGATGCCAAAGCATCTCCTCTTACTGTACAGCCACGCACCTCTCAGCAGGACACTGTTGTTCTCCTCATTGTCATCTTGTACGCTCTTCCTGCGTAAAGTGGGACCAAACCATGTGTTTTCCGCCACAGCCCTGGACGATGCTACCGAAGCCAGAAGTGCAGATTTGCCACTGGGCTTGGGGTGGGATAGGAGTTTGCAGCATGGATGGCAAGAAGCCTCAGCAGCTCCTGACCTGGGCAGCAGTGAAGGCTGCTGCCAGTGCCCAGCTCTGGCGTAGTTTTGATGTTTTGCATGCCACTGGTGATGGACGTGATGGCGTGTAGGTCTCTGAGCCACAGAGAGCATTGGTCTTGTCTCTTGCCTCCTGCGTAAGTCAGGATTTGTCCCCAAATCCCCCAGGCATGCACCTGATACTTCGTTGGAAAAAAACCTTGTCATTAGCCCTGATGGGCTGATGTACTTGGAATAGTTGATATGTCAGAGGAAATGTCGCAGATGAAAAGGTCTCTGACTGAATATGCAAATGATATTTGTCAGCTTTCCCTCAAGTATCTTCCAGCAGATGTGGGTACCATGTGTGTCCATTTAATAAACTAAACTCAGAATAATTTCCACTTTGCTAGATATATGGGGAATAGCTAAGGGGGGCGGGGAGCGAACTACAAAGCAAGGTAAAAACTGCATATGTGCGTTGTTATATTTGATGACCAATTCATTAAAGCCATAAGTGTATCCAGGCTTTCAATAGTGTTCTCCTGCTGTTGCTTCCTGTACTCCCTGGCTACAAAATCAGTCTCTATGGCTCTCATTTGTCTTACCCACATGAAAGACTTTGAGCATCTGCAAGTTATGATTTGAGAAGTATCTGCTTTTAAACAGAATATATTTATCACCATGTCTTCACAGGCAACATGGTACGTTGTATAAATTAGGAGATCCTAGACCTTTGAACACTAGGGGGCTGGGTGAGATAGTCCATGAGTGTACGGTGTCTGGCCATACCCGTGAAACATCCTGGACCCACACCAAAAATGCCAGATGTTCAAGAGATGTGGAGGCCTTCCCCTAACCTTTGCTGCATGTTGCAAAGGGGGGAAGGTGGTGGGGATGAGGTTGTAGCCATCCCTTGCTTTTAGTGTACTTGTTGGAGCTCAGTATTTTTTATATTTTTAACTAAAGAACATGGCCCAACCCTCAGTTCAGTCTGTTGAACTGTTGCATGGTAGTGTTCTCTAACTCTCCAAAGACAGATGGGATTTACTTCTCGCTCTGGTGGTTTATGAGACATCAGTCCTTAAAGCTGCCACTGGCCCATGACAGAATGCATGTCCTAAGTCTTGCTCCAGTATGAACTTTTTCAGTCACTATTCTTACCAATGGAGGAAAATAATATAATATTTTAATGGCTGATTCCTTTCATTTAAAAAAAAAAAAAAAAAAGCCAGCCACATGATAGCTATGGGAAAGGAGGTTGGCATGGCTGGCATGTTCAAAACCATACTGGCCAGTTGCAGGTGAATGCAAAAATCACAAAATAAGCGCAGGTCTTGTGGTTTATAAGTATTAAGAAGACAGCTGAGGTTGCCTAGGTTAACATGCAAGCAACATAACTGTTCATTTCTGGGTGCCTCCTTGTCTTTCCCCTTTCCCTGCCAGTTTTTCTCATCTCAGCCACACCTCTGGCATGGCATGGCACCTCTGGCATGACCCTTCCTTTTGCTGTTGGGTCCCCGGTGACGCCGGCCTGGTGATGAGGAGGATCTCTGGTGCCTTGCGTGGGACTGGCAGCCTCTGTGATGAAGCATTGGTGCTTGGTGGGCCACTCCATCCCTGTCGCCTGGCCTTCCTGGGGGACGTTGGTCTATGGTAATCCCAGAGCCCGTGAGCTACGCTGGCTGGTGGCCGGCATGTGGGACAACTTAAGCAGAGAGGCTGGAGGAGCCGAGTGTCTTTGTTCTGAGGTCTGGCGGCTTGAGGGACTTGCAATTATCCTAATGTCTCGCTGTGCCGCGGAGCTGAGTCAGCGCACTTGGGCTCCAGCACTGGTGCCTTGGAATAAAGACACTAGTTAAGGGATATTAGGCTTAAAAAAAGGGGGGGGGGGGGGGGATGGGGGAAAGAAATTCATTGTTCCTGTGAAAAGATACCGTGCCAAGTTTGGAGACTATATTTAGCCATTCATGGGTAGATCAGAAAGATTCGGGTCCTGCTGTCGATGGAGATCTCCAAGCCTCCATCTCATATTTCCCATACACAAAAAGGCATTTCATCTCTGCTACAATTTCTAATCTCCACAAAACCCCTGATGGTGAATGATATCTCCCTTTGTTTGAAGTGCAGGCATTATTTTAAAACTTGAGTGCGAATATTTTTTTGATCAAAAAAGGTATCAATGAGGATGGGATAAAAATACCAGCTTGAGCCTTGTGGTAACTAAGCAAATGTTCCTTTTTGTTAAACGGTGTTTTGCTGCCATTGATGCAAAAAGATTAAGTCCTTTGCACACAAGTTTGACAGAGGAAGACGGTGAAGCATTTGTTTAAAAAAACACAGCTCCTGAGGCATGTGTTTGGAGCTGTCATTTATTTGCGGGTTTTTGCCATCGTACAAACCAAATCCAGTAGCTTCCCCGGTGGAGTTTGGTGGAGGAAGGAGGAGTGAAGGCCAGCCAGTTCCTCAGGTGGCCAGGGACACCAAGGGACACTCAGCATAGTGCTGTAGCCAGCAGGGGTTTCAGCAGGGCCGTACTGCTGGTCATTGTTTTGGTATGGGGGGGTGAAAAATAGCCTCTGGGAGGGTAAGAGGTGAGAGCAGAACCTTTGCAGCTGGTGCGTGCTCTAATGCCACATGGCCTCCAGAGCAAGGCAAAAGGACCTATAAAAATACCCGCTGGAGGCAACATAGGCTTATCCGACCTGCATAGGGGTACAGCTGAGAGGCATCCACAGTGCCTTCTCGGGAAGACACCTTTTTAACTAGGCCTATACATGAGGGACAGCGTCCTTCACGCTCCTTTCCTTGTCATGTTTGTTCTCTTTGGGGTGGTGAAATAACGGAAGAGTCATCTGTGGATTGAAGCTCCGTCTCTTCTAGGAGCCTCTTGTCGCAGTAATGATCCAGGTGCCAAGGGGGTAAATTGTTTCATAAAATCATAGAATGGACTTTAAAGATCATCTAGTTCCACCCCCCTGCCGTGGGAAGGGACACCCCCCGCTAGACCAGGTTGCTGAAAGCCCCATCCAGCCTGGTCTTGAAGATTTCCAGGGATGGGGCATCCACAGCTTCCCTGGGCAGCCTGTTCCAGTGCCTCACCACCCTCAGTTTCCCTAAGGTTCATTTGGGAAGTCTGTGGTGGAGCTGGGGGCAGAGGCAAGGTCAACCACAGCTCCAGCGCTGTGCTGCGCTGTTCCTTGTATGGGTGTAGCCATCTCAGGAAGGTTGCTCATAAAGCAAAGGTCCTCTTTCATGGCTGTAGTCAGGCTTCGGAAGGGATGGTGCCACTTTTTCCAAAGCCCACCAGCTGATGTATTTTGGAGCGTGGTCACTACTGCAAAGATCCGTTGGTCACTAACTGGTATCACATGGGCACCACAACCACCACTTGTGTCCTCACAGCCTGGGAGGAACAAGGGCCTTCAGCTGGGCTGTGCAGTGTATTTACATCTAGACTAAGGACTAGCCATCTTCCACACCAGCTGTTTTTTTCTGTGTACAGTTTGAGCGTTTTCTACCCGCCTCTCTGTTTTGGTGAGACAAATGCGTTCTCCCAGTTCATCCTGTCTGGCGTTTCATGATGAAAACGTGGTGTAACGGGACCTGTGAAGTGCCTCGTTGTGGGTTGTGTGTTGCTCATGAGGAATTCATCGGGGAGAAGGATTTCATGCTGTACTCCTTCCAGCCTTTCTCGGATGAAAGGAAAACTTTGCAGCCGTGAATGTAACTGGTTATCATTACTGGATGTCATTACTCACTCACTCCGAGCGTAAAACAAAAAATTGCATCCCCTGTGATGTCCGTGGGTAAAATGGTGCTCTCAGTTACATTAACACTGTTGTAAACCGAAGAGTAGAGTTTGGCCCTTTGTTTCAATTGAAATACTTGTTTAACACAGGCAAGGACTAAACAATACACTTGAAAGCGATTTGTGTTATTGTCTGTAGAACAGAGCTTGTATTTTATGAACTGGCTGATCATAAAGACAGCATAAATCATGTAAAGCATTCTCATTTACTTTTTCTTTCTTTTTTTTTTTTTTTTTCTTTTTGCAGATGGGGCTCGTAGAGTAGAGTTGCAGTCAAATGTCTGCTCCAGGATATTTTAGTTGAACTGTGTGAGTCCATTAAACAAATGTAATGGCTTTTTGGAAAGAAGCGCTGCGTGTTTTAAACCAAATGTTTTACATAGAGAACATCTGGGTAGTTCTGGGTGTTTGTATGTAGAGCACATCAGACGGCAGCCGTAGTGAGCTCAGCTGGGAGGTTGCCTGGGATGTAGTTGTAGGATATGACAGTTCAGTTGTTACGGGGAATAATTCCTATGAAGTATTGCCATAAACTGAACGTTTGGCACAAACAGCTGTATCTTTGTTTCACTGTGCACCCAAGTTATTCTTCTTATCTGCCCGGCAAAACTCTAAAAGATGTCTAAACAACCCAGTAAATGTTGGCACCTCTGAGCTGCGGCATGCGCGTTAGAGCAGACTCGAGGAAGCCGGTACCGGGAAGGAGAAACGAAGCTTGTTCTGTTTTCAACGAAGCTCTACTGATTCCTGCCACGGGCAGGTCCTGCAGGGCCAGCGGGCGGTGAATGCAGTAGGTGCAAAGGGTTTGTGGGGTTGAGTTGGAAATGGCCGACGTTACAGGGGTGTTGCGTGTTGTTGGTTCCAGGAATGTGAAAATGCAAAACTGGTGAAGTGCATGTAATTAACCTGACATTAAGAGCTTATTGGGGCCACCGGAAGAACTTTAACGTGGTGAAATTAATAAGCTTGCTTTTACTTCGCGGCATCAGAGGTAATACGTTTCCAGGAAATGTAGGAAATGTTGAAAAATGTCTTATTTGGGAGTTGGTTCTTAAATTATTTCTGCAGTTTAACTGAGGAATGCCTGGTTCAAATGAGATTAAAGTTGTAATTTCCAGAGTAGCAATGCAGCTTCCCCTTTCAGGATTGTTTAAGTAAAAAGTTAAACAAAGTGGGTTAGGCAGTCTCTTGCTCCAGTCCCTTGTGGACAGCAATTCACGTTGCGCAGCACTGCTTTAATAGTCCTGCTCGGTCTGACATGATTTGTGGTATTTGCTGAGATGAATTTCTGGACCGAGCAGCATGAGAGGGAATTGCTCCTCACTCTGAGGAAGGTGGTATGTCCAAGTCTGTGCGAAGGTCACTGGCAGGGTGAAGTGGGAAGCCTGCTCTGCTGCTGTTGCACTACCTAACAGCTTAGCTTTTGGCAAGGGGATCCCAGAAATCTGAGTGCTAGCTCTCCCTTGTTCAACCCACCCCGGCCAAAATACGTGCCAGAAAAGGTGTTTGTGCGTGTTGAAGAAGGGGACAACGCTCCCGGAGATCACAGGGTCTGGGGGAGTTCTTTGCCAAAAGCTTTCCATCAAGAAAAAAAAATTGCTTTGCTGTTTATCCCTTTCAAAGTTAACCCTCCCCATAACTACTTAGAACAACTGCCTGAAGTTGTGAACTCCTCTTCTAGCAGGGAAAGCTAGAATTATGTGTTTAAGGCTGCAAAATTGCTTGATTGCCAGCCACTTAATTGTAGGAAAGTGTAATTCATTCCTCACCCTTTCACATCTATTCCAAGCCCAACGGGCCGCGGGGAGCAAGAGTGTTCCTGTTCCTGTGTTACTCTCTCTACTGAGCCATTAGGGTGGCCCTGGTAATTTACTTTCAATAAATAGAAGGGAACAACAGGAGGTTCCTCTACCTTCAGGGGCATAGATATTTCTCAGAAATCAGAGACGGATGGGGAAGAAATGTTAGCAAACTCCTTTCCTCCCTCTGTAGCAATTCCACCACGTTCTGTCATAAATTCTAGAATGGTCCCTTCCAAAACAGGACCATTAAATAGGTAATGTCCAGGCAGAACAATGTAATACTGAAGTAGTGCGTTTACAAAAACAAATTTAATATTGCAAAGTGATCTGCAAGCCCTGGAGCAAAATAACCTGGGTGAGGCTTTGATGTATACAATTGCCAATCTTTTTGTTTTCCAAGAGTATTTTTCCAGATAGGATGTGGGTTTATGGTTCACTAGATTCCCACCAAGAAGTGGCATTTATATTTTGATCCCCCTTAGATCAGTTTAGAAAAATATACTATATATGGGTGCTTCTGATAGTTCTTTCTCATTAACCCTTCCAACTGTGCTGTCTACACACATCTGTGTAAATTCTGTGATATAATCTCTGTGGACCAACACTCTTGAGAAATGAGTCCCTGCTCATCATGTTAATCCAAAAGCCAAAACTTTATAAACTCAACTTTAAAATCTCTCCACTCTTCAAAATTCCACTGGGTTCATTAGGAATTTGAGGTGGTCAAGCAATATGATGTTGAGCTTTAAAGAGCACTGTGTACAGTGAATGAATGTACAGACATTTCTTCAAAAGAAGAAAGACTCTTCTCAGGTTTTCCTTGGACTATTGTAATTCTCACAGTGAAATAGCACTTCCTTTTTTCTTCGAAGGGCTGCAGAACCAGGAGACCAAAATTAAAAGATCCACACAATACCAGGTGACTTCGCATTTGTGGCTGAAGAGGCATTGTAAAGACATGCAAAGCTCTCAGTGGTTCTGAGGCTTCTCTGAACTCCCAGAAACTTTAGTGAAAGAGACAATAAGCCAAGTTACATTTATTTACCCACAACTTCCGCAAGCAGAACCTGCTAATGAATAAAAATGCGCTATCAGGTGGCGTCTTGGAAAAAACTAGTTCTAAGAAAGAGTTCAAACAATGTCCAGCCCCCTTCCTTGTTTAATGTGAATTACAGCCTTGCACTGATATAGCACCTTTCACCTAAACATGTGCAAAATCACTTTAGAGGCTCTGGTGACTGCTGAGGTTACCATTATTTAGCAATTATTTAGCAGCACATTGCAATAGTTTGCAGCAGTTGCTTAGAGGGTGTGAATAACCCCGTTTCCAATTCAAATTATTGGGAGGAATTACAGGAGACTGTGTCATTTTCAAACTGGAACTAGATCCAGGCACCAGGGCTTTATACCACTATTCTTAAGAAAGTCATAAAGGGCTTTTTTTAACGAAGTAGCCAGGATCTTGGTTTTGCGTTTCATCCCCAAATCAGTGCCTTGAACAGCGTGCACTCCTACTTCGGAGGATTACTTCAGTGTGGTTCACTGCTTATTCACAATGAAAAAACAACATTGAATTAAAGTCCCTCTCTGCTGCCCCAGGTTAGCATTTTGCATTACATCAGCAGCTGTGGTTGCTGTGAGATCAAGCCTCAAAATTAACGGGAAATCTATCTTCCAGTTTTTGGAGGGGGAATCTGTAATACCCATGTAACTCTGAGAACAGTAAACTTGGGGCTTGTGAATTCTTTCACTCCTCTTTAACCTGACTTGCCAGTAATTTAATTAGTGCTAAACAGTCTGCACACAGACTTGCAGAAGTTGAAAGACTGACTGACACAGGATTCGCTTCCAGTGACTTTTCCTCTTTTGCACATGTGCTGGATGGAGCTGTGCTGTATTTGGAAGTTGATCAATAATGATTGCACAATTCTAACCTTACTTAAACTATGATATAAACAGACACGATAGAAACGGATGCTACCAGGTTTTTTCCTACTTAAAAGTGAAGTCAGCTTTTTTTTCTGTTTTTTTTTTCCCCCTTCTTCTTTTTTTCCTTTTTGGTTCCAATAAAATTGTAACCTGGAAGAAAAGCAGTTAGACTTTGTGAAATCCCAATTCAGTGTAGCATTTGGCTTTAGTAAATGTGGAAGCCAAAAATAAACATCTGCTTGGCAACTTCACCAGAAGTTAACTGTAAATGCAGTTTTCATCTTTTCAGTGAATGTGGCATTCAGTGCTGGTTAACATCTATTAAGGAGGAACGATCCATAGTTGAGGTTGTAAAGCATTTTTTTTTTTTCTTTTAATTACAGTTATGAACCTCCATTGCCTCAGGGAAATCCCCTACCTCAGTTTCTTTCCAGATAAAATTTCTTATGTGCCAAAACATGAACTTCCCTTGAAAGCTTGAAGGTAGTTGGATGGGATATTTGTGAGTTATTAGACTTTGGAAAAGAGATGGTCTTCCATCGACCTGTGCCTGACAGCCCCAAAACTTCAACTTGGCCATTTTTTTTTCTCTTTTTCTTTAGTCCTTCAGAATTAGATCATAGTTTCTTCTAAAACTGAACAGTCCAATGACTTGGAACTTCAGTAATGCTGTATGAAAAACTTTCATTTTGGGAAGGGAGAAGTTTTTTGGTAAGATTTTGGCATGTATTGGCGAACTGTCCATTTCTGAATTCTGCAGCCCTCCTTTTTTCTCCCTGTTTTCAGCATTCACTGCCTAACAATGAAGAACCAATAACCATAACCAGGTTGCTAACTTGTGTTTTTAAATGCTGCTGGAAATCAGATCTATGCTAAATCAGAAGAATGTGGGGGGGGTTTTTTGGGTTTTTAGTTGTTTTTTTTTTTAATTCCTAGTGGTAAATCAGTCCTGAAATGATTAATACAGAGCTGTGAGATCTGTCTGGTAGTAAGGATGACTCAAGGCCAGAATTCTCGGTGTTAAACGAAGAAAGGTCTGCCAGGTAAATTTGTTAGAATGTATGGTGTAAATATGCCAGGCTTCATATACATAGCTGAGGATGGTGGGTACCAAACAATGAGGGGATGTAAACTTTCCAAGTAAGGCAGCAGTTACTCAGGAAATGCGCTCACAAATCCTGTTAACAGGCACAGTATGCGGGGGCGAGGAAAGAAGTGGAGGAAGGGTGTTGTACGTGTTCCTCCTGGCACCCACTTTGTATATGTACAGCATAAATGTGTTCGTCTGGTCCCTTCTACTGCTTATTAAAACTTGGTTCCACAGGCATTTTTCTCTGTGAATGAAGGGGGAACTAGAAAGGAGAGATAACCCCCTTGCCTAGTATTTGTGATTAGTTAATTCCTCTTCACTTGATGAATCATCATTTATGATATGATAACAGCAACTATGTTCAGCAGAACCAGAAAAGGAAAATTAAACCTGAGGTAATCACACCCTGGATCTGCAAGAGGCACTGACACACTGTGTGTCAGCTTATGCAAATAATATTTTGATTTAACATTTGTCACGCTGACTTGGAAGTGCCTTGGTGGAAGAGTGAGTTTCTCTACAGGTAGTGAGTGATAGAGTGGCGGTAAATCAGCTTTGTTTTTTAGAAATATTATCTTTTTTAGGTGATACGTTGAGAAGAAGGGAATGAAGCAGAGAGGCACAGATGTTTGCTATGCCGTACAGAGTGAGGCAGCTGTAAAAAATACCCTTGCCTCTTAAAAGCAAGTGAACTTGAAAGGTGCATCACGGCACGTGCATCCTCACCCTTTATGTGTGCAGCTGCTGACTCGCAACAGCAATAACAGCGTTTTGTCTCTGGTAACATCCATGACATGAACAAACATGCAATGGAACAGAGTAATGGGCAGAAGCCCCGGGATTTAAATCAGCAGAGTCTCACTGGCTGCAGGTGGCACCAGTTACAGCTTTGAGCAACTCCCCCAATTACTGCATAGTTTGCCGACCTATCAAACAACAGAGTTGGGCCATTGATAAATAATTAATAAGGATTTTGTTGCATGCTTGTCTCCCAAGCAGTATCACCATGGAGATGATCTAGCTTTTAGGATCTGAAAAGTTGACAGTCTCCAAAACAATAGCATTGTGACAACCTTACTCTTTCTCCAAAAGAGAGAGCTCTCAGAGATGTGTTATCAAAATGCACCAGTGCCAGGCACTAATTTTGCTTCAATTCACAGTGGCCTTTTGTCCAACTTTTTGGTGAGTGCCTTAAGTGTTTTCTATGACCGTGCAGAAGCTTGTTCTTAGAATTGCACATCCTGCATGATGCTGTTTATAATTGCATTTGGCCTGGAATTGGAGTCTCAAGACAGCTTTTTTCCAACAGATGGACACAGTGAAGAAATAATCATGTGAGAAGAGGCTTACAAGAAGTCTGCTTGAGGATACCTTCGTAGAACCCTCTGGATGCTTGGCTCCCATGTAGGGTTATCTGTCCATGGCCCCTTCTTCCCACCTGGAAAGTTCAGAGGCCAGCTGGACAGTTATTCAGCCCATCCCCTTCCTTTCCTTTCTCTCCTTTGTGCAGCCTCTAGAAGTGCCATTTCAATGCAACAGCACTATCAGCATCCCCCTCCTTATCATTTGATTGCAGCAACCTCAGGGACCACCCAATTTCATAGCTTTGTTTCTCTTCCTCTTGTGTTGGTGATGTCTGGGCCAAGAGCCATAGGCAGAGACTCCCCTGGAAAAAACATAATATGGTGCCAGACTTTATTCTTTCTTGCTCAGCTCCGTGGAGTTGGAGAAAGAACAATGTCCCTTTTCTCTTCCCACCCCTAAACATCCTCTGCTTTCCCTTTCTTTTCCCCGTCCTGGTTGATCCACCTATTCTTTACCTCCCCGCCCCTGTTGGCACTTGGCACGTTGCGCTTCCCACCTCGGAGTCTCAAAGAAAGGAAGCAGAGCTGTGAAACCGGCTGGGCTCACCCACTTCCCATTGCTGGGTGGGGATGGCCTCAGCTCACAGCTTTCAGAACGGAGAGGTTTATGTGTGTTTAACCCCCCTCTCCCTCTTCACCCAAAGAAAATAATTTTTAATAACTTTCTTTAAGCTGCATTTCTGACATATCTCCTGGTGGCAGCAAGCTGGTTTCCCCTCCTCAGGGGCCTGCACTCTCTGTCCGGATGTCATTTTCCCGGCTGTCTGTCCACAATAGTATTGCAAGAGCCCATTGGAATTTGCTCAAGCACGGGTGGTATGCACAAGTGCTGGAACCAGCTTAAAAGTCACAGCCCCCATGGTGGAAAAAAAGCAGTTTGTTCGTATCTCACCACGGTCCTAAAAATAGCCTTGATAGATAATAACGAGTGGAAGATTGTTTTCAATGGGACTGAATGTACTGCATGCAGAAACTGCTGGGGAAGGTTCAGTGGTTTTTGTCATTCAGGTGGTCAGTCTCCGTTACAGCACTAGCCGACTTAAAAATCTGTGGCTTTTGGCACTGTGGCTAATTCTACCTTTATTTATATTCACACATCTTGGCTGGAAATGAGGCAAACGTAGGTTCATTAGATTAAGACAAACACATGAACTGCCTGCCTGAAATCAAGAGAAACAGCTTTACGCTTTGATGAAAATATAGCTTTGTTGCTCATCCCATAAAGGATGATGCCAGCAGTGACTCAGCAGACACGGAGATTTGATATGGAAGCAGGCACCTACTGTCTGCCTTGCCCTTTGCCAGATGTTTAAACTTTCAGATATTTTTCTGTACGCGATGGTCTTGATCTGCCTCTGGAAAAAGAAAATTCCACCCGTTTTGCTCTGCCGAGAAGCTCGTAAAGCAGGAGACGCGTTTCTCTTACAGATAGGACTGAACGTACAGAAACCTTTGCAATCGTCATCTTTTTGAAGCATTTATAGTTCAATTCAAGTTATTTGTACCAAACAAAAGCAAAGAAGCATGAAGTGTGTTGGAAAATAAATAATCTCGCTACACCAGTCCAGAGAGTGAGTATATATCCTCTTTCCAGCACATGGTGACAGGTAATTTATTGCAGCCTTGAAGAGAACAGTGTATTTCTCCACGTTTCCTGCCCAGCAAACTCTGCAAGTTGACTCACGGAGGGATGGGAAGCCAAAAGCTGGGCTCCCTCTTTTCCTATCTGCTTCTGGAAGGCAGAGGAGTGGGGGAGCGAGGGCTGTGCTCCTGCAAAGTCATTTGGAAATGCCTGGAAATATTAGAGGTTCACAACTCCCAGCTTTCTCTCCCCTGTGCCATACGTTTTGGAGAGGGCATTCTCTCTACCTGCTTCTGGGCAGAGGTTGGTACCAGAACTGGCAGTGCAGGTGGAGGTAGTTTCAGTCTCTCTCTGGTGCTCCTTTCTTCCCCCCTAATCCTGTCTGTGGGACCGTTTTACCATCAGAGCTGCAGAAGAGGCACCCAGGATGTTAACTGGTGCGTACAGCCAGTATCGATCCCCAAGGGACCATCACATGGCCTAGTTTTGAGCCGTGACCTTGGTGTTTATGCATATATTTAACTTTACATGTGTGAGCTCTCCCACAAAAGCGAATAGACTCCTCACACGTGTGAAGTTAGGCATGTGCTAAAGTGTTTTGCCAGATTGGATCCTGTGCCTATAGGGGCCCCGGGTGAACCTGAACCTGGTTTGTTGGGGTGAGAGGCTTTAGATTTCATTATTAAGAATCTGATATGTTACTTTGTCTGAGTGCAAGGTCTTGGAGTTATCTGAAATTCTCATTAAGACAAGAAGCTAGGAAAAATACAAATTCCTCCACTAGTAAAGTTACTAAAAATACTATAATTAAATTATCTAAGTCTTAAGACTAGTGAAATATATTGAGAAAGTGAGGTAGAGGTATAAGTACACTGTTCTGAGTGTACCGAAGGGACTAACAGCACTTTCTCTGCAGATCTTGAGCTGGAATATTTGGAGTAGTTATTGTAGCTGATATAAAAAAGCCTGTTGCATTTGCCCTACGCTTGATTCATAGGCTGTGACCCTTAATAAATTTTGATGTTGCACACAGTGGAGCTGTTGCTTTCAGAGAAAGCAAAGAAAGCGAGCAGGCAAGCAAGAAAGAAAAGGACCTAAAGAATGAACAAACAAGTTCTTTCATAAGGTATTTCTCAATTGAGATTATTTCTTATTAGGCTTAAGTTGTTCAGGTTCATCATGTACTGCATCTGGCAGCAGTCCTGTAAGTGGCATTTTCTAAAACGGAGCCAGCTCTGTCTGGTGTTAAAAGCATAAGCGTGCTTTGAAAATGTATTTTCTGGAATGTAATTCTGAGTAAAATACATTTCGTGAAAGAAATTCCATTATTGATATTTTAGAATACCTAGAAGAGAGACTTATTTTACAGCCTGAAACCATAACATACAGCTAGGGATCTTATTTTGCTCAGAGAGATGAAAAAAAATGCAAAATATAATAAATATCTAAATGTGATCATGACTCATAACATTTCCGTGAAATACTAAAAAAGATGCTGGACTGCTTTCTTGTTTGTGTTGGGTTTTTTTCACATCAGTAGACTTAAGCCCATGTACCCTTGCTGACACGGCGTGAGCAGACTGACGCAGGTGAAGGAGGCTGGGCTGGCAGAAGTCCCTTACTGAGAGGGGAAGAGCTGGAGCAAACGCTGTCCTGCTGCTCCACTAATCCTGCTGTTGGGATCCCACCTCTGACAGTCACTCCGCTGACAGCGATGGCTCGCTGTTTGGCCTTTTACACAAGGTCACTGGCAAGGCTGTGCCCTCCTGAAAGGCTTTGAGATGTGGAGCCTGTCCTCTTGGGGAATGTGGAGGCCACCAGGCAGGTGGCGTGGGGTAACGAGTATTTATTGAGGTGCATTGGAACCTTTCGCTTCCCTGAGGTTCTTTTGGAGGGGAAAAATAGCAGTTGAGCATGGGGAAAGGTATCAGAAGTCAGTCTTTAGTAATGGGATGGTTTGTTAAGTGAGACACTCCTGTGACGTGTTGCAAAATTTTGAAGGGAGGTGCAGGCAGCAATTTCTGAGATGCTACTGTCCTCGTTTCCTTTAGGAGTCACAACAGCTTTCCGTTTCAATTTCCTCGTCTCCTAAAAGCGGATGAATAGTACTGTTTCACTACTTGCCTCCCGAGGCTTAATTAATAAATGGCTGCAGCGTGCTTTGAGCATGCTCGTTTCCTATGTAAATAGACTGGCATTATTTCGTTCATACGTGCGAGTGTCTGAAGCCTTGCTCCAATCCAGAGTGCATGTCCTTGTAACGTGCTGTGCCCTGGCTAAGGGGCATCGCCTCCCCCCCCAGTTAAGATATTTCACACCTGCCTAGTGTCTTTCCCTGTTTCTAAATACTGGTCGCTGTGATCTGAAGTAGCTGAGGGAGGGAAAAGAAAGTCTTGAATATTAGAAGCCAAGAGCTGTGTTTGGCATGCATTTTTTCCTTATGTTGGGATGATATCTTGCAGCCTGGATGTCAAAATCTCAAGTACTTTGGCTGGGCTGCTGAATTGTACCCCTGCAACTGGGAAGTGATTTTTTCAGGAGAGCTTAAGTACCACTTTCAAAATTTGGTTAAAATTTTAGGTGCAGCCTTTATAAATTAAGGCTTCTAGGTGCCGTAACCACTTTTCAGTATGGGTTGTGAGACTGTAAACTCTCTGGTCCCGTTGAAAAATATGTTCCCAGGCAACACATCTGTTTGCATTTGAAGATTAATCCAAACATATATTTACAAAGTGCCCCCATGCTTTTCAATCACATTTGCATTTTTGAATCTAAAAATACATGTTTTCACATGTGCAATTATTCCACGGAGGCCATTCGCTGTAATTATGTGTAGACTTACAAAAGTCCTGTCTATGAAGCACTGAGTCAAGTTAGTAGGAGATTGGCGTGCCCTCTGGGGTGCCGTTATTACTTTACCAGCCATGAATGGTGAAGAATTTGCTCCCTGTTGTATATTTGACAATGAAACCCTTTTAAATTCTTCCTCAGAGCCAAGTGCAAGACTGTCTTTTAATAAAAAATGTGTTTTTACCCATGTCTATATTTATTTCTTGCAGGAATGCACATGCTGCTCCAAGAGCCACCCACATCCTTCTTGTATACGGGGTGTATTTGCATTTGCAGCCTGTCCCAGTGCAGACATGAGAAGGGGGAAAAATCCAGTCTCATCTTTAGTGTTAGTTGCCTTTCCCATCTCTAGAATTACTTGGAGGTTCTCTCGATCACTTACTCAATTAAAATCTGTTGTATTACCTTTTCTAGAAATATGTGCCATGTACGTAAGACCGTGGTTATGTTGTTACTTTTAAAATCTCTGTCCCAAATGTCTGGGTCAAGAGGAAGAAAAGAATGGGTTTTGACATGCAAATCGGTTTGTCCCTTGAGTTCTACTTTTTGTTCTGCTGTCCCAAAGTAGGATAGCACTTGAGCATGAGCTTAATTTTAAGCATGTGCTGAAATCTTTGGGAATTCGAGGGGATGGGGCATGTGCTTAATGCTTCTTTGAACAATGTTTCTTTTCAGAGTTACAGGCTTTGTAGGAAACCTGATCCTTTAAACTTGCTCCTGTTTATGTACATTTCAATTTTATAATATTGTAAGTTTTTCCCTTCTTTCTTCAATATCCTCGATGCTACATCCTATAATGAAAACAATACTGGTCATGCCACTTGCAATTACTGAAGTAGGCAGTGAAATTATTTTTTCTGAAGGAACTAGGAAAATCACATAAATCACAGATTTACAAATGTTTTCCCAGGAGAGGTTCGCAGTAGTTGGCTTTATAAAATGACAAAAGTTTTGTTTACTCATAAAAGGGTGGTCATCTCAGCAGGTCAGTGATATTTTTCAAAGACGTATTGTTGATTTTAAACTAGCTGGTAATTTATTCCGTGAACTCTGGCTTACAAAAATAAAGCAGGGTAAATATTGAGTATAATAAAGGCCATGCTGCCATTCAGTATGCACAATGCCCTCACCTTCCCTCTCCCACCAGCTTCTCTCCATTGTTGGCTTGTGCGTTTCTCGTAGGGCATGAGCTGACCTCTGCAATTATTTATGGCGTTTTTCAGATAAGCCCTTTTTTCACAGGCAACACACATACACACACTCACAAGGGCTGTTATAATTTGAATTTGCATTGCAAGTTCAGCTATCACTTCCTCTGTTCCCACCCTGCCTTTTGGAAAGATACCCAGTCACACGATGTGCTTGAAAAAAAGGTTGCTGATTGAGGAAGGATGCAGGAAGGATATGGTTTTGCAGTGATTGCATAAGTGCTGTGCAGGACCTGAAAGTCTTGGGTTTATATGAGGACGAGTTTAGATGTGAATTTCAAAGATTTATTGCTTCTGGTTTTTAAATAAGTCATAACTCCTGAGCAGTTTGCCTGCTTTAGAGAACCGTGGAGCAACCTGTGTTAATGAAATCCTCCATGTTTTAACACAGGCAAATATGAATTCATAATCGACACCCTGGATTCCCTGCCTCCATTCCATCAAAGATCTCAACCTTATTTCAGAGAAATTGTCTTCAAAGCTTCTGTTTGAAATTGTTGGATGCAATCATGTCTAAGCAAATGTACTTCCCATCAAAATCTTTTGGGAGTTCTGCTATTTGCCTCAGGTGGAGAGTACTTAGGCTAACAGAGATCCTTCCAAAAGATCCTGTGTGCCCTCTCAGTGAAGCTCTAAGACCTGAAGACCCTAAAACTTCATGTTGCATGTTACTGAAATGAGAGTATCTTTATTGCTATAAAATTAAGGCACTGGGGCATGGAGGTTTGCATTTTAAAGCTTTGTTTTGGTCATTCCACGTTCTGCCAACATCTAACATCTGTATTTATTTTTTGAACTCTCCTTAATGGATTATATGCATCTGTTCAGTTCCAAGAATAACGCTTGATTTCCTGAATTTATAGGTTGCAATAAAATCCATTCGTAAGGACAAAATTAAGGATGAACAAGATATGGTTCACATCAGACGGGAGATTGAGATCATGTCATCCCTCAGCCACCCTCATATCATCACCATATATGAAGGTTAGTGAATGCAATTCTCCTTCCTGACTGTTCTGTTACGTTCTTGTGAACCTGATACTCATGTTTCTTGAGATCATTCACCAAACAATTACTCCTAGTGTAACCTGTCCCTTACCAAAGGGCCTGTTTTGAGCACTACCTTCCGTCTGAACAACTGGTGTTTCACAGATACATAACCCTTTGTCTGGAGGAACTTCTTCATGTGTGACTTATGCGCTGTGTCCATGGCAAGTGGGAAATTGTTGCATGTATCACTTCATCTCCTTGCTCCTCTTGGGTTTAATTTCACCCTCACGCTCCAGCCCAATATCCACTTACATCCCCAGCCTCTAAATCAGTCCTTATATGCTGTATTTTTGCTGGACTGCACAAGACCGGTCTTATCTGCTCTAGGCCTTTGGTCCTCCCTTACTTGTCTTGCTGGTTATGTCATCGCTGTTTTTTTTTCCCCTGCATCCCAGCATCCGCTTCCTATCCACCTCTGCACACTTTCCTGTCAGTCTGGTCTCTGGCTTATCGTTCCTGTTTCCTCATCCTGTCTTCCCCCTCTAACTCCTTTCTTCCTGGGACACAGCTGGGAAGCCTTCTAATTCCTGCCTCCAGGAGCTGCTCCCTGGTCCTACAGCAAAGAGCAGGAAGCCAGGGGCATTCCTCCCTGATTTGCCTGTTTGTTTGTTTATATATTTATAGAGTGTCACTCTGTAGTAGAATCTCCTCCTCCTTCCTTCCTTCCTCAAGATGGGCTGGGTACGTGCTAAAAGACACCAGCCAAGAGGTCTGCTGCTGTGAGGAGGGCAGCCGCATGGCAGACCCGGGCTGTGGGTTCTAGCGGTTTGGAGGGACCCAGGTTGGGCAGCCTCATCCCTGGGGATCCCCTCTTCCCCTACATGCAGAGCAGGCAGCTCGAATTTAGGCCTACGTATTTACATACCCATGAGGTAAATGCGCAAGGTGATGATATGTATATGGCAGCTCCGCTCTGAGAGTTGATACGACTGATTAAAACGAGCTGGCTTGGAGTACTGTTACAGTATCGCATATTGAGTTATTCAAAAGCATGTTCTTGTACTTGAAAAGAGATGAATATCTGTCTTTTTATTGAATAAACTCATAACAGGATCTGGGAACAGAAAAGGGGAGGGATGCTGTGTCAGCATGTGGGTTGCAAATGGAACAAAAGTTATTTCAAATGTGGACGGGAACTCAGAAAAAAGATTAAGCATGCTGCAGTCCTTTGACCAATTGCCCTTCTCGTCCTTACTTTAAATAGTTTTTACTGAGTTAAAACATTTGTAAAAGTTAAAAAGATTACAGCATTTTTAAGAAGCAGACAATGAAGTCCCGTGGGAGCAAAACTTTCCCCTCTGGCCCCACGGAGGGAGGAGCAGTGCTTCTGCAGCAGAGACAGTCAAGCTCCACGATGGAGGGTTCGTCCTGTCTGCAGGAGTGCAAGCGCCTGCGGCAGGTGATGTTGTGATCCTCTTGTGGTCCGTCAGGTGATGTTGTGGTCCTCTTGTGGTCCGTCAGCCCGCAGCAGCGCTTTGCGGTGACAAACCTGGAGGCAGTTTTTTCTCTCGTTTCTGGGAAGTTTTCGATTCTGTTACTGCTTTGTTTCCTTTTCGTTTTCTAGAAAGCTGAGCAGCCTTTCATGGCTTCTTATGTTTCATTCCTGGCCTGAAGGGTTGGGCAGTAGAAGTCAGCTTCTTGATTGGACTGTTGTCCATTGGAAGGAGTTGCACAGAGCAGAGCTACAGCAGCTATAGAGCCTGTCCAGCCTTTCCAAGCAGTCAGAGTCAGTATTTGGCCTTTAGCCTCCAGCACCGAGGCTCAGATATTGTAGCACTGGGAAGACGTGTGGTTGCACAGCTGAATCCAGAGGAGTGGTTACGTACTGCCCAGAGATCAGGACATGAGCTCAGGGATCCTTAAGTGTGTGCTTCACTTTAAGCTGAAGGGTACTCGTGGTGAAGTTAAGGGACTACATCTAGGACTGAAGTATTTGTATCCTCTTGAAGTTGGATTTTAAACACATGGCTGTTCCTCTTGAGTGATGCATAAGGAGCGATAATATTGCTATCATCTGACATGAAATGTTGGAGCTATTCAGTCCTCACGGATGGGCTTAATCTCACTAAACTTAAGCCATCCAACATGTTGGCAGTTGGTATACACTAGAAGTCTAGTTTCCCTCTCTAGTCAAGAGAGATCAGCATCTACATGGGGCGGTTTGCTCCCTCCTGGGAGATATTTTTTCAGATAGGTGGGATAGATGACATACTGGAGGCTCCTGTTAGCTGTAGATGGAGTCTAGCTGACCAACAGAGCAGATGCTTAACTTTTAAACTGAAGCCACCCCACAGATATTTTTCTCCTCTCTCACTAATTTTTACTGTAGGTTTTTAGGCTGCCACTACATGTCTGACAGGGCTTTCTGTAGGTGCCAGGATGCACAGATCTACCTGGCATGGACAATGCTGTGTCTCTCCCTAATATATTTGAAAACTCTTTGTGTTGCATTTACAAACACATGTTTTCCTCAAGTAGGATCCTTGTTTAGGTATCCTTTTGACCTGCCTGCTTAAAAGCAATTAGCCTCTGAATTTATCAACTGGATGTAAACACAAGCTTATCTTTTTTTTTGATACTGAGCGAATTCAGATGTGTGGAAACAAAGCTTTCCAGTTCAGAGATATTTTTTAGTAACCTAATCAAAAGGCAAGTACCTTGCCCGTTACTGCGATGGCAGACGAAGAGTTGTGACTCTAAAGAAATTCCACCCTCTCAGCAGGGCTGTAATTGGCAATCTGTCGAGCGTGGCTGCAAGGGAAGTGCTCTTTCAAGTGACTTTAAACTCCTTGAAAGGGACTGGATAAATGAAGCTGGCTTTGCTAGCAGTGTTCTGATTTCAGCACATAAATTTTAATTGATAGAATAATGCCTCTGTCCATTCATCTGCCTGTCTCCCCCTTACCTCACCTTCCTCTACCCCATTTCTTTTTTGCCTTGAAAACTCCAGGATTTGATAATAAAGCTTTTGAGAGCTAACATATTTTTCCAGGGGTAGCCTGAGTGCAAAATTTATGCCATCTGGCAATACTTTATAAAAGTTAAACCAGGGAAAGAGCATCAGGCCTGATTCTGCAAACATTTAAACATGTGTTGGACCAATCATGAGAGTGAAGTTACGCTTGGTACATTCAGGAGTGAGTTCCTGAGTCTTTGTAGTGTGAAATACTGTGCCTATGTGAGTGTTTCTGTGCCAGAAGAGTTGTCTTTGGTCAGCATAACCACACGGAAAAGTCTACCCATTTGCGAAATGCACTTAAAATGAACAGATTATTAGCTAACATGTTTGTAGAAGTAGTTAAATTGAAGATACTCCCTGAAGAATGAATAAATATTGGAATCACAATTTGGTGCCCACGGAACACGATGGTGTTAGAATGAACAAGTAACTGAAGGAAAGCACGTGCTGAAGTGCTTTGCTGGAGTGGGGCCAGGATGCTTAGAACAGTGCTGAACCCTTCACAGCAAGAAGGCACAAAAAATGGATTTCCTCTGTAAGAGGGACTACTTTTTTTTTTTTTAGGTTGTGTTTTTGGTACTCTTAAAAAAAAACAACAAAACCACAGAGATTCTCTGTCACATCTATCAGTCCACAATGACTTGAGCTAGGTTGCATCCTTCGGTTAATCAGGAAACTGGTTCAGCTCTTTTCTACTTTCAAATCCCAAAGGCAATGGAAGAAGATCTGACATCGTGTAACGGTGGTGGCATAGTATTTCAAGATACTCACCTTACTTGCCAAATACGTGATCAATCTCACACTTTGTGCCAGACTTGATGCAAGGAAAAGCAAAGGCGCGCTCGGTGTTTCAGGCACGGGTAGGCCTGTCTCCAATGCAGGGCTCCTCAGATTGTGTCAGTCTAAGTCACCATGTCGTCAGCAAAAGCAGCCGCCTTGCCAAAAATCTGCCTGGGTGGCATCCGGCAAGGTGCACGGATGCGAGCCGATGCTGACAAGCTGTGTCCCCCCAAGCAGTGCCAGCTCAGGTGGGTGTCCCCCGCCGTCGGCTGCGGGGTGCATCCCTGGATGGGTCAGGCAGCCGGGGACCGAGGTGGGAGCTCGTGCCTCCTGTGGGTTTGTGTGTGGGCAGAACAGAGTCGTGTGTCTCAAGCTGAGAGTGCCGGAGAGGCAGCCCCAGCCTCTGCTATCTCCCGGTTTTCAGATGTAATCAAAACAATGATTTCATCTCTTCTGTCTGCAAAACACCTGAAAAAGTCAAAAGTCCCATTAAAAGTCACGCGGACGACTGGGCTTTAAACAAGAACGATGAAAGTTGGAAAGCTGGAATGATTTTTTTTTATTTATGTCTTTAGCCAAGATAAAGTACTTCAGCAGTGACACTATTTAGCCACATTTCTAATTGGTTTCCTCTAATTATGTAAGCTTTTGACCTTCCAGTGCTTTATTCCCATTGTTTTCAGTTGATAACGTCCAAGAACATAAAGTAATATTTCAAGAGTCTGGCGATAGTAATGAAACAAGTATAAACAAACTTAACTCTTTAGTTACTGTACCCCACCTTTATAAATTTCCTGTCATTCAGGGTGATCGCCTAAACAACACTTTGTCAGACATGACAAGAACTCAAATGTGTGAGATCACTGGCAGGTTCAATTCAGATGTCAAAATGATTGCAAGCAACAATCAGTTATTTCTGTCTTTCCATTTACACAGTTCGCCCACTACAATGTAAATATTTGCTTGAAGTTCTGCAGTAGTTTGCAATCATAATTAACAAAAAGGAGAGCTAGCTCTTGTATTCTTTGCTGGAACAAAAGACAATTAGTGTAACATTATTGTGGCCGAATTAGTGACTCTCATTTTTCCTTCCTTTTTAAAGACGCATCAAAATCTGCGTATCCTCAGTCTCATTCTCTGAGAAACAACTTTGTCAAGGGATAATGGTTCTCATTCTGATTTAATCTCCTCACTGGGGAGTAAATTCTAGCATGCTGTCTGATTTAACGTGATTATTGCGGGATCTTATCTCTGTTCCTTTAATTTAAAAGAGATGCAATTTGGCTGTGTAAGGCCATAATTCAGGAAAACAATTTAACATAAGCTTAGCTTTAAAACACATACTTTATATCTTGCTATCTTCAATTATAATTAAGCATATGCATAAATTTATGCATATGCATACAAGTGGTTTTCTGCATTGGACCTTGGATATTTTCATGTCTGCTGTATGCTCTATTAAAAAACAGTCATAAAATAATGATAATAAAAATAATAATAAAAAACCCCAACAAAATAAAAAATACACCAAGGGGCTGTAAAGCTTTCAAAGCAGTCAAGAGCACAGAAGACACATCGGGCTGAATTTCTAAAGTAAAAAACATTTTTCGGTATTCACATGTCTTTTTGAAGAATAATTCCTGCCTTATTACACAAGTGAGGTAATTGGGTCATACATGACTTTTCTGAATGAAAAGGTTATTCTAGTCTGCATCTCCAAAATTAAAAACAAACTCGCTTGTTCTTTTGATTTGGCTGACCTTTAATAAAAGAGCATTTTGTAGCAGTGGAAAGGTACTTCTGTCTGCGGCTGTTAGGAGAGTAATAAAAATACCGCTGAATGGAAAGACACCAGATGGAAGGAATGTCAACATACTGGAACTAATTTAGAAGATTGCTCTGATAGAGAGCAAAGGCATGAGGAGAATTCAAATGGTTCCAGTGCGAAGAGATTGGCCGCCCCTCTTAAACTAACAAACTAAAATCCTTACCCCAGGGTTACATGTAAACCAAATGGAATCAACCCACAAGGAGGTAGTCCATTAAGGGGGGGGAAACAAAATCCAACCCCCTCGGCATTCGCTCTGACTTTAGCATCCTGTGAGCTTGGAGAAAGGGCAAAAGCATTCTGCTTTGTTTTGCTTTTTGAATTTGATAGTAAATAAGTCCAAAGTGAATTGTCCTAATAGAGAAGTGTGCAATGTAGTGTTAAATCTTTCTGACTGGTGTTTGCAAAACCGTGCCCACATGGGCTTTCAACACTTCTAGGATGAAGTCCATTTTCAGGAGCATTTAAGATGGGTAGTGAGTTATGTTCCTCCAGTGTCAATTTTGTCCCATGGAATTTCAGCAGTGACGACCCTGGTGTAGCTAAAGGGAAGAATTTGCAGTAGGATTGAAAAGAAGAGTGCTGATCAGCAAGAGGTCCCTATGCAACCAGTGCTATTTAGAAAATGGAAAGCTGTAGATAGAAGCTGAGTTCATCATTTCACGGCCTCTAAATATAAATAAGTGGAGACATTATATCCAAGAATTATTGCTGTAGTAGAACAGCCTGTGAAAGAGACAGATTGTTGATATTACAAAATGTACTTTGTCTCAGATATGTCTTTAGTAGTGAGAAGTGAAGTTCTTTCCCAGTTTCACATTTATATTCTTCAATGAGTTCTGAAGCCAGCAGATTTGGTTTCAATTATCAGCCTAAAAGTGTAGAACTTTCTGTCTGATGGGTTGGTTCTTTTTACAAAAATAAACAAACAAACACGTTAGAATTATGGAGAGAGTTTAAGACAAGTTGTAAGAAAACTTTTCTTTGACCACTGCATCTTAAGCACCCGTTGCTGCTTGGGTAGAGTGCTGTTGTTACGGTATAGCTCTTGTGGTGAACAGACCAAGCCCAAGCAAGCTTGTGGCCCACTGGCAAATGCTGTTTCTCCATGTTGCCATCACTTGTGTCTTAGTACATTAACACAACACTCTTGCTTGTCTCCTGGGGATACAATCATGTGGTTCCTCACACCTTGTGCTACATCCCATTCCTGATGTGCTCTCACAGTGCTGTCCCTCCCTCCTCCCCTGTGGCCAGGGGGAAGCGCAGCCATCTCCGAAGTCAGTCCTTGATCCTGCAGGCTCTGCCTGCGAAGGAGATGTGGCATTTTGCAACCAGTACCCTGCACTGCTATGGGTGAGATAATGCAGCATCCCTCCCACCACACCAGGGTCTTGCTGCAGCTCCCAGCGTAACTGAGCTTGCAGAGTGGTGGAAGCAAACACAGGGGCTCAGAAATAAATGATACGCAGCTTGTAGCAAGCACTTCTCCTGCTGCTGTCTCCTCTAATATGCAGAGCTCGTATCTAAGCAACCCCCATCTCTTGATTTGTGATTGACAGAACACCTCTCCTGCTATCACACGTCTGGGTGTTGATACTGACACTTCTCCGCTTATCTTATTTGGCCAGCTCTGTTTGCAGAGTATCGATGGTTGGAAAGAAGCAAGAGCAGCCCCACCTTTCTTACACATAACCTCCCTCTTTCCCTTGACCTTGGTCAGGGTTGAGGAGAGGGCTTGTACAACAAGGCCATCCCATCAGTGGCAAGCTGCGGGGCGTTCCTGGGGCGCAGTGTCCCCTGCCCAAGCCGTGCTTCTCCGTCGGCAGTAGCTGCAGCCGGGGTTCAGGCACACTTCTAGGCGGGGGTGAGTGTCAGAATGAATATGCAGTAGGATGGCAGGTAATAAATCATCCACAATGAAAACAAAGAGTGAACCAAGCAGTCCCAGAAGCTATATGGAGGCAATCCGTCCGTCATCAGCCCGCAGGTTACAGCCCAGGTGTTAACAGGGCAGTATATTTATTACCTCATTATTATTTGCAGTAAGTCAATCCAGCCTTTAATTAATGCCCTTCTCTCTTCTCCCAGCCATTGGCCACAATGCTTTTTTGGAGCATATGTTTATAAAACTACATACTGTGTTCAGAAGGGAAATTCAGAAGTGTCTGTATGAAGCCTGCCTGGCATCCGAACCGCTGCTGAGAAAATTCATGGTGTATATGGCTGATAGTCTGTGACTTGCCAGAATACTGCCTTGTCACGTGCCCGATTGTTTTGACCACTAAATTCCTCTTTAAGATTGTGTGTGTGTATAGACATAAATCCTCCTGCCTTTCCACTCCCTGTTCCTTCAGTGGCAGCTCCCATTTGAGATGTTTTTGTCTCCTGTTCAGTTTCCTCTCCGCAGGAACGTAGCTGTGTGCCCTCTCATGAGATTCAGCTGATACAATGGAGCTGCTCTAAACCGAAACGATGCAGTTGTAAAAAAATACCTCCCCTCCCTGGAAAAAAAAAAAGATTCTCCATTCACCTCTGTTCCTTGATAAAGAGATAAATTGCTGTTCAATTCTGTAATCGCTCAGCTATGATGATGCTGAGGGGGCCTCTGTAATGTCATCTAAGGCCAAGGGTAGTGTCCTTCTCCTAATGCTCCCTCGTGAAAAAAGAGATGTGCCAATTTGACCTGAGTGTGCTGGTAAACTGAAACCTGAATCTGAGTTACTGGGGTGCTTCTATTCTCATTGACTCTAGTGCACTTTTGTGACAAAAATTCAAAATGTGGATCAGTGAGTTATGCTTTCCTAAGTTCAGTTTTAAGGTATTGTCTCAGTTTCTTAGAGGGCATAAGGGAAAATTTGAAATGGAGAGTACCTTTAAATGCACATTCATCCAAACCAAGTGCTTTCTGCTTCATTTCTGTAGGAATGCAAGAAAATATGTCTGGATCAGAACTTGTATTAAAGTGGCAAATTTTAGTGCAGAAAAATTTTATTTTGGAATTTATAACTTCAGAACATCAAGGATGATTTGAGAAATCTCTCATGACTGAGTGCTGAAGGCAAAACTTTAATAAAAACACTGTCATGAAGAATGCTCCCTGGTAGCAGGGCTGTTACCGCTGTTATTGTCATCATGAGCACTGAACACCTGGTAGGGCATCAGCAGCTGGGGGAGTGGGGCAGGGAGAGCTGAGGGCCCTTTTGTCCCCATCTGTGCCCCTCTGGTGAGGCAAATGTCCCCCTGAGCTCACGGTGGTCCTTGGCTGATACTGCTTGGAGCATGCACTCCAGTGAGAGCCTACTGAGATCAGTGGTGACTTCACCTATGTGTGTATGGTGTAGTAGCCCCTAACTCATTGGATCAGCTGAGTTTTTTGGGTGGGGCGATTGGGATTGTTTTGGTTTGAGTTGTGTTTGTGGGGTTTTTTAAGCAAGTCTCTTAAATAAGAGCATTTTTGTTGATTTGTCTCAGCATACTGAAACTGTTTCTTTTTGCCTTCCTAAACAACCCTGTATCTAAGAAGCTTTTCCAAGCTTAGAAAAATGAGTATGTGCATTACTGCTTTACTGGTAACACATCACAGCACTTCCCTATATGACAAAGGGCATGTTCAGTTTTTCCCAGACAATATCAGTCTGTCATTCTTGGAGAGGATACTGCAAGTATAATCCATCCAGAGACGGCTCTTCCAGTTTCCGAAGTTTATTGCTAATGAGGATGCACATAGGATGTAATCACTGGCAGGAGCCTCTGCTTCGGGGTACAGTGAGGCCAGCAGACAAGTAAGCGGCCAATTTTATCTGGCTGTTTGCTCTCCGTTTTATCAGAGCTGTTTGGCTTGGGTTCAGGGGTGTTAGAGGGAACCGCAGAGGCTTTGGCTTGTAGAGTTGAGTGACAAGGTGTGAGAGGACATGAGACAAAGCCTAAGAGCAGCAAATATCTGCCTGTTGAGAGAGGCTGCTTCACATTTCACTGCAAAAGCTGAAGGTTGGTGGTTTTTTGTTTAAAAAATATAACCCGCTAAGGACTACTAGCTGAGCTTTGCTGAAGTGATACAAGAAAGCATCATTCCAGTAGGGCTGGTCAAAACTAGCATCCATTTGTAATAGCCCCTGTAACCTTATTAACTTGCAGATACTTCGCTGCCAGCGTGACCTGGCCTCAGTAGGCTGCTGCCACAGATAAAAGGAGAAGGAAAATCACCATGTTTTAGTATAAGCAGTGGTTATTTATGGCAGGTTCAGGAAGTTTCCAGTGGGTTGCAGAGGATTTTCGGTGTCAGAAAGGAAAAACTATTTAGTGGCCAGGGCATTATGGCAATTTGAGACTACTCACAGCCTGTTTTACTAGATTAAGTGTCCAGTTATCTGTAGCTCCCAGTGAAGTCCTTGACAGCATGTGGCACAGAGTACCCTCAGCCTCGAAGAACAGGCAGGTTGTGACGTGTATTAGATGAATGTTCCTTGTGCTGCTTACGTGAGAGTTGTGCGTTGCTGCCAGCTCTGCGCAAGCAGCAAAGGACGTATCTACAGGATGCTATGGGACATGCGGAGGAGGCAGGAGATAAGTAAGCTCGAGGATGGTTTGGGTACATGAGATGGGGTGCAGAGCCATACTGACAAGAGCTGTACAGCTCCGGAGACATTGCAGCACTGCTAGCTCGGGTGTCCATGTCTGCCATGCTGTCCCACAGAGTTGAGCTGGAAGAGGACGCGTGCATCAGTTGACTTGTTGGAATTTGATGGTAGGTGAAAGCCGACCAACAGTCAGTGCCAGAAATGGCAATTCTTTATCAGCCAGTCATTGAGGACAGGGTTTATTATGCCTTCTATTAAGCCTTTCCAAATTATGTGATAGCTCCTGTTCCGTTCAGTCCTCTAGCCTCAAGAGAACTACTGGTAAGGGGAGTCCCCATTGGAGCCGGGGTTAGTATTCAGATGTCACTGGCACAAGTGTCCACCTCACCGCATTAGGATCAAGTTGACTTTGCCATCCTGTGACCCCATACTATAGAGGAAAAGACCTTTTTTCATGAAGCCATATGAAAGTGAAGCCTCAGCTTCCTTCTCTTCGTTTGAAATGTTGTAATCTTCCTCTGGAAAAAATTGGCTTTGGAGCTTGCTATTTGCAGTGGAGTTGGTAGTACATCTCTCCAGGCTGCAGTGACGACATAGCATGTGTTCAGTCATCCTCAGTCTTCCTCACCCTTTAAAGTGTCAGTTTTCAAATGTATTGAATGAACTGTGATGTGTGTTTTTTTTTTTTTCTTTTATCCTGTGCAGTGTTTGAAAATAAAGATAAGATTGTGATCATCATGGAGTATGCAAGTAAAGGAGAGTTGTATGATTACATCAGTGAGAGGCGGCGATTGAGCGAAAGAGAGACAAGACACTTCTTTCGACAAATAGTCTCTGCTGTACATTACTGCCACAAGGTGAGCAAAGGATTTGATATTAAAAATGCTATTCGAAGGCTGAGTAGTGACTTAACATTATTTCAAAGCATGTCTGAGGCAACAGCATTCATTATTAAGTATGACAGCATGTGATTATATCAGCACAACTTTCATTAGAAGTGCTACAGTAGTTCACTGCCTGTTTTTAAAGACTAAGGATGTTTTCCTGTGTTATGGCAGATAGCAGCCACTCCCTTACATTAGCCCTACGTTGCATTTTTGCCTTGGAAATAATTCTCCTGACATTAAAATAAATAAAAATTTACAGCATAAACTAGAAAAGGGAACTCATAGAACTTCTACACTATTAATATTAAACATTCAAATGATTTAAAGTTTGCAATTTGAATATGTAAGTGGAAGATAAAATATGTGGAAGATAAAATATATGAAAGAAAAAAGCCAAGAGAAAGGTATGAATGTTCATGTATGAGCTTTAGAATGTACTCATTCTGGATAGGCAAAACCAACTTTTCCAGATGTAGCAGAAGCACTAGAAAGGTACCCTTTGCTAATGACTTTATCCATCATAGTACCCACTAGAACGATGATTTAAGCAATTAAACCCAAGGTAGCTGACTGGCTCTCATCATGGGCCTTTTATCACTACTTATGAACCAACTGGATAGAGCTGAAACTTGCATGAAGCTAAAGGCAATGACCAGCTAACACAATTTTTTCATTTCAGTTCTTAAACACTTTAATCTCCACTTGAATTCTGATAAACAAGGGCGGTTTTCAAAGCCCTCGCTGCGCAGCGCTGAAAAGCTGCAGCGCCCTACCCTGTGCAGTTATTTTTTCCCAAATTTCTTTAAAGAAGGCACTGACCTAAACCCAGCTTGTTTGCTTCCATCCCTAACATTTACAGTCCTTTAAGATTATAACTCCCCTGATCCACGTGGCTGCACATTGGAGGAACGAGGGCTTTTGTAAGGACTAACGTCATTGACAGATATTGTTTTCTGGTGCCTGGGAAGAATATATTGCTTTCACGCAGTGGGGGCAGGATCCAGGCTGGAATTAAGTTCTGAAAAGACACCCCCCACCCCCCTGCTGTTTTAGAGGCTTTGTGGGAGGACAGATTCCAGTCATTCTTCCCTTAACCACACACCAAGTGACTAATACATCGCCTGCCACTAGTCACTGGGCAGTGAGTGTTATGACAGTGAAATCAGCCCTGAAATGTGGATGCAAAGACCACCCTGCCAGCTCACCTTTAATTATCCCAATTTTTTTCTCATGTTCTCCCCCCTGTTTTTTTCTTCCTTGTTTCAGAACGGTGTTGTCCACAGGGACCTAAAATTGGAAAACATCCTTCTAGATGACAATTTTAATATTAAGGTACGATTCTTTTTTTCAGCTTCTCAGATTGGATTTGCATGTTTTGTAAAATTTTGATCCAAGGTATTAGAAGGGCCAGTGTTATGGCAACAGCTACTAAGCAACAGCATCTGGCAAGAGTCTCAGGGGTTTTGGAGGTTGGGGAAAGAGCACCACTGGTGACAAGTCATACACGCTAAATGAAGCTTTGCATAATTTGGGGGAGAAGGCCCTGTCCTGCCACCCAAGGGCCATGACTCCCAAAGCAGTATCTTTGGGATAGGTAGGAAACTGCAGAGCATTTCATGCAGTCGGGTTTATTGTACAAATGATATTATTGCTGGCTGCTGCTGAGTCTAGGAAAAAACTCTCCTGGTCTACAGGGTTCAAGTGCCTCCTACAGAACACTCTGAATGTCCTTTTGATCATGGCTGGAAAATAAGCAAATAGAGTTTCAAAATAAACCTAGTAAAGCACATGTGCTTCATTAGGAAATGGCCTTGGAACTCCAGACACAAACGTATACTTTGGATAGTGATGTCAGTGATGTCATTTCCGTGTCATTTCTCCCCAGTGAAAGCATGGGAATGACCTTTTTTCCCTTCTTCTTCTTTTTTAACTAATAGCTGTAGCACAAAGATAAATAATGCAGAGATGAGCGTAGTTTCTAGGTGGCTGAACCTGTTTCACTTGCAGCTTTGTTCCTCCCTGGGTAGCTGGTTGAGAGGGTGGCTGGGTGCGCTCATCTATGGGCAGACAAATGGAGGGAGGGACGCTGAAGAGTTTCTGCTGATGCTTGGGCATCTTTGCTTAATTAACAAAGTAATCGAGGAGCTCCCTGCGTAGCCAAATATCTAAATAGCCTGGATCTTCATTTTGTCTCCACTGAAAGCCACGGGGCTGCACGCACAGCCTTCTGCACTTCACGCTGGAAAGATTGTCTTCATTTTAAGCTGATGTGCAATGGAAATGGAAAGTAACATATGGTAGCTGCCATCTGTGCAATGCCGATGACAGAAGCTAACTTGGATCAACTGGTGGATTAAAGGCACATAAATATGTGGTTTCTAAAAATAGGCTTTTGCAGAAGGCCCATCCAATGCAGTACTTGGATGTTTTGTTGTTAACATCCAGGGTTAGAGTGAACCTCCCCGCTCCTGTTCCGACAGGGACACTGGCTGCAGGAGCCCGAGCTGTTCTCAGCAGCGCTGAAAACAAGAAGTAGCCTTTCTAGGACATTGTATACGAAACAGGCTTCCGCAGGCAGGATGACCTTTCTTTCCGCATTACACGCCAAACTATCTTCCCAGCTAATCAGAGAATTCTTGAGAGAAAAGAGGAATTTGGGGAATTTGCTAGCTGCGGTGGCCTGGATCTCCGCACCCGAGGTCCTCATATGCAAAACCAATCACTTCCCCAAGCCCCCTGGGAGCCGTGCTTTGTTGGAAAGCTCCACTCCCTCCCTTGTCTCCTTTATGGGAGTCTAATCATCCCTCAGGGAGAGCAAGAGGATGGAGCAGGGACGGGGACTATGGAGGTGACCCAGGGCCTTCAGAACCACAGATGCATTTCAGCTGCCATGGCGAGCGGCACTGCCGTGGAGGAAATTTGGGTAGCCGCATCTCCTCACATCCCTTCCAGTCATTCGGACACTTTTTCTTGAAGGCTCCCTTTTCCTGAGCTGCGTTGTGTTTAAGCTGCAGTGTAGGTATTTTGCATATTTCCAGCTTTTCCTCAGTGACTTCTCTGCAAAACGTAAGGCACACCTCTGAGCAGGCAAGGCTACCTCGGCGTGGGCAGGTGGCTCCAAGCTCCCTTGTGGCCCCTGGCAACTGTTTCCACAAAGGGTCTTTATTTATTAGCAACAGATTGTTTATTCTCAGGAGCCAGCTTGGGAGGCAGTTGGTATTTCATACGTCTTACTATCAATAGTGTTTGAATTTGGGTTACTTCAAGAGATAACTTTTTGTATTGTTTTCCTTTTTCTCCCTTCTCTCTTTTTTTTTCACACCTCATGAGTAAGCTGAGCTGTGAATACTTGACGTTAAGCACAATGCCACTATTTCTCTGATACTGAGGCTTTGAATATGTTGCTGTGGTTTCTACGCTACTTGCACAGAATTTTACTTCCCATTTTTCCTTTGTTTCACTAAATAGTAACCGTTGGCAAGGAAACACATATGGAGCTGTAAATTATTTATTAGGAGTAAATTTATCAGGTCCTCATTCTGAGAGTATTTATATGCAGTTTATTCAGGCAGAAGGAGAGAAATATGCAGTTTGGGGTTTGGTATTGATGGATGGCTTCAAATAGTGGAAGGCTTTTTCTAGAAATGGAGTGATAGCCTTATCTGTACTTTCCAGTATTTATATTTCATTCAGTGGATTACAAAGCACTTACAAAATTGGCAGTTTGATTTTAAGAATGAGAAAATGAAAGGAATCTCTTTGTTCTTGAGTGCAATGTAGAATTAAATACATGTTTCTGAAGAAGACAGTGATCTGTACATTATGATATATACGAACGTGCCACAGTAACGTGAAGAAACAATAAGATGTTGTAAAAATAGATCCACGTATAGCAACTTAAGCAATACTTTTAGAACAGGAAATTAAGAAGACAAGTAATCCATTAGAAATTATTATGCGTCCTAAAAGGGCCCCAAGTCATTTTACATGATACTGCACTAACTTGGAAACCATTCTTAAATTTTAGCTAATTAAATGGAGGTCATGAAGGGGTGTATGGAGACATAATCAACTTTAAAAAAAAAAAATTGGCATAGTGACTAAAAGCTTCTGGAACTGGAGTTATATGTTGGAGTACAGAAACTAGGAAATACGAGTGTTTGAAAGCTGACAAAAAGTTATACATGTTGAAGAGTTCTGCAGGTCTACAGGCCAGAGGTGGAGAGTGATGAAGGGAAGAAAGTAATCTGACCTGTGCTATATAATTATGTTTTTCAGGGACTTGCTGTATGCAGTAATATTTCCTATAAACTATTACTTAAAACCCCTAAAGGCAGCAAACACAAATGAATAAAACAAGTTTTAAAACATTTGTGAGACTGAACATGCACGCAGATCTGTGGGGTACAAGGAGTTCATCCAGCAGTACCTTGCCTTGCTCTCCACATATACACCCAACTATCAGCAGAAGCCCCAGTGAGAATGTTTCTCCTGGGACCCAGGCTGTCTGCGGTGGTCAACAGTGAGGCACAATCCTAGAGATAAACCTCACCAAGACACTGCAGCCTCTCAGGGTTTCTTACCTTGTTTGTGGTGCCATGTTCTTTAAAGAAATAACGTGGTGATGAAATTAGGGTTTCTGCAGCATCTCCTTCCTCACATTCATGTGCCAGGTGCTAACAGCACAGTTCACCTTAAAATTTACTCCATTCTCCTTTCAGCTGCCCACACTTGCTGCCTTCAACCCTCCAGCTCTGGGTGACTTGGAGCTGCCCCTCCTCTGCTTGCTCTGGGTTCCTGGGGGTGGGTACAGCTGCTCCCCCACCACACAGTGGCAGAGCAGCCTCTCGCTGGCATTTTCATCCCATCGAGAGGGAATCGTCATTCATAATCCTAACACAACTGGAGGTGGGCAGGGTCAGACAGGCAGCAGGGCTAAGGCAGCCCCAAAGCACCGAAAGCGCTGCCCTGAGTTGGTGAGTTAGAAAGCTCTTTGTGGGAAGAGGTGCACACTGCCATTAGGCATCTTTCTTACCAGGAAGGGTTGGATCCTTGAGGTCCCTTCCAACCTGGGTTTTTATGATTCTATGATCTGTCTTTGGTGGTCTTCAGAAAAAGCCTTCTGGTGCTGTCATCTTCTCTTCATTAGTCTTAAAAGGACTGAGGATGCTGGCTTTTGGTTCATTGTAGGTGTGAATTTCCTAGAAGAAATAACAGTGGGGTGCGGATGTAGCTGCCTCCGTTTGCCCATAGCTCCTGTGGTTTGGGCTGATGAGGACCACATGTCCCCGGTGCAGCACTGCAGCTCTCCCCTAGTGCCAAAATCCCCAAAACTACATGTAGGGAGGTGGAGAGAAACTGCTGCCCAGTGCAGCAGCCAGGGAATTAGTGCCTCTTGCTGGTCTGTCCAAATACTGTGTCCCTACCCCCAGGGACACATCTGTCATGCAGCTTGGCACGATGGAGGGGGCCTTCTCGCTCACAGCAGGGTTGTGGCAGCTCCTGGGCTGGGAATTGCACCTAAAAGAGATGTCTAGCAGAGGTTGACGTAAACTGTATGATCAACCCCAAAGTGATAGAAGGAGAGAAAAATGCAAGTATAATAGTAACATAATCCGACTAACTGCACTTTCTCTTGAGCTGGTAAGGGGACACCAATCAGGCTAACCACTAAAAACCCATGAGGGTTTCATATGTACAGAGTAAGTATATGTAATTGGGATTTACTGTGCTGGAAGTCTCACCCACTGCACATACATTTCATTTGCTTTAAGAGACCTAATTATTCCTCTATCTACAGTACAAAGAGAGAGATTCTTAAGCGGGATAAAACTGACAATTACCATGAGTGTGAACTTCATGGAATTTATAGGCCACACTTAAACAATAAATTACATCTGGTTTACCATAGCTAACAGTAAATATGAAACATACACCTCCTGAAGCGAAGGGAATAAAAGTCCACTTCCCCGCTCCTCCCAATTTAGGAAGTTTTTTTGACTTGATGCCTTAGTTCCATTTAAGTGCCAAGAACATGAAGTAATGTTGGCTTCTATTAATCTTGTTTTGGGGGGCATGACAGTTTTAATGGGAAAAGCTGATAAACATCAGTCTGTGAGTATGGGAGTGGACTGTAACATAAATACTCTTTTCCTGAATGGTCAAAATGAAAACATGAATGCCCAAGTCTGAGAGTTCTTAGTGTGAACAATGTTATGTGTATCCCTATATATATATTCGTGCACATCCACATGCATTTTATACATTCCATGGTGTTAAAGGAATGTATTTTTCTTAAGGAATCACACTGTGCAGTGTTTGTCCTTGCCTTAGCTGCATCCTGAACTAAAATAAAACTCGATGACCAGCATGAAGTTTTAACACTGAAATGATCCCATTCTTCCCCTGATTGACAGGGCACACTTCATAAAGCTTAAAACCAACTTCCTGCAAGCCAGGCAGAGTGACTTGATAAGAAAGTGGAATTTAGGGCAATTAAGTGCAATCTGAGCCATGAGAATATGTTTGCAGACTGCAATTGTACACCAGCTGTTTTCAATGACATTCCAGCCATACAATGAAGATTTTACAAACCACATTTATTTAAGGGTTGAATTTTTTGCTGTGGGCTCGTAATATGCTGTTTGGGGGACTGAGTGAATTCAAACTATGAATGGACAGGGTGAGATAAATTAACATTAATGAATAGGAATCAGCTGCTCTTTGAGCAGGATATTATGAGTCCAAATTGTCAGTGGAACACCTGCACAAGCAGAACATTGAAATACGAGAGAGCAAAGCATGAAATCTCATATTTGCTCTGTGACTTTAAAAATTTTGTGAAAATTATATTTTTAAAATTAATTTTATTTTTAACATAAAAATATCTATATCTATTTATAGATAAAGTGTGCCTGTATATATATTTCTGTTTTGGGGTAAAGAAAGAAAATCAGGAACTTCTGTCCATACTTCAACAACTTTGTTCATTTTGATCTCAACTGTGACATATTTAGGTGCAGCTGTAGAAGTTTGGATAGTGGAGACAAAGACTTTATGTCTCCCAAGAGTTCACTAGACATTGAAATTAAACAAGTATTAACAGCGCTGATGATACACATTTTAGCAAGCCAGGAGTGAATGATGCTGCTGGTAAATCCTCTTCTTTTCCATTCATTTTGTGTTTTCTTGAATTTTCCCTTGTGAAAATTCTGGGGATTTAATTACTTTCTGGTAGAAAAGTCCTGAGTAAGGTAAAGAAAACCCAGAGAAAGCGCCAGTCGCTTATAGCTATAAATTGATAATTCCTTTTTTATGCCTGTGCTTAATGTCTTTTATGTCGATAGTGGGTAGTCATAGAAGTATCTCCGGGAAACAGAAATGCTTCGGTTTTAAGAAAAGATAAAAAATGAGATGCGTTGCCTCGTGCTAGAGAAACAAAGGAAATGCAAAGGTTGTGGGAGTATTTAGTGTTGCTGTCCTCAGCCTTTGTTTTGTAAGAACAAGAACAGAGAATTGAAGTAAACAAAATATTTGGACCTGATCCTGCAATTCCTACATGGGCAAAATTCCCAACAGTCTCAAGGGAAGTTTTGTTTGTGTTAGGAAAGCCGGATTTGGGCCCATTGTTTCCACTTAGGAACCATACTTGTGTTTATTATCTCATGATAGACATCTCGTGTGCTCAGATTCCTCAGCTGGAGTCCCTGAATCTGGAAGAGTTTGCGAGTGCCTCACTTTCCCCCTCTTTCAAGCGTAGTTAAGTTCTAGATGATCTCAAACATCACTTTCTTCTGTAATACTTAGTTTCCTGTGACACTCCTGCCTCACTCCTCCTCTTGGATTTAAAGGTCTTGGCTTTCGGCTTGCATGTGCGCAATAAGAATGGTAGTATTTTCTTCTTGCTTTCCTGTGGTATTAATGATTACACAAGACGAAGCGCAGTCAGTGGACAGGAGGCCCAGTGCCTCCTGGTTTGGGGTTGTCTTTGCAAGCATAAGCAATTAATCCAGGATAAAATTACTGACTGATGGTTGTGCAGTCAGTCAGTGACCTGTCTGTGAATAGAACCAAAGCATCATTGTTCCTAATCTGGAGGATTTTACCTGGGGACCCTTCTCCTTCTCTGAATGGTCTTTAGAGAGAAAAGTGAAAAAATCATGGGTTGGCAAGGGAACTTGAGAAATTATCTATGTCGAAATCCCTGCCCTACAGCAGGGTCAAATATAGCAAAGTCCTTCCTGACAGAGAACTTTCAGTTGCATTCAGTTAATACTTCAGATGCCTCGTTCAATTCTATTTGCAGATTGCTGATTTTGGACTCTCCAACCTTTATCACAAAGACAAGTTTCTGCAGACCTTTTGCGGAAGCCCACTCTATGCTTCCCCTGAAATAGTTAATGGACGACCTTACAGAGGCCCAGAGGTAAGAAGTGTCAGTTTTTAGAGGTGACATGGGGATGTCTTTGATGATAATGTTCTTGAGGGTTAGTCTTCATGCTAGTGTTGCCGCATGTGGTCTCGCTTGGGTCTCTCTCCCATATTGAAAGTTCTCAAGCTGCCTTCATTTGCTTTTGTTTGCCTTGCCTGTGGTTAGTCAGATGTTGGATGCTGGTTTGCCCATCAGTAGGCGCAGCTGGAGGTGACACTGCTCTTGTGGTGCTAATGGCAGGGAGAACAGTGGGGATCGGCTTTCCTGGGCTTCACACTCATTGTCTCTGTATTTCAGGTTGACAGCTGGGCCCTTGGTGTATTGCTTTACACTCTGGTTTATGGAACGATGCCCTTTGATGGCTTCGATCACAAAAATCTCATCAGGCAGATCAGCAGTGGAGAGTATCGTGAGCCAACACAGACCTCAGGTATAAAAAAGGAGTGAGGGCTGAGCAGTGAGCTGACAGGAGTTCAGAATGGAGGGTCTGCACAGCCCCTTCCAGCATGTTTTGGTGTCATACTAGAATGACGAAGAAAAAACATCTCTCATTCCCCTCCTGACTTCATCTGCTATCAATTCCCATCTGGGTACAGCATTTACCAAAAGCCCTTTTGAAATAAAAGTTTTATAGCACATATATTTTATTGCCTTGGGGAAGCTGTAACAGACTCTTTTAACTAGATCTATGACAGTGGAAGGTCTGTTAGCTATTGCAAGTGGAATTGTTCAGACAAGCTGTAAACCGATACAGCATACTGGTACAGATCAGTCCTCCCACTACGCTGTGGTATATCACAAGCAGAGAGAAGATGAATGGTCAGAGCGACGCAGTCTCTTATCCAAGAAGGCAGGCCAAACTCTGAATTAATGCCAGCATGCTCACATTTACGTCTGCTTAGAGGAGAACATATTAAGCAGTTACCTGGCAGAAGAGTCTGGGTCATTGATTATAATGACTCCTTCCTTATACAATTTATATACAATTATACAATTTGTATATTTTATATTTAAATTAATATTTATCTTGCATAATTTGTTTGCCATCCCGTTCAATTTTCTGCCTTCTTGCTCTCTTTATGAAAATATACCTTTAAAATATACAGAGGACTACACTGTTTATGGAAAAAGTAAATACAAAATCAACAATATGTAGATCACTTAAAATACCCCAATTCCCCATTGTTTTCCTCTAAGTTTTGTAATTATTAGAGTTGATAGGTTGGTGACTTCCTTCAGTAATATGGAACTATTCACTGACTAATACAGTACAAATATTAATTTCTTTGGTAATACAGCGTATATTTCCCAGGGTGAATCATTTTCTTCTCATAAGAAGTAGTTCTCAAATGCATTTTCAGACATTGACTGATGGCCAAAGCATTGACTCCTTTCAGTTATTATGTAGTAAATCATTATTTTTGCTCATTTGATCAGCTTCACATTTCCATTTTAAACTGGGAAAACCAAGAGTGCCCATATTCTAAATATTTTATATTCCATTCTTTGTCCATAGATGCTCGTGGTCTTATCCGATGGATGCTGATGGTAAACCCTGAACGCCGAGCAACCATTGAAGACATTGCCAACCACTGGTGGGTTAACTGGGGCTACAAGAGTAGTGTTTGTGACTGTGATGCCATGAGGGACTCCGAGTCCCCACTGCTGGCAAGGTTCATTGATTGGCATCACCGATCTACTGGCCTCCAACCAGAGACTGATACCAAAATGAAGTGCCTTTCTAAGCCCAAAGGTCCTGAGGTCACACTAGAGAGACAAAGGTCTCTGAAAAAATCAAAAAAGGAAAATGACATTGCACAGTCCATCCAGGAAGGAGGAGCTGAAAATGCATCCAAACCCACCTCCAAGAGACCCAAAGGCATCCTAAAGAAAAGGAGCAACAGTGAACATCGATCTCACAGTGCAGGTTTCATTGAAGGAGTGGTCAGCCCAGTGTTACCCTCTGCTTTTAAGCTGGAGCAAGAGTTGTGTAGGACTGGTGTAGCCATTAAAAGTGTTGTGGAAGGAGAGGTAGTGGGCAAATACGGCACTAAGCAGTCTTCACTAATGCCAAAAAAAGGAATCCTAAAGAAGACTCAGCAAAGGGAGTCTGGCTATTACTCCTCTCCAGAGCGAAGCGAATCTTCTGAACTCTTGGACAATAATGATGAGACAGTAAACAGTGACACTTCTCCAGGGGTCACAGAGCCATCCAGAAATGGGTCTTACAGCCATTCTTGCAGGCGTAAGGGCATCTTGAAACATAACAGCAAGTATTCTACCGGCAGCACCGAATCTGCTTTGATTAGCCCTGACACACCAACGCTGGAGGCCATGGAAGAAGTTGTCCTGCCTGGGGATGCATTACCTCGAAGTTACAGTCGTCCATCCAGCGTGATTAGTGATGACAGTATTTTGTCCAGTGACTCCTTTGATTTGCTGGATTTGCAAGAGAATAGGCCAAACAGACAGAGAATACGGAGCTGTGTCTCTGCTGAAAATTTCCTCCAGATCCAAGACTTCGAAGGACTTCAGAACCGCCCGCGGCCACAGTATCTAAAACGTTATCGCAACCGTCTGGGGGACAGCAGTTTTTCCCTTCTCACAGACATGGATGATGTGACTCAGGTCTACAAGAAAGCCCTAGAGATCTGCAACAAGCTCAACTAGCAGAGGGAAAATGGAAAGGGAGGGAAGGGAGTTTTTCTGTGTACCTTTATGATGGAGTAAGCCAGGTCACTGATTTGCTGACAATGGTAGGTTTTGCTTCAAAGGACCTGACTACACCTACTTAGCTGAACTCCTAGTAGAGTAGCCCCAAAGCCATCTCACACTTCTCATAATTTTGTGTCCTCAAAATATTACCTACCTTACCAGAGAAAAACCTTTGGTCTTTGTATATGTGGTGAAAACACCTCAGGATCTAGCAGACAAAAGCATCAAGATTTAATGACTCAGAGTCAAAGCTAGACAGAATTAAAACTGGAAGTAGGGGACACATGTTTAGAGAGGTTTGTAATTCAGGGATGAACGGAATTCTTCAAGTCAATTTTGGATGTCTTTTAGAAAGAGAACCTTTATTTTCCCTCAAAGTTATTTGTCTGGATACAGGCACTGCACATTGGGAATCTTTAGCTTGCATTATGCAGGAGGTCAGGCTAGGTGGTCACCATGGTCGCTTCCACTGGAATCACCTGAGAGATTCTGAACGCATTCTGGGACAGATAATTTGAGAGATTTGCCCCAGAATAACCTCATACGGTGTATGTGGACAAGTAGTGGAGCAGGCATTCAGATCTGGCCCCTCCCACAGCCATTGCTCTTCAGTGAGCAGGAGGCCCTAAAATTGTTTCCAACTAGTGCTCATACCAGCAAAAACAGTCACAGAAATGATAAAGGGAATTGGAAGGAATGGATGTTATCAGCAGCTAAATGACCTCTCAAGGCATTTCGACCCATGTGTTCAATTTGTAACTCTTTCGAGATGGCCAACCAAATGAATGCCCAGACAAAGATGGATGTAACAAAGGGTCTCAAGGGTTAACTGACCCTCCAATCAAGAGTTCAGTCGATGTCAGCAAATGGTGCCACCTTGCTGTTAGCTTGTAGTATTTGAGGGTGACAGGTAGTTTGTGACCAGAATGTTAGATAAGGAAAAGGTTGTAGCATGTAGGAAAAGGATAGAGGTCAGAATGTTAGTGGGAAGATGCCTTTCTCCAAATGAAAACGTTTCTAGGTAGGTAGTAATGGAGCAGGAAGAAATGAGCGATGAAATGATAATGGTAGATTTGATAACAGAGTTTGCATAACATTGCAGGCCTTTTTCTTTATAGTGTAGCTGGTACTGTGTGAGCAATGGTACCAGTCTGAAAAAAAAAAAAAAGAGAAGGATATGTGTTTTTGTTCTCAGACATATCTAATTATTAAGACTGAAGGCTTCAACTCCCATAAAGGTACCACATGGGTCTACTGGATTACCTGAATGTAAGCCTATGTCAGAAAGGCACTGTGTGTTTGACAGGCCTGGGCAAACTGGAATCTTGAGGCCCATTTCAGTCTCATTTCTGTGAGCACGTGGCCCCTAGCTTTCTTGGAGGTGCACCTGGTGTGAATAAATGGCAGGTTTCAGCCTATGATGTCAAGTGACCCACAGCTGCAATACCTAACATCTACATGCATACCCAGAGCAGAGGAACATGGGGCAAGCTCTGTTCTCACTCCTACCCCATAACTGGAACTGGAAGTAGAATTTGGCCCACTATGTCCCAAATCCTAGAGATCACATGGAAATGAAATGGAGTTCCTCTGGAAATCCCCTGGGAATCGGGGATAACCCCATAAATCATTGGCATCTGGGGCAGGGAGCGATTTCACTTGGAGATTCCTTGTTCAGTGTATCATGGTACTCAAATCTGCCGGTTCCTCCTAAAAATCAACTGGGCTACCTAGCATAAAGATGAATGAGCTTGAATTTCCTAAATCAGTTAATCTGCCTCTTAGGAGAACCTTTACTTATTGTGAAACACTGGACCAAATTTGGCCCTGGAGTACGCGGCATCAATACCATGAAATCTGTGAGAGACGTGCTCTCAGGCAGTCAAGTGGAATTTGGCTCAATGTCCATTTGCTCAGGAAGGGCAACTGCAGGTGGTTTCTCTACAGATGTGTACCTCTCTGTATGGTATTCAGACGTCCCATCTTCTCACAGGCCCTGCATGTGCTCTTTTTGCCCATCCCAAATCAACACGCCATTTTGCAGTGTAGTGAGTTAACAAGTTTGCTGTGGTGCATTTTAAAAACAGCTCGACGTGGTCTCCGTGGCCTTTCTGAAACAAGGGTGTGCTTTGCATCCGAGGCTTTTAACTCATGCCCCGGAGCGTAAGAGCCAGATCCTCAGCTGGTGTAAATCAGCGCTGTCCCCTTGACATGATGGAGCATCCCTTTGGTGGGGCTACGCTGATCGACACCTTCCCTGCAGATCTGGTGCTAAACCTTGGATGGATTTGTGGAGGTTTCAGGACAAAGGGAAGGGAACTCAGCCGGCCATGGCAGGGAAGTGAGGAGCACCCCAAAAGTCTCGTATCTCCTGGGGCCTTTGCCCAGGCCTGCTTCCTCGTGTACAAATGTGAATGAGTGAGTGACTGCTTGCTGCCAAACTGGAAATGTTACGTAGGGATTTACTGGCATGTTACTGGCATGTTACATGTTTACTGGCATGTTATCATTCCTAGAAGAGAAGAAAAAAAAAAACTTGACTGCACATTGTTATTATTAGTGTTGTGATTTTTATTTAATTTTTTTGTAATACAAAGTTGACTTTTTTATTTGAATTTGTCTTTTTTTTTTTATTTATTGGTCTGAAAGCCATTTCAAAGGTATAATAATATATTTGGTGTAATTTAATTGGTGCAACATTATTTTACAGCTCCGGCCAAAATTGTTTGGTGTTATTTTTTGGTTTTTTTTTTTGTTTTTTCTCCCAATCCTTGGTTGGTTTGAGCTCTACGAGGCACACAGGGGAAAACGCTGGATAATCACCCAAAGTGTTTGTATTTTTAATCTGATACTGTTTTTTATTAAATAAAATGAAATTAATGTAACTGTGAAAAGTCTCTCTCTCTCTCTCCCCCTTTCCTTTTTCACTGTACATCAGCATGAGCCGAGGCCAAATGGTAATGAACTTGTCATGCAGAAATACAGCAGCATCTCAGCACATTGTACCAAGTTGTTTATGTGAAGCTTCTTGGCTCGTTTGCGCGTTTGAGTGTGACGTGGGTGGCCACAGAGACTCCCGTGCTACGAAGCCTTTGGCACCGCAAAACAGCCGGAGCTTTCCGCTGGGGAAATGTTTGGTGGAGAAGAATAGCTGACTGGGGTTTCTCTGCTGGAGAGGAATGAGGCTGGTGGGTGTAAGGTGTGCTGCAGGTGAGACAGAGCCGGCTGGCCGACCGGAGGCGGCACAAACTCATTTGTAGCCCAGAGAGAGATGGTCGCGGGCCTTTCCCCCTCTCTGACAGGGAGAAGGACAGTTTATTAACAATTTTAATGCTTCTGTTTGTATAACTTAGGGGTTGTTTGGGCAAAAAAGACTGGTGGCCATCCGCTGCTGTCAAATGTGGGATGGTTTCAGTCAGATGGCTTTGAGTCGTCAGCGTAATCAGCTGGTGAGAGGGAAGAAGGGAGTTAATTTGCATTTTTTTTAGTCCCTTTGATAACCAGAAGACTTTAGATTGTTTTTCTTGGAAGGTGCGTGGGTATCACAGGGGAAACTGGGTGATAGGTATGCAGTGTGTGCTGGGGACTTTTTAAAATAAAGGAAATGATTGGCAATGTCCTAATGTTGGCTCTGAGCAAGATGCCGTTAAACTTCACCCTTGGTGCAGCCAGCCAAGATACCTGTGGTGTTATATTCTGCTTTTTAAATTACAGGCGGTTTGGATTAGGATCCAAGGTTTGGATACCATGCAAAAAAAAAAGACTTTCATTTTTCTAATTCATTTTCTCTTCCTGAGCTTTTTAAAGCAAGAAGCCATGGCTGTAGGTGCTAGATTCATTCTTCATCACCACTTAACCAGTGGGAATAAAAGGGAAAAAGCCAACCATGCAGAAAGGCAAACAGCCATTAATACATTACAAAGGGAGTGATTAGCTGCTGTATGCTAATTGAGTCAGAGATTGTGAGGTATATATTAAAAGTCAGCACAAGTGTGCTTGTACCTGAGGTGAATAAGGTCTAACTGCGTGGGTGCTGGGTGGAAAATGTAACGCAAGTCTCTTCTGCAACAGCAATTATGAACCTTTTTTTTTTTTCCCCTGACACACTAGGAAAAAAGTGAAGGTGGAGGCAAACCATTTGTTTTGTATCAAAAATAATGCCTTTTAGAAAGAAAGTTCTGGATGGCTGGGCATGATGTGCTTATGTGGCAAACACTGAGAAGTAGTTACGTACGTGTTTGTACAGCTCTGAGAGCGCGCACTTGGGGGTGGGGTGGGAAGGTGGGCGTCTAATTTTCCTATTTATTAAAGGAGATAAATGTGCAGTGATATTTTACACCGAAAGGGTTATTAAGCATTGGAATGGGCTGCCCAGGGAAGTGGTTGAGGCACCAGCCCTGGAGGTTTTCAAAAGACGGGTTGACATAGTGCTTAGAAACATGGTTAGTAATGTGGGGGTTCTTTTGTATGGTTTTCTTTTTTTTTTTAATCAGAGTTAGGTTGATGGTTGGACTTAAAGGTCCCTTCCAACCTAGACAATTCTATGATTCTATGATAAGCCTTAGGTGAAGTTACATAGTGAGTCTGTAGCCAGATCTGGTCTTCTTTTATACTTGCTCTGTGGGGATTCCAGTATTTCTCAGGAATCTTGACTTTTTATGGATTGGGCAAGGCAGGAGCTTTGGGAGCTACGCAGCTGAGTGACAAAAGCAGTAGTCAGTTTTTTATACAGCCACAAACAATCTTGTCCATTGTAACACTTTCTTTACCTCTAAAAGTCATCAATCTCAGTTTTGGATCCTGCAAAGCCCGTGCATGTCCGTGAGGTGATAATGTCAGGGATCCCTCTCACTTCTGTGGCAGGCTCAGGTGAGCGCTGCTGCCTGACGCTGCCGTGGAGCAGCAGAGCACTTGGAGGCCAGCACACACACCTGCAGGAGAGCTTGACGCTGCTCCTTAGAGCTCACCAGCCCCAAGTCAGAGGGAGAGGGACTTGTGCCAACACGGCAGGAGGCAGCTCTCTTCCAGTGCTGTCACAGCCTTTGAGGTGGTGCCCGCAGCCACCCCACAGTGCTGGCAAGAGAAGCAAAATTCGGAGCGAAGTGATACAGCACAATTTCTAGCCATAGACCTTTGCATTCCATTTGTAGCTGTGCCTCCTCTCCGCTTCTCCAGCTCCGCCTGGGCTCCATTTAGAGGCTTCAGGGACTATGAAAGAAAGGTGCTAAATTGAGGTGACGAGGTAGCATTTTCAGTTATTGCAGACAAATTATGTTTACAGAGACTCCATAAGCATGTGTAATAATCACCTTTGCAACACTGGAGGCAGAGCCTCAGTCATAGCTACAGGGTAAGTCATAACCAGCCCAATACTGATGTAAATTTGGTGTATATGAGAAGCTTATCAGTTTAGTTAAGCATTTATCTCAGTGTTTCACATCTCATTTTAATGAGATGCTTCTGGAGACAAAGCTGCAGGAATGCTTTTGCTGAGCCAATAGAAACTCGGGTGTTCGCTAGCATCAGCCCAGGCTCTCTGGTGCCTGTCCCAGGGCTACCAGTTTCAGGGTTTCAACAGGAAGTTTTACCACAGAACAGAACAAGTTGGTTTGCCTTGGATTAATGATTTTTAGTATTCAACTAGGGCCTTTTTAATTATTAATGTTACTGTTTGGTGGAGCTGTCTTTTCTTCCCTGCCAAACCGAGACATCTTTCTCATAAAAGTCTGAGTAATTTGGCTGGAGAAGCAACTTTTTTTGGATAGATGATCTGAGCATTTTGTTTCTGGCTCTCCCTCTCTTGCCCTTACCCCCCCACCCCATATTGCCTGGAATTTCATCAGTGCAAAAAAACCTTTGATTTGCCTGTCATCTGGCCGTACGGAACCCTGCACTTTTAAGGACATTACGGACAGTGCATATGTTTGCACTGATGTTTAAACATTCCTTGGAAAAGCATTTTACAAGACAATTTTATACATGACCAGAAGGCTCCTTGTCCCGACTCATGTGCTGGGCTTAGAGCTCACACTGAGAAGAAGCACACCAGGCCCAGGACCATGAAGGGATTAGATAGTTGACTGCCACAGACATAAGAAAATCAGCTGTGTGTGTTGGCCACAGGTGCAGTTGCCAGTCAGGACATCACCTTATTTCTTCATTCAGCAAAGCAGCTCTACTGCCATGGCGAAGTCAGGGCTTTTTGACACTGAGCTTTCTCACACTGCGCACCCAGCGCTGAGGCCTTTGCTGCCAGAGACCTTCTGGAAACACTGGCATCAATCAGCCACCACTCGACGTCTTCTTTTTGCCCTTGCTGCTTTCACTTTATCCTGTTTATTTAACAAATAATTATGTCCCTCACTCTCTCACGTAGACCAAATCTCGTTCGAGTCCAAATTCTGTTTGAGCCCAAATCTCATTCTCGTCTGAAGGCAAGGTCTTGCTCTGCAGCAGCATCTCCAGCCTTGCACCAGGTAACTTTTCCTCCTGGATGCAGAAACTGTGGACGGGACCTTGAGCTAATAGCGGGGCGCTCTCTGAAAGAGACACCATGCCGAGGAACAATTAAAAAGCTGGGCTGCCAGGACAAATGGGTTAGACCAACCGAATATAAATCCCTGGAAGTTGGTGGTGAGATTATACCCTACCCAGCAGGAATCCACTTAGAAAACTGCTCCTTTCATAGGCTGGGGAGATACTATTGCACTTAGAAATACAAGCAAGTAACAGCTGTAGAGGAACTGGCTGAAAAGCCAGGGAGGAGGGAGAAGTTTGTCTTGTGGCTCTGCAGTGATAGAGCTTATTAACAGCCCCCTCCAAACTTCAGCCTTGGAGATAATAGGACAAGACATACTTTAAATAGAACCAAAGGGGAAAACAATTCAAAACAGATGTTAGGAAATATGTAAATATATGTTTATATTTACATATAAAGCCCTAGCTGCCTGCCAGGCGAGTTTGCTAGGACCAGAGTGTGTGTCATCATCCCGGCCTCACTGGGAATTGTCAAAAATATTTCTTTAAATGTTCCTACAAACTCTGTTGTTCTCTTTAGCTGCACGTCCCAGAGCTTGACAGTTTAATCAGAAGATTTCTTGAGACAAGGGATCTGCTGCCTGAGAAGAGAGGTTTGCTGAATTCCCATACAACTCAGTGCCATGAGGAATGTTCAGTCAGCTCTGGCCCTTAGAAACCCCAAGGTAGTTAATCCCCTTGCGCTCCCAGGAAAAATTTGTGTCAGAGTGGAAAGAGGCAATGGGTAATGGTCAAGTACTATGTCCACAGACAGTGCAAGCTGATGTTGACCCAACCTGGACAAGCATCAAGCCTTAAAAGAATAAATTCATATAATTGTGAAATTCTGGTCGGATTCAGTGGGGATGGCTTCAGGTCCCACATGCTCATCATTTGATTTCCCCATGTAAGGAGTTCTGCATTTTCAGACATGGTTTTAAAAATATCTGTTTCTGAGAAGCCAGTTTGAGCTGCCTACACCTGAATTTTTGAAACTGATGGCCGCCTTCTGCTCCCCTTAACCTGAGCCTGAGCCATGGTCACTTGGTGCTTACAAGGATAAGACTTATTGGACCTTGGGCTGGACGTTTCAAAATGCAGATACTCCAAGCAAGAAACTTCAAAATCTTTAGCCTTGCCTTAGCTGGCCAGGGTCTTTCAAATCGTTGACACACCCAGGCATTGTGTAAATCAGTCCCTGCTTCGAAGATTTTTGGGAAAAGGCACAATTCTTCAGCTGAAATGGGATTTACCGTTAGTGGCATTTTTTTAGGGAATCAAAATGTTTTTAATTTCTTGGAATTGGATGACTTGGAGTACTGCTTAAAGGATCCTCAGCCCCTTGCAAACAAGACACCTGCAAAGCTCCCAACAGCCCAGAGCTTGTGCTATAGTTCAGTAATTCTGCCTTTTCCTAAAGGAAGTGAATTAGTGCTGTCGGTCAAGTTTCTAACATGGTCTTAACCCAGCATATCCAACCAGATCAGTGGCAATAGCACGCAGATCGATCCACATCTGGAGGAGCATGGAAATTGCCTTCCTTTGACATTAATAGAGAAGGCACAAACAGCCCAGATAGGTAGTACATAAAGAAAGGCACGTGGTCTATGAAGAAATAACTGCAGTGGCCATCACAGTTCCTTTTTACCAGAGCCAAAATGCTATTTTCTGAAAAGTTCCAAATTAAGGCTCTGATCAAGCAGTGACTTAGGTAGGTAACTCTGGAAGAAATAGAACTAGAACTATTGACGATTACAGAAAATGAGGCAGAGTAGGGGCAACATTTCACCTTGGTGAAAGAGCAGAGGGATGGTGTTTTCTTGCACTGGAAATAAGAGAATAAATAAATTTCCTCCTGGTGATCTGTTCTATAATTGGAGCAGATTTACAAGAGCCTCCCTTGTTACTTTTCCCGTGGCAAGTACAAGGGGTTAGGTTTGCTTACAAGAGTTGCAAGTTTGCACCTTGTCACTGTTCGCAGCAGAACTGCAACATTGCATGGAGGGTAGGATCCTGCTTGATACCAGGCAGAGGGAAAGCTCTTAGAGCCCCTCCAGGGAGCCCTGCTACAAAGACAACTGTAGTGTGAAGGGAGGAATCAGAGCCCGTCTTGTGCTTGAATGGGGCTGTCAGGGACAGCTTTTGTTGAAGTTCTGCCATGCAAAGAAAGGAAATTTACATATTTTCCCCTCTGACATAAGCACACCCCCCAACACCTGCAAACCACGCTTGCCACAGATGCCACCTCTAAAAATACCTCAAAAAAATGCATGTGTTGTGAGAGAACCTGATTGCTTCAAACAGTAGAAAAGCTTTTTTTGTCAACACACTCAACCTTAATTAAAAGTGTACATCATAAAGTTATCTGGCTTTTCTTTAGGCAAAGGTGGTACTGCTGCAAAAGTAATTCCTGCATCTGGTTTATATGTCTTCCCCAATTAAACCACTCCTCCTGAAGAAGCCCTGGTCAAAAGCTGAAGCAAGATACTCCAGTTATAGAAACGATGCTGAAGTCAGTCTTAGAAATGAAACAAAAATTACACTACTTGTGACTAGTCACGGCTTGTCTACCCAGCCTGCATTGAACGTTGCATATGTAGTGGCATATTCCCAGAAATACCATGAGGCCTTATCGCCTAACTGCTCACTGGTAGGAAATGTGTTGGAAGCAGCGGAAGACTCTAGATTACTTTAGTCCTCTGCCCTGGTATACAGACTGCTCGTTCCTGGTAAACACTGCAAACAAACATTTAGTTGGCTGCTTTCTGAAAAGACAGTGAAAGCCTCAGAGATGCTACGATTAGCCCATCCACTGCAAAGTTCAAAACAGAGATTTGATCTTTCACCACAAAAATATCCACACTCTCTTTCACATGCATGTGAATAGAAAGCCTTTGTTCAGATCAAGCCAAGAAGAAATAAACTATTGTTGGAAGTCATTTCAGCTTGCTTCGAGGATTGGGGAAGAATTACAAAAAATAACCAAATGTGGTCTTCTTACCAGTGATTACAGATATTGTCTTTCAGCAGAACAGGCAAGGCTTTGTTAGAGATATCTATTCTTATGTTGGACTAGTTCATTGTAGGTTCAGGCTAGGGTTTTATAAAATGTCTAGTGGTACTGCGGTTCCTGAGTGTCCCACTTGAGATACCGTAACAAGGTTTGCTTTTTAGAGACAGAGTGGTTCCTATGAGGAAACAACAAAGGAAGGCACTCGGTCTCCCTTGCAGATCTTGGTGGTCATTTGTTTGACTGGTGCTTGTCAGCATTCAGGAAATGATGAGTCCGACTTGCTATCAGAATAGGAAAGACTTCCAGTAATCTATTCTGCATTGATATTTTGAGGCTTTGCTTGCATTTCATACTCCACGTTTACATAAGCCAACCACCAGGTTGGCAGCAACCGCATTAAGTCCATCTTCCAGCAAACTACCACCACCACTTTTATAAAGAAGAGTTTTGCTGCAACTAATAAATTCATTTTAAAGGGAGGGTGAGGAGGGGGCACACGTGACATTTCAAATATAACTCTGCCAGGATTTCCTGTAGTTTAGTCTTTTTATGAAATCTTCCCCCTTATCTCTCTCATATGAGGCCTGTTTCAGTAAATTACTCCTATAAATAGCTTTCACATGTTTAAAGGTAGGCCTGCCTGTTCCTTGCTGACTCAGGGGTATGGCTTTCTATCTTACTGTGAAATGCTATCCAGGAAAATCCCCAAAGGTCAGTTCTCAGTATTATTTTTTGACATGAACTCAAAGGGGCTGGCAAAAACTCTTCAGTAGTGGTTTTCTAGAAAAAACTAAGGAATATTATATATCTGTCTTTCAGCAAATCTGAAGCTTTGGTACAAACCACAGCTTGCCTGGCTATGTCCTGTTTTCTTCTATTTTGAGTATTTATTTCTGTGGATAAATGGCTTGCAGTAGTCCATCATACAAATGGTCATTAACAAATCAAAGCTGAGATTTTCAAAAACATTCAGCACAAGCCTAGCTCTGTTCTTGTTCAAGTTACTGGCAAAGCCCCCAGCGATTTTTTTTTTAATTTTTTTTTTCTGCAGATAGCCTCTCAAAAGTCTATCCTATGTCTTTGCCCCAGAAGAAAATGATCCCATTTCTGGTAGGATCATTATAGAAGCTATTGCATAAGGAACAAACACTTTGGCAAGATTATAATGGCAGCCCTGATCTTCTTTTATATAATTATGAATTCAGAAGGAATTTAATCAGCAAGCTCAGTGATGGAGAGAAAAACTTAAAAGGTTGTTCCAGTACACCCAGGGTCCTTGTCATTTTTTGTTTTCCATAAAATCTTTCCTGCTGTAGTGGATGGGTCATCCTCACCTACATCTAAAATGACTGTTTTTATATGCAGATTTTTCTTTCCCAAATGGCATAAGTAATTTCCTTAGGCTATCATTTAAACTTCTTAAAAAACCCAACAGAAATAATAAAGCTGACCTCTAACCTGCTTGATTTCTTTTTAAGTGCCAAAGTAAAGTAAACAGTCTTTGAAGGAAAGAAAATAGGCAAAGCTGGAGCTCAAAGTAAATGGATATTGCAGAGAGTCTGTCCTCACCTCTTTCCATCCTGATTTTCCTTGTCACCCCATAGACCGTGCAGCAATGTCCCAGCACAGGTGCACACCAGGCACATCAGCGGCAGCCTCCACCACCAGCCCAGACCTTCTTTCTCCAAAAGTGCCATCATCACACCCAGGAAGCCTCCCAAATACGTGCTACATCATCACTCCTGAACATCTCCTGCTCTACACTCACCTTGAGCTGAAGGACTTTGGGGGTCCCCTTGGGTTTTTTTTGTACCCCACTTACACCAACAGGGTTGTTTTATCTTTGTGCTTGGCCTGCTGCTGCTCATTGCTGATCAAGGGCCAGGGCACCAGGACCACGTGTTTTCTTCTGTTTTTTTTTTTTTCCAGCTAATTTGGTTTGTGGGTTTGCACAGGCAACAGCAGAGTCTGAATCTTAGCTGGACATCATATCCCATGGTTCATTCTCATGAAACCTTAGCCCTTAGGCAGGGCTAATTTACACTTTCTCCTGGGGCAGGCAATTTATTTTAAAAGTCAATAGCCAAATATAGGAAGGAAGGTGGGGCTGGAGGGGATGAAGAAGTTGCTTTCTGTGCTGGGTGTCCCCGTTAGGCTGAACAAAGGCTATATCTTGTTTGCTGAGCTGCAGAGCAAGAACAGGGAGTCACGCTGGGACGCCTCAGACCTGTGATAACCTGCTGAGATAGCGGCCTCTGCTCCGCTGGCTAAAGCAGATTGGGAGGGCAGCTTGCTTGCATCCAGATGCATTTCACTCAGTGGAGTGTCTGCCCCTGGCTGCTCATCCACCTTTCTCTCTATTCGTAAAAATGAGTAATGTTATAATACTGTTTTTATTAGAAAAAGATGAACTAAGAAATAAAACTGCAGGCTTGTGTCTTTTTTGATCATCGCTGTCTGTGTGGAGCACATTGCAGGTTGCAAACTCCTTGTGGGGGTACAATAACACGCACAGAGCTATGCAGTTTTTATGCACATTTTTACCACAGTCCTTAGAGGAGCAGAGCTCCAACTGATGTCATGATTACTCACACCAGATGTCTCAAGGTGACGTTCAGCCTTTTGTTCCACCTTCCTGATGACAGTGGGGAGTGGCATTGGGCAGATCTTGCAGAAGAAGAACCATCGTCAGGAAAAGAAATGAAAATCAGGTAGGGCTTTGCTTCTGTCAGTGAGTGAAATCAGGGTACTTTCAACTAGTGTAATAACACAAGTGACTCCGTCTCTTTTAATTTTCATCTGTTGGACTTTGACCTTTCTCTCAATTTTTCCACACTTGTATTCCTTATGAACTTATTGTGAGCTAAAGCAAAGAAACTGGAGACGTGCATATCACAACTGCTGTCTAAGTGATTTTGGGTACAGACACGTTCTCGTAGGAAGAGCTGTGAAAACAATATAAGCTGCTGGAAAAAAACGAGACCTTTTTTTCAGCTTCCCTTAAAATTGTAATTAAGGCATTCTGTCTAAATTCCAAAATTTCAAAAACTTCAAGCAGTCACACTCATTCTGCAGCTGTATTTAGAGGACACTTGGGAATTTGTAAATAAGAGGCCTGAAGAACAAAGGCTTCTGCCCTCAGGAAGGATATTAAAATCGAAGGAGGCCTATACTTGAGCATGCTTCTACCCCTGCTTCAGGGGATTTTCTTGCAGCGGGGATTTTCCTGCTTCATTTGCTACTTTCCCTGTGGGCATTTTGACTCGCTGGATTCCTCTTTACACTTTTTGCCATAGCTGTGGTATTTGAAGGAGACAAAGTGAAAGTCTACGAATCTGTACACATGCAACGAAGGAAGGAGCTGTTAGTATATGCTTAAGGGCAAACAAAGGATTAGCTTCTAATCTGCCCTTTTTGCTAAACAGAAGTTACAGAGATTTACCAGACATGACTCGCATCTGTTTAAATTACGGCTTATCATTCAGAAAATAACCAACCTTGGTACAAGCATTCCAGTGGATGAAGAATCAATTGCATTCCTTCGGGAAGTGTTTCAGCCATTTATTACTAATATGTGAAACTGAGATTTTTCAGGGTCACCTTGAGAACTGAGCAACCGAAATCCTGAAGGCAGTTCGTCTTTAAAGTCTCCATGTGGACAAATTTCTTTAGCATTTCAATAGCATCCCCCTGGAACATGTCTGAAATGGAAAGTGTTATTCAGCCCCGAAATCTTTTGATCTCAAGGAGAAATTTTAAAATGGTTGGAGAATATGAATACGCAGCGCATGTCCACTGTGTGCACTTAGCCCCCTGCCCCTTTGTCCCCCAAAGATCTGGCTATATACTAAATAATGACTGAATGACTAAATAGATTAAATAGATATTGCCTGTGGCCAAAATCAATAGGTGTGCAAAACATTTCTCTGGTTAAGCTTCCATCTACTCCTGCGGGATGCATATGCTGGGAAATGCTTCCCTCTCATTTACATAGACCTGAAAAATGGGGTTCTGATGTCATGTAGCCAATGCTCAGAGAGTGAGTGCTGGGACATTGGAGCACTACCTTCACTTGTGCCAAACAAAAAACCAGTTTTGGATAACATTTTCAGAATTGTTTCTGAAAAAAGTGTCATTTTCCCCCATCAGTTAACAAATTTTCATGACAGGTAAATTAATCTCCTAGTAGTGTTCTACCGTTGCACAGTCTACCCATAAAATGTGCACAAAATTCCTAATTAATCTCTTACAGAAATAAGCTTTGAAAATACTGCACAGAGTTTGAATCCTGTAAATATTAATTGATACAAATATTCAAAGGAAGCCCTAAATTATTTGACAGTGAAGCTTAAGTCTATACTACAAAGAGTAAAAAATTAACCTAGAATGGAAACCACCCCCGATCTGCTGTCTGATTTTCTGATGCCTCTTCCTCCTGGTATCAGTGATGGCGTGTGAAAAACAACCACAAAATATGTAGCTTCATCATTCCAAAAAGACACGTAAGTAGGAGAAGGGGACTGGATTTCAAGAAAGCAAGCTGGATTTATGGAAGAAGATTAAAAAAGCTAATTATGTTTAACTTGGCTGACAGACAGCCAAAAAGGGGATATGATAACTGCCTACAAATATTTGAAAGATGCAAAATACACCAAGGAAAGAGGGAAATAGTTTGAGATGAAGTCTGGTAAAGCAAAATTTAGGCTGGGTAGAATGTTAACAATGAGACCTGTCAGACTGCAGGAAAGTTTCCCGAGGGAATTAGTCGACACCTCATTAAAAATACCTTGGACAACATGCACTGGTGGGGGATGGTGGGGAACAATCCTTCGGTGAGAAAGTCAAGGACCAGGGAGCTTCAGGGGCCATATTCTGCTCTAGTATCAGAGCTGTTTTCAATAGGATATGAATTTAAAGGTTTTCCCAGCAATGTTTTTGAGGCAGGAGATGTTTATTTCCACTCTGAATAACAGTAGGTGGAGGAAAGCTCTTTTTAAGGGAAATTACTCTTTTCATGGAAAATCTGAAACATCAAGGGAAAGTCACCATATTTGGAACTGGAGCTGTGCAACACACCAAAATGGTGTCACACCGACCTCCCCTTTTTCCAGGAAAGTTTGTGTGGGTTACAGGAGTGCTCTGGTTGAAACACCAGGGAATTGGAGACAATCTGGGTTATGGATCATGTATGTAGCTCCTGTTCAACTTCAGCTCCGTGGTAGACTTGCTTAAGAGCAGCTATCCTGTGTCAAAAGCCAATCTGCCTTCCATCTGTGGGGTTTTTAACCTAAATCAGCTAATCTGATTTTGTCAACCCAGCTCCAGAGCACATTATTTTTTTGCAGTCTAGACCTACCTTCACTATTAGGGGATGCAATTTCTATGCCAGAAGTACCAGCCTATATTTTTTCCTGGGACTGGCTCCTCTGCATGATCTACCACAACTGACACTTAACATAGCTGGAGTAGAGCAACTGTGAATCTACTTAGTGCCGGTCTTACGAAAGTTAGTGGAAACAGCTGATCCCTTAGAATGAGAAGGGAACCAGTGTTTCACTGCACACTTATGCCGGTGTAACTACTCTGCCTCATATTAGGATAAACTGAAGCTAGGCAGCAGTGAATCAAACCTAATATGCTTAGTACTTGTATGCTAAATTTATGAGGCACTCAGTGACATTTGCCTTATGTATAATGGTAGCACTCCCAGCAGGATGATCTAATCATTCATGAGGAATTACGGTACGATGTTGGAGTTTATTTAATGCTTAATGCTCACAACAACCTCCAGCATTGATTTTAATCTGGTTACTGCACACATTGTGAAACAGATCTCTGTGGAGCAGCAGCAGCAGAGAAGATCAACCACATCCCGTGCAGCATGGCATATATCAGCAGTACAAACTTGCACTGCTTTTCTGACAAGCAGAGGAAGCGGAGTTGATTCACACAGCAGAATGATTCCTCTCACCGAGACACTTAGGAATGCATCAAAGGAAACCGGGCTTTCTCTGCAGGCTTCCTCTGAGCAATGGGCTTACTGTAAATCTGGGACGAAAAGAATAGCACTTTTTAAAAATGGTGGCCCTGACAAAAAGAGAAGGAAAACCTGTGGAAATCTGTATCCAGCATAATGGATATGCAAGAACTGCATGCCAAGGTGTTAATTTTTCAATATGTACTTGGAGCAGCACATTTTTCTGCTTCTGACATTGTATTCCCTCTAGAAGGGAGACTCAGGCCAAAAAAAGTTCTTCGCCTTCAGGAGATAAACTGTCCTTTAAAAAGAATCAAGAATGGAAAAAGAGAGGAAAGAGGATGTTCTTCCAAGTTCGTTACTCAAGTTCTAAGGAAAAGGTTTTCAAATCGGTGAATGAGCTTTTCATAACCAAAATCCCCTCCTGGGGTCCCTGTAGTTTGGAGCTGGAACATGCTTGGTTCATGTTGCCTTCGAGTCATTTTAACAGCAAATATTTCCTGAGCAGGAAGGGCAAATTGTCCTGCTAGTGGAATTTAGTCACAAGGTTTTAGGGAAGTAACATTAATATTCACAGCTGCTGTGTCAGTGCCACAGAGAAGAAGCAGCTTCAGGAGGATGACTGGTTTGTATTCTGTCCAGCCTTCATCCAAGGCTGGCGAGCTCATTTTGCTGATTTTCCCCTGGAGAGGTGGCTGCTTTATCCCCTCAATGATTTCTTGAGCTACTTGCTTAAAAGAAGTATTTACATGGCATCTGTTTGTGTGATTGATTGCTCTTATGACTTGTTGCCCAGCAGCCACTTAAATATTACATTAAAAAAATAGCATAAAAAATTCCTTCATGGTAAGTTAAAGTTACATCAAGGAGGTTCTCACATTTAACAGCCCTCCTGTGACCACATGTGACAACGTGGTGAGCAACAGGACCCATCCAACTTCTTTGCCTTGGGCTGTCAGAGAAACAAATGACCGTATACTTTTCCTAAAGAAGCTTATAACATCATTTCAAATGTCATGGGGCAACAGCCAAGGCTCATGTATTCTCCAAACAAAAACACACCGCCTGTGTTTGAGCACTACCGACATAGATCCTGGTTCCTGGCTAGGAGGAGAAGCAATTGCACGGCATCTCCCACAGCTGTGGAAACAGCTGGCAGAGCGTGACAGCCTGGTGTGGCTCCTCTTCTCAGCTGCCCCACATTTGCAGCATGGTCTCCCCACTGCCCCTTGCATGCTGCTTTCCTCAGTGAAACGACTCTCAGCACGCCACTTGTAGGCAAGTCTCTCTGTGTGCCCTGACCAACGATGCTTTGGGGCAGGGAGATGAGACCTTAGACTGACATTTGGTGGTAAGTGTCTGCCATGAATGTCACTGAGCAAGAATCCAAATTACAGCTGTATCCTGGGCTCCACCATTGGTAAACAGGGTCATCCAAGCGTGAGAGGGAGGAAGGAGAAAGGTTAGTCATAGGAAGAAGCTCAAGAAATCAAGAGAGCGTCAATTTGTGACCCCATATCATTGACTTTTGGGGTAACTCTGATGAAGTTCATGGTACAGTACATTATTGGGTACCCTTGGGCTTCTCCCCTAGGAAGGCTTGGAGGGCTTGATCTCGCCATTGTCAGTGGCCATAGGGCTGGCGGGGGGGGATGCCCTGGCAAGCCTGGCAGCTAGCATTAATTACCAGTCACTCTGCAGACGCTTTGCGCGGCTCCCGCGCCTGCGAGCCGGCGCTGGTGTGCGCAAGCTGCCGAGGAACAGTGCTATTATCGAGTAACATGTCTGGTTACTTTATAGACCTAGTTAACAAGAAAAGGGGGGGAATTCCTACATTGTGCAAAGGACTCTTTTCTGCCCCCCCTGTTGTTTGGACCTTTGCCACTGTTTAAATTTAAGCAGATTTGCTATCCCAACATCTGCAGTTTGATTATTTGACTATTGCCTGGCGCTCGGTCAAACCACAGCAGAACACACTAGTCTGTGATTTACAGCCTGGGCTGTGATTATAATGGTTTTATTTTAGTTGGACCCCTATTTACAAGCTCATTTGTATTAGTGCACAGTGTTATAATAACAATGGTAGAATTATTAGGTCTCGCAGAAACAATCGCACATAGTAAATGGCTGCAGCTCACAGGGTGCTGCTTAAGTGCTCTAGCAGCCCGGCGATGTCTGTAACACAGGGGTTTCCATTTTAATAGCAAGGGAGGGGGTGGTGCGAGAAGAGGACTGGGGAGGGGGAAGGAGCCGAGGAGAAACATAGTTATTATTCATTCTTTTCTAAGTAAATAGAAAGGACGTGTGTTTCCTGGATTAGCAACTGAAAACAAATGCTGAGAGGGGAAAGCGCTGGTGTTTCCCTCACCAAGGTTAAATAAGGTACTCTGCCGCGGCGTTGATGGCCGCCGGCTGCTTGGAGCTGCACTGCGCACCCTTGCAAAATGCTGAGGGGCACCCACAGCCGCCGGGAGGGTCATGGACATCCCTGGGCATCCCGGGGAGCCCCAGGGAGCCTATGGTGGCCATCAATGGGAGTACCTGGGGTGCAAAAGTGCAGCCCCATAGGCCTTTCCTGGTGGTGGGCCAGGAGAGGGAAGAGACCTTGAGGCCTCAGGTTGGCGTGAACCATCAACAGGGTGTCTCGCCACTGGGCAGGGCTGAGTCACTGCTCAGCAGGCATTTTCGAGGCTTGCCCAGGACCCCTGTCTCATGAAAAAACCTCCCTTTATCAGTGGTAGAAAGAGTACTCAGGGCCACGGATGCTGATCAGCCGGATCCCACAACAAGGCCTTGGCCGCATATGGCTGAAGCAGACCAGCACCACAGACTCACGCAATTGACCTGCCGGCATGAGCAGCGCCGGCAGCTCCCACCGGAGACTTGGCGGGTGTCCGGCGTTTCTGAAATTTAGGTCTTTTAAGTGACTCATAGCCCCAGGCAGAGTTGGGATGGACACGTTGGAGGGGAAGCTGGGCTTCAGTCTCCACAGCTCTCCCACTGTCCGGGAAGGGTGTCAAGGGAAGGACAGCCGTCTCCTCTGTGGAAACACTGCCTGAGGACTTCTACCTCCTACCTCACTGCCAGCCGAAACAAGAGTATTAAAAAATGTTGATTCCCTAGTCTCAGAGAGGAAAAACCCATCTAACAGATCTGAATTTACTGCCCAGGAATACAGAAATCACAGCCCAGGCCTCTCTCATACCCAAGCGGTTGATTTTAGGCTGTATTTTTGCTCTGGTTTTATAGGCCAAAGCGTGCGGGGCTGGAGCTGCTACTCAGGTTACCAGGAGGAATTAAAACCACCCGTGGCAGGTGAGGCTACCGGTGGAAGCGGCCAAGGGGAAAATTTAGATTCCGTGAATTTGAACGCCAGGCACGGATGCTCTGCTTTGAGCTTAAGAAGATCTTTTTGAGTTTGCTTGGGTTTTTTGTTAAAAAAAAATAATTGACTGCTAGAAAAGCAACATTTTCTGAAGGGAAAAAAAAGAATGAAAATATAAACCAAATCTATGCAAAATATGGTTTTCTAGAAATTCTCCTCACCTCATCCCACCATTTTCGTTAAAATAGTAGCTGGTATTTTTCCATAGCTTCTGCATGAAGAAAACTCTGTGTTTGTTTCCTCTCATGATTTGAAGTTTTAGGCCCTCTTTTTACTGCTATGTAACAAATACACAGATGATATTCACACAAGTGAAGTCAGACTCCAGTGTAAATAAAAATATAAAAAACCCATACACATGCCTAATAAGAACTATGAATAAGGGAGTAAGCTAAACATATTTCAATTCCATACTATCAAGCAATACCGAACAACAACCTGTCTCCATAATCAAGTAGAAAAATCAAAGGGAGAGTGGGACCAAGAGGTATTATCATTCTGTGCAAAATGGAAGACAGGGAAGCAGCCCTGACACAACACTCAGGACTTAAGTCCCTTCACTGGCAGGACTCTCTCAGCCATCACCCCGGGCTGCACACGAGAAAGAGATGAGCTGAATCATCCTTTCTCCTTTGACTGTGGAAGAAGCATTGGGCAACAAAACACTTTATATGGCTGTTTCAGACAAATTACTCAAGATGCCTGAGAATAAATCAGGTTTAAGATATTCTAGCTAAGATGATGGGTGTACAACTGGGGGTCTTGATGCCTGTCCTGTGCTTAGCTGCCCTTCCTCTTACAGATGTTGTTTGGTATTGCTGATCAGCTCTGTTAAAGAGTAAAACCTTTCAAAGCTAAGAGAAAAAGCAGTATTTCTCTTCCTCTGGCTGACCTGCCAGTGTACCTCTATCTGTTTGAAAGCTGCTGGTTTCCTGGGTGTTTTGGTCTTTCCTGAAAGAACCTTCTGACAGGAATTTGGTAGAGTGAAAGTTTTTAGGGCTTTATGTAGTCCCTTTGTACTAATTGATTCCCCAATGCATTAGCATCACCAAAGCTAGATTAATCTTCTTTTCATTTTAGTGCTGAGATCAATGTCTCTGTCAACATAGTTTATTGAATCTGGTACAGTTTTACCACTTGCCTTTACCTCCCCCAGGATGGCCTTTCTCTTAAATATGTCCTGAGGAAGGATCCCTCTTTAAAACTCTCTCTGGCCAAGCTGTGAATTGGAATTGCTCTCTGGGGGGGTATGATCCAATGCCAAAATCCCTCCCACTTCATCGCAGCCACCGGATTTCCCAGCAGCTGGCATGTCATCCTTTAGGATGACAGCTTTAAGAATTAAGCTGTCTTTTTGCCAGGGAGAAAGTAGGGTGGACTCCTCCACTAAAGGGAAGGACTAGCAGGAGATACTTTTCCACATAGGGTGTGCAGCCTGGGCTCTTCTCACAGACCTAACACAACAGTCCTGCAGTACAAAACTTGTTTTCCAACAGAGCCAAATGTCTTCCTTGTATTTTTCAGGTGCCATTGTATTAATTCCTTCAAAACTTGGCAATAACAGCCTTTCTCTGTTTCCATTTCTTTTATTATCTGTTTTACTCAGGCCAATTGAAATTTTATGACTTCTTTTTTTCCAGAAGAAAGCGCTAGGGTAGGGTTGGCACTGAGAACAAAGCCCTGACTCAGTCTGTATAGCCACCAGCCAGCACTGCAAGAACATGATATACGCTGAGATTCAGAGCAAGCCACCATGGCTCCACCGTCCTCTGCTGTCTTCATGTAACCTTTTCCCCATGGAGCCAGCCTGTAAGGACATTGCACACTAAAAAGAGTGCCGAAGCTCTTAATAACTGTTCATTCAAAGTCAGCTTTATTGTACTGTATCTTGCCTGTCATCTTTGTCTCATATAAGAAACAACAGGCTTGGAAGTAATTCCTAAATAATTACCCAGCCTTATAAAAGAGACTGCAAAGAAGAGGATTTGTACATGGTCTTGCTTGAGCTCATTTATTTCATGCCACCGTAGTCTGAGAAAAGCAATCTTTCTCCTTGCTTATATGGATGGCACAGACAGCAGAGGCTCCAGCCTCACCTTCGATGCTGAATCTCCTTCTTCTGAGGGTGTCAGTAAATTGTCACTGACTTCAGTGGCAAACAGACGTGATCTCTTTCGGATTGGGTTTGCCCTGTTGTCTCTTCTCTTTGCTTTTAGAACAGCCAGTCCCTGCAAAATTTCTATGCATTGGCTGCTTCCACCAACTTCAAGGGTATATTTGGGTGGATCAAGATTATTTGCTCGTATGTGGCTTGCAAGATTAGAGCCAAAGATAAATAACTTGATGCACAAATCTTGCCTAAGCGGGCTGAAACAGAGCTTAGCTTACTCATCTGCTTCTGCCACATGCAGTGAACCTGACTTGCAGCCCTGTTCTGGCTTCACTGTTGTGCTAAGTCCTTTGTGGCACAGCACTTCCAAAAGAGTTGGGAACCCCCACATCTGCAGGGAAAAGCAAACGAATAGATTGGAGAATTTAATTGTAGAGTTCCCACACACAGCTCTGCATTTAAAACGAGTATAAGCAAATAGATGTGACAAGCTGGGCTACTTAGAAAAGAAGCTAGCAATGCAACCCAGAGAAAAATCAGTTTGCATTTATGATATTCTAATCATTTATACTTTCATTAAACAAAATACTTAAGTAGATCTTATGCTTCAATGAAGTTGAAGGGACTTAAGTATATGCTTAAAATTCTGTAAGTGCTTAAAAGTATTGCCAAACAAGGATGCAAGTCCTCAAAGTACTTGGGCTGAGTGTTATCCTTAAGAGTTTTGCTGAATCAGATCCATGGTGTCACAGGGCCTTGAAGTGAGCTCAGAGGCTTCAGCCTAGATGAGGGATAAAGCCAAACAGCATAACAGGAAACTCTCAGGGTTTTCCAGGGTCTAGTGCATAATTAGATTAAATGTGCAATCCTGTTTTGGGATTATGAATGGGTTTGGGTTTTTTTAGCTCATTAAAAGGAGAAAGAGCCTTCCTTTGCAGACACATACAATATCTATCAGGTAGTTTTTCCTACACCTGCACTTTCCTAGTTTGTAGCATTTCAAAATTAATGTCAGTGACACTGCAGTTTAGTCCAGAGTTATAAAAAAATGCCCAGTTTATGAGGGCAAATCCTCCTGTGTTCAACCAGATAGCGTTAAATTCCTTCCCACGTTTCCCTTGGGCAGCTAAATGGATTGTAATGGTATTGCAAGTGCAGCATGCCACTGACCGTAACAATTACATCTAAACTGTGCTAACCATACATTTCAGCAAACAATTCTTCTTGATTATATACCTTATAGCACATAAGAGCATTTATTTTACTTTACATTTTACATATTTAAAATATGTCCCCCTTACCTCTGATCAGTGTGAGCCACATCCATTGCCTGCAGAAATGCATGAAGCAGAGCAGATTGAATAGCTTCTTCCCACTGCCTCACATCTTCATTCCCCTTAAAATTCTGTCCTATTATTCGGCCCCAGCACAGTCATGCCCTCCAGCACTGCTGAATTTCAAGAAGGTGATAACCGCTTTGAAATTGGTGGAAAGAGCCATAAAGAAGACTAAAGACATAAAAAGCATCTATTACCTTCTCTTTGACTTTGTCTGTATGTGTCTGTATGTGATTCTTTTCAACTGTTTGAATTTAAAGTTTGAATTTATTCAATCATCCCAGCATAGGTCCTGAAACTGTACAATCTGTTGAGCAAAATGTCATTGTTTTTAACAAAGACATTGCACCTCTGAGGAGAATTAGATTATCTCTTGCCTTTATCTACACTAATCTCATGCTTGATGCATCCTGTTTGCTGGTGTTCTGCAACTGCCCCACTCCTGGGCCAGGGTCCTTGGGGCAGGAACAGATGCCAGCCCTTGTTATCTAGGCTCAGATAGCTCCAAATGTGGGTGACCCACCAGGAGCTGAGGTTGGGTGACCCAGGCTGACTCCTTGCAGAGATATTGGGGTGTCTCTGCTCCATGCTCCTCAGGTGGCAGCTTTTCCCTTGTCTGGGATATCTCAGCAGTCCCCCATCATCTTCTTCCCTCCCATGAGCACAAAGATGGAGCAGTGCCCACTCCAGGACCTCCAGATGTGCCCTGATGCCTGGAGTTGAGATCAGAGGCCAGAGTTGGCTGGACAGCAAAAATGAAAGCAACTTTAAATTTGTGAAAGTAGTTCCATGTCCAAGATGTCATTGGTGTCCTTGCCCTTCATATGCCCTATACATCTGACTTTAAAGGAGGTTAGCAGTGAAGCTTAGAGTCCAAGAGAAAGGCGCAGGAAATAGCAATAGTAGAAGTTATGAAGATATATGAGGGCTTGATTCCCTGCGGGCCTCCGTTCCCCTGCTGTGGCTCCACAAAGATGTCAGAGCTGGTTCATGTGATGTAGCCCAGACTCCAGGTGAGCATCCCTTCACCCAGTACAGTGGCTGGGCAAGCTCCACAGGGCAGTAGCCAAATCCAGGGAAGGCCATAAATTCCTATTTTATGCTGGCAGCAAATTACTGCACGGATGGGCCCAAAAGAGGGTGTGGAGGCAGGCACAGCATAGTGCTTGCCTGCTACTCACTGCTGCTCCAAAGGGGACAAAACCTGGGCATTGACTTTTCTCACATACATCTTTCAAGGCATGATGTGACTATAATTACTTTTAAAAAATACCATCATATCTCAATGTATAGTGTCCTGCCAATCAGCTTTAAAATCTACCAAATTCAGGAGCAGTCGAGATCTAGACCTCCTGTGAGTGATGGAGTCCTCAGTAATAAGGAAATTAGCAGCTGGAAGATAAAGATGCCAAGGGAAAATGAAATAAGCAGACCTTTCAAAAGCACTTGGGAAAATATCATTGAGAATGCTCAATTATATATGGATATTGTTCAAAACTTATGGGCGGAGGCAACAGCATGCAAGGAACTGCTATGCCTGTTGAATCCCATCCCTGTGTTTGAGCAACACCACAAATCCCCACAGATGTGGGATCTTTTTTTATTAGCTTGCCCCCCACCCCACATATACTTATCTTTATTTATAGCATCTCTAACAACATTTCGGTTTGTAACCTTGATTTATAATATTGGAAATGCTGGCACACTGTTTTGTTTGCATGGAAGTTAGCTAGGTGAATTGCATAGCAGAGCTGTAATGTTGCCATGAAGAATAGCAGATGTTTAGCTGTTTTCATTTCTACTCCTCTGTGGACAATCAACAGCGTCTGATAACTTCTCTCGCTTGCTATGAGGTGGCCCAGAAATCTAAGTGGGGGGTCTGGCCAGAGCATCTACAGTACTGAATCAGCAGAATACCTCCATCAGCCTCTCCATGGGCTTAATGACAGTGGATAGCTCAGTAATTTGGCCATTGTTTAGAGCTTTTTATGTGCTTCTGATTGCCCTAGGTCTGTTGCCAAACTTTTTTGGGTTGTTTTGCATATGCTATATAGTCCTCTTCTGGGACTTCCCACAATACATCAAGCACCTTTCTTTTCTCTTCTTCAGGAACTGAAAGCACACAGAACAGATGGCTGAGAAATATTTTTCCCCTAGTGAATATTGTCACTAAAATGGAAACATCTTTATTATAACTGAATTTCCCATAAGCTCTTTATGAGAAATCTCCTGCTTTGCAGAGGAAAACAAACAAGCAAGAAAAATCCTCAACCCACCCTTGTGCTCAGCAAGTTCCCCCAGCTAAGGATCTAGCCATGATGCAAAAATCATGTTGTGTAATGCCATGGAAATGTAAGAAACACAACAAATCACTCTCACTCATCCCTCAGTCAAGCTATCTTCCAACTCTTTACCACCTGATTTAAACAGATATCCGTCCAGTGACTGCAGGGGAACTTCTCTGGAGGAACGCTAGACTGCACCGTGCAGAGTCTGTGTCACCCAAACAATGGCACTTTTTGCACCAGTAGACTTCAGCTCAGTTGCACTTGTTGTTCTTAATTGATGAGGACGCATCAGAGCCGCAGTGAGTTGTAAACTGGCTGATCCAATCCAGTGTCAAAGCTGAATCATGCCAAACCAGTGTAGGTTGATCTCACATTGCTCAAGAAGCGTGGCTACTTGAAAGGGTGTTAACTTCACCAATTTCAAGGGAGTTACTCTTGTTTTATGCCACTCTAAACAAGAGCAGAGCTGAGTCGTGAGTCATCACCCGCCTCTCTTTCTCTGCTTCTATTTTCAGAGCAGATCTGCTGGCTTTGCTGCTGGCTGAGCTCGCAGTGATGCTTTTTGGAGCTTCTTGCTAGTTAAACAGGGGTAGACTTTGTTCTCTGTGGGAGAGCAGAGAGAATTGGGATGGTATGAGCTGGGAAAGGCTGAAACCCAAAGACTCACATAGTATTTTTAGAAATATTATAAAATACAGGTGCCCCAAAGCCTAGGTTTCATCTCAGCTGGTAAAAAGCATTTGAGAGCAGTCATTCTGTGGCCATACTGGGTTCCCAAAAGAAGTGTTTCTCCTGAGTGATTAAAAAACAGGTTCCAGGGAAAACAGTTTCTGGTATTACACGGACGTGGACAAAGATGCCTGAGGTGAATAGTTACTTTGAACCCCTTAAGTACCTTTGCATTGCCATATAATCAGGAGGTATTTTTAATAGAGGCAACTATTTTAAAACTCACTCCTCTGACACAGGCATGCACAGGCAGGATGCATTTTTTAAGACAGGCGATGTAGCAATCCATCAGCTGAGAAACATCTGAAAAAGGGTGGTTTTCCTCAAAAGGAAAATGGCTAAAGAAAGCATGTGGCTTTCAGAGGAGGAAATTTTTTTTATTATTAAAGAACCCAGTCCACAAAAGCTTTTTAGTCTTACATTTAGCGTTTGAACTATCCCATGTGGTCCAGTATCGTAGCTATTAAAATCACTTGTTTGCACCCCCAGTCAGCAAGTAATTCTGTGGCTAAGGTGCTGTGTTCATATCTTCCTTTTCCACCCAAGCTGCCATTAACTGCCTGGTCGTTGCTTCCAGAAACCACTCATTGCTTTCACCAGGCCTGAAAACAAGATGTGGTAGGAGCCATTGCAAATTGACAGATTCTATTTGCAGGCTTAGGGATGGATACCATGCCCACGGGAACTAATGAGAGTCGTGTCTTCCACGCATGCATTGCTTTTGGGTACAGTTTGTCCTGAAGATTGCCATGCTGGCAAAGATCTGCAAAAGAATAGGATGAAATTCTCCCCTCTGCAGGCAGCCAGCATGGGGTGTGTGCTTTACCACAGTCTCTTAAGTGCCTTATTTTGACAACGCAGTAATGTACAGCCATTCTGTTGGTCTTCTGAAAATGAGTGAATTCCAGTCTTATAACTTAACTGGTGTCACGTTATTATGAATCACCACCAAAATATTTTCAGTGCTCCTTGGAATAAATAGAAAACTCAAGAAGAGCAGAAGAGCTAAATAGGAATTCAGTACTTACATTAGGAGCCATAAAATTACTTTAGTTAGAGCCCTATAAGTCTTGATATAGAATATGCTGAATAAAGTTGCCTCTTTGTTTCTTTTAGGTTACCTTTCCTTAAATTTGCAGTTATGCCAGTTTGGGCTGATTCATGTTTCTGTGCTGCATCCCAGGAATCAAACAGAATACCATACTGTGCTGGCAAAGGTAAAGACAGCTTGTGCACTACAAGATCTGCTCTAGTGTGTGTGCGTGCATGTGTAGATATGCCTGGATCAGAAGAAATTGGAGGAGATCCTCCTACAGCTAGGATGGATTCTGCTGCTATTGTACCCAGGCGTTTTCCATGCAACCCTGTTGACTTTGGTGGAGTTACTCCATTTGCATGGCAAGGATCCTTAAGACAGAACTTGGACTATTGAAGTCAATGGGAACTTTGCCATGTCCATTGGCTTCATGAGGAGCAGGGATATTGTTGGCTTAAAATTACAATCAACTTTCAACTATTATTTCTGGCTTGGGAGGGAAAGGCTTAGAGAGGAAAATGGATGGAGAGAAACATTGATTAAAGCCAACAGAAGGACTTTGAGAGCAGCACCATTATGCTTTCTCAGAACAACAGGAATACAACACATCTCTAAAAGAATGTCGATTGAAGTCAAATTGCAGGACTTGTATATTTTCCCTTAGGAAAAATGCTGTGGTGAAAAATGTTAATGATTTTTAAATAATGCTCCATTTTGCAGGGAACAATTTTCCAAGCAGTCTTTGCCTCCAAAGCAATTGCTGACCATTTAATGACATAGTAAGTATCAAATACTGGCAGAAAGTGTATGTGGTAAAGACCATATAATCACAAAGTAAACTCACCATTATTTTTGCCTTAAAAACCAGCACATGTGTTAAATGATATTTTTGGGTCTGCTGTGTATAATTACCAAGTATCATACACTTCAGAAATACATAATTACTATGTATACGCCTTGCACTAGGAGTATACAATTACTCCCTCAAGTCCAAATTCTTCTCTTGGATGTTACAACTGTCCTGTCTGGAGGGCCAAGTGTAAACCCAAATATAGGATCCTTAGTGACCAGGACTTTGGGGCTTTCACATAAATAGCCAAATCAACATCTTACCCTCTTCTGGTTTCCTTGAGAAAGCTTTGGGCGAGGCCAAGGTCTAAAGCAAATGTTGCAAAGGACTTACAGGCTGGCTTAGTTGTTTTAGCTTTATCACAAAGATGCTTCATCTCCCTATGTCTTCTTCCTGCCATTGCATTACTGCACTGGGCGGCACTGTGTACACGTTCAAAAGGAGCTAGAAAATTTAAAAATGGGTGCAGGAGAAAGAATGACACTGTGGCTGGGAAACATGCCTGGCAGGCAGACACTTAAGGTGTCAACAGGAAGTTCAAAGGGGTGACGAGAAAACACTAGATACAAAGTCAACTAAAGGCACAACAAAATGGGAGCCTGGAAACTAATGCTGTCAGACAAGGTCAACTAAGAATTTAAGGGTAGCAGTTTTAACAGTCAAAGTACTTAACCACTAAAGCAAACTGCTCAGGAAACTATGAAGTCTTCACCTCTGAATGTCTGCTAATCAAACTCTGGATGTCTTTCTGAAAGAAATTATGGAGCTTAGGTGAAACAGGGCATCACCCTATGGCCTTCAACATACAGAAGCTCACATTGGTACCAGAGAAAAATGCCTTGAAACCCTGATATGATGGGAGAATTCAGGAATCAGAAAAATCTGAGGTTGAGCATATGTCAGAGACTCAATGACAAACCCAACTCTGAAGGTTGCCCTGTTTGGAGGGTGACTTCACTGCCATCAATGGCCCTACGTGGTGCTGAGTGGGGTGCAGATGGGAGCAGAGCCAAGCACGTGACAGCCCTTTAGGCCAGTGTTTGGGGTGAGCTGGGATGGGCATTGGTCAAGAGTAGCCTCTAAAACTCTGAGGAGCGGAAGAACAGCTCCTGCTCCGGAAGCGTAGCATGAAGAATTTGGAAAACAGGCAAGGATAGAGGAGAAAATGAGGAAACTTCCTGGGAAAGGCTCCACACTGAAATATGGTGCATAAGGGCATTTCTAACATTGCTGCATATTGAGCAGATGATTATAATGATGTATCTGCCTGAGGCTTAACTTCCCAAACCCTCCACCCATGCAGAGAACTCTCGATTCCCTGGAAGGAGAGTGGTAAAACCAGCAGGGTCATCCAGCTCATGGATGACCAGGAGGATGATCCAGCTGGGCTCCTAGAGGGAAGAGAGAGTGGGGGAATTTCTGGGCTGAATGGCTGAATGAATCCCTGGAGGATGCTGCTTAGTGTCGTGGATGCGATGGCCAGTGTCAGTCATTAATACAACACAGGGCAGAAAGAAAACCAGAGGTATAGCCAGACACGTTATTTGTATCACACCAAGTTTCCAATGAATGCACAGAACGCTTAACTGGAATAAAATATTTTGCCAGAAAACTGCCAGTTCTATAAAGTTGTTTTCTATTGACTGCAAACCTCTAAAGGCCTGTTAAATCCTTTTGGTGAGGAAGAAGAATTCTTCTAGCTGTGAGAGAGAGAATTAGTTGATTTCCATCTGGTACCTTTGAGTCCTGGACGTGTATGTTGCCGGCTTTTTTTCAGCCAAGTTCCTGAAGCCTCCTTTCTCAGAGGATATGTGGCACAGAGTGAACATGTGCTCTTTTCCTTTTGGGTTCCCACTTTGACATGTTTTTTCTTCCTATGGTCAGTAGCTGGCAAGTGGTCCCTTGTTGTGTCTGAAGCAAGGAAGAATATTGCTTGAGCAGAGGAACGTAACCACGGGGCTATAAACCCAAGTCACTAACGCTCTGCTGTCCCTTCCTGTGACTCAGTGGCGATGGTGTATCTGAGGCACATCCTGGCACCCTCTTTAACATTGTCTCACCAAGTACTTGATGCCTGAGTTTTAACAACCTTTCTTAGTCAGAGCTGTGCTGTATTGTTGGAGCTAGATAAGGGCTCCGGGTCACCGAAATTCAATGTGTGCCTGGCTTGCTTAATCTGAAGCCCATTATACAAGGGAACAATTAGCTTGATTTTCTCTGTCTTCACTTTTGTACTGTGCAGTCAAGGGATCTCAAAGCAAATGCTAATTAGCAGAGACCTCAGTTTATATTTAAAAACATACTATAAGATTTTGAGAGAAAGGTTAAATTTTGCTAGTATGCTCCCCCCAGTGCTAAACACATCCTACCTGTTCATATTAGTCTTCCACATAAATATCACAAGCATTTATTATTTTGCCATCAATTGCCAGTGGAAAGCAGCTGAGAGTTATTTCAGTGTACAGCATTTTGCCATGCATCGAAGTAGGTGATTTAACAAACCTCAGGCTAATGTCAAAGGTCCGGATGGCTCTCACACTTGCAGACAACTGCACTTTGCACTGCCTGACGTCTGCTGTGCCTCAGCTGCAGAGATTCTGTTCAGGATAATGCTAGCAAGTATTTCCTTTGATGTGAGATAGCGTTAAGTGAGTAAGTGAAAAAAAAAAAGACAGGACAAAAAAAAAAAAAGCCAGCACTGAACCTAGAATCCAATCTTTCTGAAATATTCAAGGTAATAGATGGTCTGTTTTCACAGTCAGTCTGCGAGAGTGTGTTAATATCAGATTAGTTCCTGATGCTGTTTAGTACTTCAACACCAATGAACATTTCATAATAATTGCAAAATGACGCAAAACCGAGGATGCAGATTCCACCCCATGCCGGGGCAGGTCTGGGGTAATTCTGCTTGTCAGAGGCTTGAGTCAAGCCTGATGTGAACAGGGGCAAACTGAAGTCCACAGTCTTTTTTTGGTGAAGAAATAAAAATAGCGGTGACACAGGAAATATCTGGAGGCAGTGTGACTCAGGGGATTAATAATGGTGACAAACGGCCCTTGTCAATTTACAGCTGCCCACATTTGGTGACATATCACAGCCACCTCATGTTTCCTTCACCCAGATGTAAATAACCAAACGAGATGCCGGGCACCGGCAAGTTAAGCCCTACATGAATATTTCAGATCTTGTGGGTAGTGACAGATAGGCGGTGTCACCTGAGGTACAGAGGACAACATTCCTCAGTGCACCTGGGTGCTGAGGCATTAGCGGACAAAGGGTAGAAGGAAAACTGCAGCTGGGGAAGGAGAGCTTCATGCAGCCACGCTGTGCAGAACAACACACAGGAGTGCCGGTAGCTGGAAGGGAACCAAGACTCAAGAAGTGTGGAGAGGCAAAGGAACAGAGTTAAGAAAGACTGTGGGTGTTCAGGAGTCCCTTAGAGATGGGTAGGGAGGTTGTTTTGGCAGAGCAGAGGAAGCAGGAGCCCAGATAGCACAGCCAGGTCTGCAGGGCCCGGGGAGCAGAAGGGAGCATCTGCATGAAGTGCAGCCCTTGCAGCTCTTCTTGCCAATTTTTGTTCTTTTTTCTTCCTCTTCTCAAAATAGTTACTTGTTAGAACAAGCTTCTTGCCAGGATGTCGCAATTGAGACGTTTGCTCCAGATCCTGGCTGTGATTCCTGTAGCACAACTATGCTGGGTAAATCAAGCTACCCCCCCAACAAGTGGCAAAACCCAATCCTGGCTGCACTGAAAATAACAAAATTTGACTCACTTCTTCTTCAGAACCTCTTCAGTATGCCCCGTTATGCAATTCTCCAGCCCCCTGGTATCAAGGTGGAATTAATATCCACTTAGTCCCTCAGCAGCAAGATTATAGGGGATACTTTTCCCAGCAATAGCTCCTTTAATTGTGGTCATTTTAAAGTGCAGCTATTCCTGGCCTTATGCTGACCAGGGAATGCTCTGCTTCTACCACCAACCAGTTTGCCCGTGTCTATGTGCATGTGACCCAGCTTTCTGTTTGCTAAGCGGTTTACAGAAGATATGAGTCGCTTGGCATTTTAGCTAGAACATCTCAAATCCATAGCTCAGACTCCAACAGATCAAGGTGTATTTCAGTCTGTCATCAAACCAGCACCTGACATTCAAAAGATGTAAATTCTACTTCAGAGGTTCTACTTCATTTCTGTAGTGACTGCTGGGAGGTAAGCAGGGAAAAGGAGATGGACAATTGCTTGGATGTGAAATATGCATGAAGAATATTTTTATTAGCCCAGAAATGAACCAGGATCCCAGACGGCAGTTTTGCTGGGTTTTACATCTGTCATTAAGCTCTTCAGACTTCTGAGCTGCAGCAATAAATCCTTTTTTTCTGCTAATGACATCAAGGCAACATGGCAACTATTTAGGCAAAACTGTCCTGCACGCACACATACAGACACATGCCCTTTTGGTGACTGCTTGTTGGAAGAAAAATAGTCAATAGATCAAGGACAGATGTGCAAAAGTAAAAATATCTTCTTAGTCACTGGTGTGAATGAAGCTTTGCTAAAGAACTGAGAAGGGTGAAAGGAGCTTCCATGAATTCAGGTGCTGGCTCAGCAGCTCAATCTGTAACAGGACCATTCCTCTCCGGAAAACTCAAGCACATGCATATGAACAGTACTGTGTCCATGGAAAACCAGGGGAGCCAGATCATATTTTTCAGCCAAATCACCCCCATTTTAGCTGCAATTTCCCACTGAGAGCAGCAACATGGAGGACCTATCCCAAGCCACAAGGAGATGCAGCAAGACATCAATAATGTATCATGGAGACTCAATGTTCACCCCTAAATTCAGTGCATTGTATTGTGACGTTTTCTAGTGATATCTTGGTGGAGTTTTAGCAGAACAGAAATACCTTCAATAGGGCAAAGCACAGAATTCTTTTGAAAAAAAACACCACCACTCTATTTTCATTGCCACCCAGAAAGATGCCTCAGATCCTGCTACTCACAGCGATTTGCTATTAACTCTTAATAAAACACCTAACTGCTTTTAAAAATCTGAATTTCTGTGTTTTATTAGTGCCACCATCACAGACAAAACCCATTCACACATCACCTCTAATCCTCCAGGATTTATAATTTAAATAAGCATATCAGAGACCTTAATCTGCATCATCCAAGAGTTTCTTTGGGTTTTTTATGCCAGATTCCAGTCTAAGACATAAAGAGCTGGAATCTAGAGTCTTTTCTTCTGTAGTCAGGTGTTTCTTCTGAAACAGGAACAAGAGTAGGAAGAACACGTCTGGCTGACCCTGGGCATCTATATCTCCTCTCAGATCCCCTCAGCTCTGCTGCATGATGAATTCTTAGTTGGGGGTCATACATATTCGGCACGGATGAGACACCAGCAGTGAGGTGGGCAGCCGCTCCCTTGTGACTCCTCCAAGGTGCCGGTGGTTTGGATGCGGCCGAACAAGCTGAGTGCCCGCAGGGAGATGTGTACCTGCACGCAGAAAATTAGCAAAACACCTGCCTTGCCAAAGAGACCGGGTTGCTGGAGGCGCGTACTCGGCGGGCAGCAGCCTGCACCTCCTGCAACTGGAGGCAGCCGTGGCCCAGCTGACACCGTGACAGGCAGCCCACGTGCGTGTGCGCTCGGCCTCCATGGAAGGGCCAAAAAGGCAAGTGAACATGCAACAAGGCTCACTTGCCTGGGCCTGCCTGGCGTTACACACCCAAGTCATGTACAAAAACACTGCCTTTGTTCTCCTGGAAAGGTAGAACAACCACAGTTGGCTGTTTTCTTTGGAGAAGCTGTTTACTGTGCCTGTTCCCATGGGTGTCTTAACCTTTTTTGGGCTTCCCAGAGAACAGAGGTGGGCCCAACACAAGGTAGAGTTACTGTCTGAGGTACAATGCTGCCCATCCTTCTGCCCTGCCCTGTTTCAGAGATCCAAAAGAGCCCAGTGAGATGCTCTCCAAGGTCCAGACAACACCCATTGCTGGGATTCTACTTCAGGGCTGCAGAGGGTCTGCACCATTTCTGGTGCCACCTCACACTACCTAGGGAAATGTGGCTTTGAAGGGGTGGTTTGATGGCACAGGTCATTGCTTAGCTGGAGGGATGTCCTGAAGAGGGGACAGCTGAGGCTCTGACACAGCTCAGTGGCTTTGGTTGTGATGTCAAGGGTGGGTAAGATGGTTGAACTGTGGAAGACACAAAGCTGGGAGACCTACAGTGTATGAGGGTGAGGAGTAGAATTTAAAATTATCTCGTCAGCTTCAGAAAACATACTGGAGAAAGCAGGATGAAACTCAGTAGAGACGAGTGCAGGATGCTATACCTATGCTTGAACAAACAGTTCCTTAAATCTTTCATCTTGAAAGTGTGAGTAGTCCTGCTCTGATAAGCTCTGGAAAAACCTCAGCTGGAGTTTGTGCTCCGTTTCATGATCAGCTAGAAGACTAGATCTCTACACAGTTGCTTTATGACTCAGTGTAAAACAGAGACTTTGTAAAACAACAGATAGTGGCTGTTTAAAGATCTATCATCATTCCCCTCTGGCACAAATACTTCTGCTGGTTTGGTTGACAACGTAAGCTTCTGGGGTTGCAGTCTGAGAGCACCAGAATTAAACTTTTAATTTCTCCTGGAAGATGGTGGCAAGAAGGTGTATTGGAGACACCCTTTGAGTGGGAGAAACCATGGTGATGTGGTTGTGCTGGGGGATATGCCTTGCTTCCCTCCTGTGTTACTCCAAGTCAATAGTGGTGTTACTACAGTAACGTCAAGGGAGTTAGGCTGGTATGAAACTGGAAATAATGCAGTGTTTAATTAGATGATTTTGATAAGAAGAACCTGGGGTAACGTGTGTAGCTAGAAAAGATTAATTGCAGCTTCATTTCCCAAGGTAGTTCCATGTAGAATTGCCTCTGGTCACAACACAGTTTCGCTGTAATGGTGCTGCGCAGTGTTAAAAGTCAGTAGTCATTTATTTTGTGCTGAACAGACTACATTATGAAGGAGATAATCCAGTTTGCTGTCATTTTGGCAGCTTGTTAATGATACAGGGCAGCATAATATTGCATGGGTTCAGAATTTAGCTGCTAAGCTTCAAGCTTTATGCTTTGCACATACTGTCATTCTTCAGAAATAGTTTTTGCTTTATCCCAAAACTCTGCATTAAATTTATTGTCACTCCTGGCTTGTGTCTAAAGGGCAACCAAATGACATTTTTCTTCATGCCTGTTAAATGATGTAGTAATGGGGGGGAGAAAAAAGCACTGGTGATTAACATGGCCAGAGCCTTTGTAAGAAGCAGACAGAACACAAAAGAGAACAGATCTGATCTGACTTCTTCAGAAGAGCTTTAAACAAATCCTCCATTGCTCTAAATCTATGTATGTCCTTCATCTAGAAGGAAGGAAATTCCAGTGGTGTGGATATTAGCCTAGGACCCATATCAGACTAAGAGCTGGCCTGGACCCGGTTCCTCCCCCCCTCCCTCCCTCCCCTACTCCATCCCTATCTCCTAATTTCCAGGTAAAGAAAAGTCAGTCCAGTGGCCCAGCCAAGAGCGCACACAGCTGATAGCACCAGAGCCTCAGGTTTAAGCCCGGAGAGCAGGGGTAGATGAAGCTTTATGAAGGTGAGATTCCACAGCATCCTACAGATATCCTGGTCCTCTGCTTTCCAGTGTTCCTAGGGGATTGCCCAGCTCATCCCTCTGATCACAGCCCAGTGTCCTTCCTGGGGCAGGGGGAAGCATGGGAAGTTTGTGCTGGGGGATCTGCAGCTCTTTCTGGTGTGGTTTCTGTGGCCACAGTAAAACTTGTCTCCCAGTTTTTGTTTGCATGAGCTCTTATCTTCTGAGTTGTACTCTGACTTTCAGGGAGAAAAAGGGAAAATCTGATAAAAACAGATAGCTCACTGCTATTTCCACCACACATTATCAAGATTGTTCTTCACTGCATTGAACTCTTCTAGGCCAATTTTGCCACGGGTTTGGTTTTGATGGTATTTCATGCTAGAAATTGTTTCAGGGTCACAGAACATAACAAACCCTTCTGGAAATCATAGTGTTTGTGTGGCGATCTGTTGGGCTTGCAATTTGGTTTGATTGGTTAGTTTGACTTGGTTTATTGTTCCTTTGGAGTTTCCCAATGAGTAGAGGGCTGTTGGCTCTCCTGCTTGGTCCTATTCATAAAGGGTGGGAACTCAGGCACCCTCTGACAGTGCAGGCTTTATAAGGGCAGGTAGGCAGAAGGATCAGGCTGTGGAGGGCATTCAAAGTGTACACAAAAAGCCTGACCTTCATGTCCTGAAGCCGAGGAAGTCTGAAGAGTGGTTCAAAGAGGGTAGGAGGAGCTGACACTGGGCGATTGATGGACAAAGAGTATGATCTTAGCAAATGTATTTTGAAGAGTGGCCTTTGGGGGGAAAAGAAAATGGGAAAATAAAGAAAATGAGAATAAGCATTAAAATTTTAGCAAAATAGGTTGACTTTTATTAGTGTTAACTGCTATGAATTATATCAGTTTATACCAGCAGAGGAATTGAGCTTGAATTTATTTTTCTTACAGACTTCCCTACCAGATGAATTCACTGGTGAGTGAGATAAAAGTAGAAGGAAGCTGAGTGCTGATATTGCTAACAGCAAAGTTAACCTCTCAGGCCAGCCTTTCATACAAAATAGCTGTGATCTCATACTTTTGTGTCTTATGAAAAAGACTGAAATAAAGTCAAAACTACAGTGTGCTTCACTGAACGGTATTGATGGCAGTGGGAGGCATCCCAGCAACCTCATTCTCTCACCCTTCCCTGCTCTCCCCACCCAGTAAAACAGGACCAATTGAAAAGGGTTAATCTTTGCCAAGATCTGGGCTCAGTCTTCCTGGACATGAGTGGGTTGCCATGCTGACTGCATTGGGGTTTAAGTGGCTGGAGTGAGAAGCAGAAGCTGGAGAGGAATGGGTGGTAGTAGGGCTAGCTTCTGGTTGTGCGGGGACCCTGGTCCCAGCAGCAACAGATCCATGTTTTGGCATAACAGTGATGCTGGGCTGACATCTCTTATTGCCGGGCTTTCTGTTAGCACCATTGCTTTTAGTGCATTTGGCCAGAACTTCATCCCACCACCACCACTACCAGCTCCAAGATGTCCCAATTTTGCATCATGAAAGCCTGCTCAGCCAGGGAGCAAGGACGGGTGATTGTAACTCTCTTTCTGGAAACAAAAAGAGGAATGATGTAGCCATTAACAGGATAAAACTTGAGTGGCAGCATAAAATGGAGGTCAGTAGAGCCAGGCACCCAGCTCATCCCAGGATATCCCCAAGTCAAATCCTGTCCTTTCAAATGTTGTAGCCAAGATGAAGAAAGACACAAACTGGTGATCTTAAAATGAAGAGAGGGAGGAAGAGAAGAAAAAGGAAACCTATTTTTAATAGTTGGAAGGCTCTTAGATACAAAGAATCACCTTGGACAAGACAATACAGAGTAGGCAGAAACAACAGCATTTCTGAACGGTTCAGGAACAAGGAAGGAAGGAAAGCTAAGAGCTGAAGTGGACTCATTTTAAGGACCTGAATGAGAAGGAGGATGGGGCATTCAGAGTTTCCCATAAAGAAGTACCTTTAAAAACAAACCCTATCTTTCAAAGAAAAAATGTACAAGAAACAAACCCCAAAGCTTTTCATGACATTTTGAATAATTTATAAATGTCTTTTGAGTTTTTCTCACCCTTAGAAAATTCCTTAAGAGATCAGTGGATCGCTAATGTAGGCGGGAGCTTTCATCACCATATTGAGTGAGCAACAATGTTCATGTCAATCTCTCGCCTTTGGATCATGTTAAGGAGTGTGTGTCATCACAACGGCTGCGTTTGCACAATGCCTTAAGACACTGTTGCTGATGCTTGTGGAAAGTACAAAGCAGTCTCCGGAAGGCACTGCGCCACATTGTCCCATACCTCTTGTTTCTACTCTTTATCAGCTGGTGATAACAAGAAATATTTTGGTTTTTTCTGCTAACATTTTTGGTTCTAGTTCTCCTATGATTTATATAGGGCATGAGTGAGAATTTTCTTCATCAACACCCATAGATTTACAATGGCTTTGAATTAATAGGCTACAAGAGTGCAAACCTTCTGCATTTAATTTGTATAATCCCTGTTTTACAGAACTGATTTTTGAAAATTATTCTCTCTGGAGAGAGCAGATTAACAGTATGACACCATAGTTTGACATGCTCATATCTTCTTGGAAAGATATATGCATAATAAGGGAAGATCATCTTAGCACTTCAACCCATTAAGACAACCTTCCCTCTGTCATTTCATGCAATTTGGGACATACGGGTATCTCTCCTTCATTCCTGCTATGGTACCAATCTCCTCTGCCATCTCCAGCTGGAAAGACCTTAAAACCCTAAATGCTCTGCAGGAAGAGAAGACTGAGTGGGGATCTGATCAATGCTTATAAATACTTAAGGGATGGGTGTCAAGAGGATGGGGCCAGTCTTTTTTCAGTGGTGCCCAGTGACAGGACAAGAGGCAATGGGCACAAACTTGAACATGGGAAGTTCCATCTAAACATGAGGAGGAACTTCTTTACTTTGACGGTGGCAGAGCACTGGACCAGGCTGCCCAGAGAGGTGGTGGAGTCTCTGTCTCTGGAGACAGTCAAAACCCACCTGGACATGTTCCTGTGCAACCTGCTCTAGGTGGACCTGCTCTGGCAGGGGGGTTGGACTAGAGGATCTCCAGAGGTCCCTTCCAACCCCTACCATTCTGTGATGCTGTGAAATAAGACTCAAAGGCATATCTTATGCTCCTTCATATTACCCTTTCCCCTGCCCCCAGACACCAGCCTGCATTTAGTTCTCTACTACAGGGCTGCTGCAATTCAGCTCAACCATAAGTGCATTTGAGGTGAATATTTGTGTAGAGGACAAGATCCCCTACTTTATGTGGGAAAAAACCTGAAAGAAAGAATTAAGAGAGTCTCTGAGGTTTCCTGTGCAGTGGTTTTCCTGGGTGGTCTTTCTGATGAGAGGTGATAGGTAGATATGGGAATTTGGAGGCTGCAACCATTGCCCTCTCTTGCAACCCCTCTTCCTCACCAGGGTGTGGAAAAATTCTTCCTAATTGAGCCATGCACCATCTTCCAGGGGTGGGCCTGTTTTTTGCTGAACAATATAGCTCTACATACGACCTTGCAGCACTGCTCTGTATCGCATTTACAGGGCTACTCTATCATGCTCATCCCGTTGTTCCTAGATAAGTAATTCCACTCTCCACTGGGTGTTAATCTCTTGCAAATATTTATGTACACCTCTCCTCATGCTATCACTCAGCCAGTGCCTTCAAACTTTCCTCTGAAACCGCGCACATCTCTGGTAACTGCTGTTACTCTTTTCCTCCGTGGTCACTCAATACTCTTCTGATAACAGCCTGGCCATGATACACATTTCTTTTTAAAACACAGAGTCTTCCTTATAGACCTACCCCATCTCTGTCCATTTTCCATAGGCAACAGCTGTTGTGACAGTGATGGCGACATCCTTCCTCTGTGACCTGGACCTTTTGGTGCAGCTATTCCCAACCTGCACAGCTGGTGGTTTCAAGTCCTGTGGTATTCAACTGTGATCTGTAAGCTCACAGTCTCCCCCAGTGCTCCTGCGCGTGAAGTTATTTCCTTCCTGACTCTCCACTGTGCATTAATTTGTAATGAGGGAAAGTAAGTTGCTCACTGTTCTGCTTTATATAATTATGTTTTTGGAGCTTAATTAGAACGGCACTAAAATCAGAGAAGACAAATGAATCCAGCTCTAAGACATTATTTAATCACCTAAATGCATTTTCAAATTAAGACAGAGCTCTTTGATAGCACAGCCACTTAAAGCAATCCACATTGGCAACATTATTTACTAAGGAACCATGCACACACTGCCACCTGCATCCATCAAAACTGAGGGTGTTCTAAATCATCCAGTGCCAAAATTAATGCAAACAACCAGCAAAAGGATAAAGAACAAAGAAAATAACATACAAGCCTTGGGGCCTCTCTCTCTAATCTTTGGAAGAGCCTTAGGGTAGACACATCAATTATTTTCTTTGTTCCTCCTTCGGTACACTGTTTGCATTACAATTTGGCATAATGATTTAAGAAGCCCTAAGTTGTGTTGGATGTGGGTGGTGGACTCATGGCTTTGAGATTGTGTTGTTGTTGTTGTATATTACTGTCTAACTCTCAGGAGACTGAGCTTACTGTACACCATCTGCAATTAATTTATCACTTTGCATGTGTGTGTTTATATAGTGTATATATTATGCATAATGTATGCATACATACCCCTGTAGCTATTAAGCAATATAACTTTTTTTCCTCTTTTTGCTGTAGATATCTGCCTAGACTTCTCCATTTTTGACCATCTAACACATAATAGAATGAGTTTTGTGGCATGTAGTTGAACAAACAGCAATGTCAATTTTCTTCTCATGTTGACTGTTTTCAAGCTACAGTGATGTACCTCCAAACAGATAACAAGACATTGTAGGAACACAGCAAGATCTGCAGCTCACAGATAGAGCTTGGATACTCAGGCAGTTCATCCTGGTTTTCCTCTGCAAAGGATTAGGTTCAGAAAACTATCATCTAGAATCTGTGATATTTCTTCTTAACGAGGGTGATAGGAGAGACATTGAACACATTGAGTCAATAAAATTGTGCTGGAATAACTAAAAGAAGGATATGATCCATATTAGCCTCAGGCTGTACCATTGGCACATCATCCAAGAAAGCTGAAATAGTTACATTCTTCTAAGATTCAAGTATGCTTTGAGGTGAAAATACCATTTAGCAAGCACATATATCAACAATTCGTCTTGTGGCCTTTTTCCTTAATACCACAGACTGTAGGCCAAATTCAAGACTGATGTCTGCTCCCTGGCTTCAATGGGTTTTCATCCGAGTTAACATTTGGTGTCTTCCACTTAAACCAGAACCAAACTCCTGCAGTGAAATAAGTGCATGCATGTCAATTAAGTAGTAAGGTCAGTATTGGAATATATGTAGGCGGTGAAGTTTCTACTGAGGAAACTTTATGCTCTGAGTGTAACTGGACACTAATCAGGAAGAGAAGCTAATCATTAAAAGCATTAGTAATTCTCTCCCAAACTGACACGACAATCGATTTGGTAAACCGATCCTTTGGACAGCACAGCACACAAGACCTGTCGCCCTACAGATTAGATATTGACTGGTTTTAGTCACACTCTGTTAGGAAATACTCAGAGATGTACAGCAAATCGAGCAAATGGCAGTTTTTCACTACTGTCCAGTTAACAAGGAAACACTGGGAATAAAAACTTGCCTGTCCTTCCTGAGCTCTCGCACTGCAATGTCTCTAGCTCACCATCATCCTCTTCTAAGTAGGTGGGTGGAGGCTTACTGGGAGCAGAGCTGATCCCCCTCCACTAAACCCCTCAGAACCACAAAACATGAGGTGTATAGAAGCAGGGAGTGAAGACCTGCCACTCTCTTGGGACCACCTTCTTCCTTGCAACCTTGGCTGGGCCGAAATGACCGCTGCAGAAATGGAGCAGAATATGTGGAACAAAGGATCACGTATTGTTTAGCTGCAGGGAAACCTGCAGGTCATTTCTGCTATGCTGGGTCAGGTAGGAAATGAGTAGCCAGCAGATGCCTGGCAAGTTGTGTTATGGCACTAAAGACATGCGAGAGAAAGCCCTGCTGTTTTAGCTTTATCTTCATCCGCACTGCAAAGCAGATGGTTCTGAATCATACTTATTCCAACACTACTTATTTCTTGAACAACGTAACAGGTCCTTGTAGAGAGTATGAGTTAATTTATGCACATGGAGGGTTTCAGAGAAATATTTGTAAGCCAGACTTGCAAGATGTTTACCATCTAGTCAGAGCACTGTTTTACAGTCAATCTCCTCTCACCACATATAAGTTAGAAAAGAAAAAGTACCACCATGTGAAAGGCCTTCAAGAATGGGGGAACGCCAAGTTGTGCTCTGTGGTCACATAAACTAGCCCCCATGTGGCCTTCACACCATAAGGTCCTTTGTTTTTGGGGTGGGGACAAACCTAAAATTCTAGTTGAATTTCTGCCTACCATAAGCTCACCTTGCTGTAAAGTAGAAGCCACAAATGGGTTCCTCCTTCCACTCAAAGGAATCTCCTGCTGACTTGAAATATGGTTTCGTTGGACGAACTTTGTTTTTGGAGAGCCTTAGCTATGTCTTCTGCTTAGAACCTGGGTTAAAGCCAGGCAGGTTTTGCATGTCACTACCAAATTTGGCAGCACTCTGAGGTAGATGCCATGCTGCAGAGCAAGCTGTATAACATGTCTGTTGGGCGTGAAGCCAACAGCCAGTGGGAGGCAGTACCTGGCAGGGCCTGGCAGTACCTGCCACAGCTTTCTGCTCACTTCTCCAGGGGACTGAACTAGGGTCAGCAGAAATTACTGAATATTTCCCCAATGCTAGGAAAGTCCCCATGACTATAGCTCCACTGCACTGTACATTTATTAGACAACTGACCTCATGTCAGGGAGGCAGAGTTTAAATATTAGCACCCAAATCCATGCATACTTTGATGCCTGGGCTGGAACTTCTTCACGGCTTTAACCAGATAGGCAGAGTCTCCTACACTTAGTTAACTTGTTCCCATTCCATAGGCAGACAATGTGCTTTTATAACCATCTTTTGTGACTAAGACATCTGAGGATGCACTAGTCACTTCAAGGAAAGACAAAAACTAAATTGCAAGACAATCATGTGCTTTATATCTGTTCTTTGATGTAGGAAAGCAAGAAGCCTCCAACACATGAGCTGTGAACATTTTCTGAAATAGTGCTATGGTAATAACATGTTTTTTCAACTTCAGATTTAAGTAGGTGTGGGATCAAGCCCCTCAGTGATGGGATGAAGCAGTCACATGGCAGCACAGTACTTCTAAGGGAAATTGTTTGGCCATTTCTGCTGTGTTAGCAGGGAATATGATTTAGACATGAATAAAATTGTACCCAAGTGTGAAAAGCAAATCCTTTTACTTATGAATAACTGGATAAACCAAGGCCTTGCTGAAAATTTCTGGGTAATTTGATCACTATGTCCATGGCTATAATTGAAAGGCACAAAAGGATATCACTGAGGATAAATAGAGTTGTTACATGGCAGGGATCTGATTTTGATTACATTTGTAAGTTGTAGTTGGGTAAATTTCTGCTTACATTCTAATTTATGAGGATGTGAGTCAAAGCCATTTGCTGCAGCTCAGAGTAAAGCCAGGAGATACATTCTTTACCTATTATGACTGATATGACATCTGTAGGGAGTTAAATAAAGAGTATCTCTCCTCTGTGGGTTTTTAAAGCATCCTTCTACTACTGAAATGGGAAATAAATTCCAGGTTAAAGTGTCACTATAACACCAAAACCAACAAAGCAAGGACAACCTAGGACATGTGCCTGAAACCTGCTGAGCTTCCAGAAAAGCTCTATGTTGAAGGCAGAGTAAGTAGAAGTCAAGGAGAAGTGGAAATTGCATACCTGATTCTTTACTTGATTACATTAGTTGGAAGAGGGAAGATGAAGTTTCATCAGTCGGATTCACTGATTAAACAATGGACAATGACAGTATGTGCTTTTAAATGAAAGTGTTGCTGACCAATTGGTCAGCAAGGCTATGACACAACCCTAAAACCTCAATAAGAAATAAGGTGCACTAGGTCAGAAAGGTGTTGCATCATAAGGCAGCGCATAGACTAAGAAATCTGCTCACTTGGGTTCCGCTTCAAGTTTTGCCCCTCACCTCTCATGTCAACTCAAGTCACTTAAATATTGAAAACCAGTGTTGAATATCTGGTTTTTATTTTGTATCTGACTGAAAATCCTGAGCCTGATTTTTTGCAAGCACCCGAAACTCCATCTGAAAAAGGATTTTTCAGCTGGGCAGCACCTTTGAAAATCAGGACCAAAGTATCTTGATCCTTCAAAATTAGAAGGTGCTTATTATTCACTTAGGCACATCACAGACCTACTGCAAAGCTTAACCAGTGACATGCTTTAAACCTTGGGATGGAAAATAATTTACACAATGAATGGCAGGCTTGTTCTTCTGCTAGTGCCCATTCTTTTTTTCTCACACGTAAAGAAATCTAGTTTTAAAGTGTGAAGTGTTAGCCATTTTGATATTTTAAGGAGTAGTCCAAACAATTATAGGATTATAGCAACGCATGATGTTCTAGGAACATTTTTAGAAGTGCAATGAGATTTGAAACAGAACTTGGCCCTGATGCAAAACAAATACCAGATAAAACATCACCTCAAAACTTGAGACACTGACTGTGACTTTTGTTAACTAGTATAAACCTGGATAAACTTAGGTTATTTAGTCTCTTTACATGAAATGTAATCACCTGGTGCATATGTCCTAAAAAGAAGAGTTTTACAAAGGTTCTGCTTCTAGCATTGGTTTAAAGGTGATTCTCACCCACTGCTCGTGAAGTTTTAAGGAACATAGTTTTCCTTTGCAGCTTGCTTACAGGACCACGAGCATATTGGTGGTTAGGAAACTCTCTATACTGGGATGTTCACATTAATTAGGAGGAAAGGGATGTGCACAAAGTTAAACATCAGGCATAGGAGCAACCTTGTTAGCAATCTTCTTAGCAACATTGGGCACAGGAGCACCCAAATGGAGAAAGAGGAGTCTCTACGGATGTAGCCCCTTGTCATCCGAGAAACATTTCCCAGCAGCATGTACACAGAGTTTCCTAGAAGCAAATCTGCATATAAATGGGTGGTGTCTGCAAGTAGCTGATAAAGGTGACCATGGGGAGTGCTGAACATGGTCCCTGGGTAGTGCAGGACCAAACTCAATGCTGCTGTTCAAGCAAATTTGCAGTCAAAGTTCGCACTGTTGAAATTTTGCGTTGCAGGTGAAAGATGCAGCTGATTTATTTGACAACAGCTGTGATCCTCCAACCCAGCGTACTCTTTCAGGAGTAAGGTGGGTGCTCCTGAGAGATACCCCAAAAACTGGGTCTTTGCTTCCCAGTTTGTGGCATTTGCTCTCGTATGTTAACACTCTTCTCACCCCAGGGACTCCCGTTTTGCTTTCCCCTGACTGCTCAGATGAGACCCTGGGCAGGGTGGGTTACTGGTGGGGACAAACAGTGGGTGCCCTGTTCTTGAGCATCTCTCCCACTGCTGCAGCCACACATGTGCTTCCCTTTTGGATCAGACCCTTCACTCTTGCTTATTCTACCTTTTCCTTTCTGACACTGATTAGCTGGCAAAAATATCTCGTCTGTGGATTATAGCAGAAGTTTCTCTTGTGGTCTCCAGGGTATTGCAAACAAAGACTTATATCCATGCAATTTCTCTTTGGTGATTCTTTTCTAAGAAACATTGCTTTCAAATTCTGTGCTGCCAAACATGCTCAGCACCTTTGTCATCATAGCAGCACTGATGCTCATAACATATGTAGTAGTATTTGAGAAATCTGATATCAAATTCTAAAGGATTTTTGCCTTTGTTCCTTCTCCAAAATTTCTATTGACAATACCAGCTCTCTTCTCTTCCCTATTCCTCTGAGATTTTTCCTCAGGGGACAGTGTCTCTGTGTGATTTCATTCAGCAGGATGCTGTAAGCTCTGCTTGTGATTCTGTATTTGCACAGAGGTGTTTCTAATTTTAAAGGTTTTAAAAATTTTCCTTGTGGCTCACGACATCCACTGCATGATATCAGAGGAATAAAAGGATAAACCTCTTAATGGGAGACATGGGAAGCACAGACCTGTTCTGCTCCATCTCCAGTAGCTACTACATCAGTCAGAGATGGACACAGGCTCATATCTTTTTTTGCAGTACAGCTCCTGTGAGAGTGTCAGGACCCACATTGTCAATATGTGTCATATTTGTTTAGATGGGCCATGAAAACTTTGGTAACCTCAAACTGGGTAGAAATGCAGACTTAGCCATGACTCTTGCAACACAGGTGAGGTTTACTTTTTAAAAGCCATATTAGGAACATTTATGATTTTATGACTGTATCCTGGAAGCCCACAGAAAAAGTATTCAGTTCCGCAGAGGATCCTAAATCTCTTCATGCTGACAGTGACAAATATGTACAGATTATCCATAGCCGGAACGCTGAGTGATTTCACCAACCCAGTGGGAAAGATTCTTCTCTTAATTACACAGGAACAAGTAGGGAATTGCTCTAGTGACGTGAATGGAGTTATTTTGGATAGACACCAATACAGGAGAGAACACAATCTGGCGCCTTGAATGTTGCTAACAAAAGCCTGGTTGTATTATCCCATGACTTGACTGTGTCAGCCAGTCTCACTGAAATGATGTCTGACCCAGCTTCCACGGAAGTCAACGTGAGCCTTTTGCACTGATTAAAATGCTTTTCAGTAGACCCTCTTGGCAGCCAGATCAGATTTCGGATCAAGGCCTCCCTTACCTACTTTGATTGAAACCCACATCCTCGATGGTACTGAACTAACTGCCATCTTATCTCAAGACTGGCCCCGCTTTGACTGGGGGGTCGGATCAGACGACCTTCTGAAGGCTGCTCAGGCCTGAAATATTCTCTGTTTCTCTGTGAGCTGGTAAGAGACAGGGCTGTGGAAGACACAGCAACACTCTCATCCACCAGCCCAACCTCTTCTTTCAATGGAAGAAAGAATCCTGCTCAAGTGTCCTTGGGAATTTTAGGCATTATTGAACTCCTGTATTAGCATACCTGTTCTTATTACCTTACGATGCTCTCATCATGTTACAACATAGATCAGGACAAGCCTCAAACCCCAGGGATTTATCCTCTTTAAAGGAATGTTTCCAAGCCTTTACCCCAGTAAACACTGGAGCTTAGCTGGGATTTAGAAAGAATGACTTTTCCTATTTTATTTGCAAGGTCTGTGTTGCCCTGTCTCAGTACAAATTTCCAGAATTTGAGGTGACAGGTTTTCATTTAAATAGTTTAAACTCCATAGAAAAAAAATCAAACACATTCAATTTTTCATCTAAAAAATATCTCAAATGACACAAATTTGGAACTATATGCCAGTGAGACCAGACTGTTGAAAAATACAGATTCTGCAGCTTCCACCCAATTACCAAGGTTTGTGTCCAGCAAAGCTTGCTTTAAATATTCCCTTTTAGGGCTTCTGGGTTTTGCAGTTTGTTTTCCTCTTCCATCTTAATCTGAGTTTTTGCACATTGAAAAAAGCCACATTATTTCCCCTGTGTAACTTTGGAACAAGGGTGGGGATGTGGTAGCAAGATTAAATAAGTGTGTGTGAATGAATATCTATTAAAAATCAGAATGGAGACAAAAATAGAGACTCTCTAAATCTGGCCTCTCTGCCAGATTCCTCTGTACAGCCTGGATTATGGAGAGACTGATGATCTGCCTGCCTGAACCACTGAACCATATTGTTCTTCTTCCTTATTGCTTTTGACCTGATGAATAGCTTATGAATTGCTGACAATGTTCCTTCCACTAAGTAAATTGTATACTTATAAAAGGCAAGCTCGTCTCTACCCAATCCCTCTCCCTTCTCCCAGGATTCAATGTCCCTGTCCTAGTTTGGATAGGCTTTCCGTAAAAACATGTTGCAGTTTGGAGAACTCAGTTCTCTTATATCAGAGGGCACATTTAGTAAGAAGGTAATTATCTGCTCCCTTTCCTCTTGAAAATCCATGCACATCAATTGTACATTTAAGAAGAAAAAAATTAGTCCAGAACCCTCGAGATTACCTAAAGAGCTGAGAAATGACTAAATTAGAAAAATAAAAGACTCATAGCAGTTGTTATATAAGTGGAGTATGAATTATCCATAATTAATGGAGAACTAGTCCAAATCTTACCATAATTGCCATATTCTTACTGAAGATGACGTAGTCAAAAGCACGAACATTTTGGCAAACAGTTTGGTACCACAATAAGACAAACCTATACCATGCATGTCGGATGATATTTGGTATCATTATGCTATTAAACTGGCAGTGTTCTGCACCCTAGTTGTAATCAAAATACCCAGGGCCTGAGATTACTATCATTTTGTGGAGTAAGATCTTGGGTAAAGTTGTATTTAATCCGATAGATCCCACTACTGAAATCCTTACATGGTGAAATGACTCATTGACGTCACTGGAGTTTTGCCTGAATAAGAACTTCAGAATAAGGCCCTGAGGGATTAGCTGTGCTCTTCTCTACTTACTCATTAAGTAAATCCTATGCAGCTTCTAATGAATGTAAAATGGCAAAATGGAAAGATGCGTCTTATATAAAGTGAAAAAAGATTTATAGGATTTATTGCAGACAGCTTAATTTACACCACTTTTCACATGTTTTTTTTTTTCTTCTGAAGAGCACTCTTTATAGAATAACAGGAACAAGGGTGTCTGTAATCTGGATGTGATAACCAATATGACAGAAAAATCTCCCAAGGCCTGTGGTTTTCACCCTTTTTTTATGTGGAGACCCCTAGAAAACATCCAAGGGAAGTGCAAACTTCCTTCTAAGAAATTTAGACAAAGAGTACAGTACAAAGAGTACAGTACAAAGAGTTTTCCTCATTATTTTTCATGCACTTCTTGAAAGTAGCCCACCCCTGGGCCCTTGATTTAAAACCAGAGCTCTAAGAGGTTGGCTTTTGTCAACATCTGCTGCTACTTGGGTTGGTCCCCATAAGCACAAAAATAAACATTTGAGGGGGGAACATTTGGATCGAGTGCAATCACCAGCCACCGCTGGGACCTTCAGCACCTGCTGTGCATCCCTCTTGCTCCATAATGATGCAGGAATTGTCCAGTTGGATAAGAACCAGGATCCAGCCCTGGCATCTGTCTGTCCTGCCCAATTGCTCTCAAACTGAACAGCATGGACAACAGGAGGAGAACGCCATGCTGCTGGGAAAGGGATCTGTCCTACTTTCCTCTCAGTGCTACAAACAATCTTGCAATTCGCTAGCAGCCAGAGGAGGCTAAGATTTCTAATTTCTCCAGGCATGACAGCTTTTTTTTCAGAGACAGTTTCCATCCATCCTGAAGGAGGTGGTGAAAGCATAAAGCCCAAAGGGTACTTTTTACTCTGGACCATGGCATGTGCCCATACTAGATCATGTCTAGAGGGCTTGATTTCATGAGGGACTCTGGCCCCACTGATCCTGGAAAATGGTCTTTCAGTTCCCTAGGTCAGATTCCTAAAATCCCTCTGGGCTGGTAGGTGCTTTAGTGTTCAACTTAACAGGTACCAGTACCACTGACCTCTGCCTGTCCCCTGACAGCAGTATGTTGTACTACCTTGACGTGACTTTTCTTTGCCTTATGGAAAATGCCAAAAAGCCATTGATATACCAGAAGCACTCAATGGCAACTGCATTTCTTTTATACAGTATTAAATTCACTGCCCTTGTTCCTTGGTGCCATTGACCTTCCCCTTCCACAGCAGGTCAATGTTGAGATGCTGCTGAATGCTCCCTGGTGCCTTCAAAGCGCAGGACACCCTCAAACCTCGCTTCCTGTGGGAAGGTGCTATGCAGCCTCCCCTATCGATGGCATGAAGGAAGACACCTCAGTTACCCAATCTGGAGCTCAAACCTTCCCCTTCCAGAATTAATGCTTTGATTAAACACGCTGACATTAGATGAAGATGTGGATTAATGCATGTTAGGCCAGGTCTATAGTTCCTGATGAATACTTTCTAGTATCTCTCATCTTCTTTGGGACAATCTCTATCTCAGTGTCTCAAAGATATAAATGGGAGACTAACCCAAAATGATACCCCATTCAGTGGCAAAGTTTTTTTTTTATATTCTTCCCTAAGGCTAGGGCTCTTTTTTGGAAGGCAGAAAACTTAGCCAACCTTGCCATGTCCCAGCAAGCACAGACACTCTGTTTGTTGTGTCATGAAAACGAACAACACATTTTCAATGTTAAATAAACATTTATCCAAAGGTTCATCGTGACTGCTTAAAGCTTAAGTAAATCAATCACTGTAGGTTAACCTTTGCTCACAACACCATTTTTCCTTTCTGAAAGTACTGTAACCATCAGATTGCAGAGTTACATGGTTTTTAAACATGCCACTGTCAGGAGAAATACTTAGTGGAGAAATCTGGCACAGCAAAAGCTTTTCCACCCAATGCTCTGTGGAGCTCGAGAAGTTTATGGGTTGCTGTGCTGTATCTTAAGGACATTAAAGATACAGTTTCAGCTACAATCCATCTGGAAAAATACCATGAATGTGAAACTATTGAGAGTTTAGGAGAAGTTAATGTTCCCTGGCACATGCATATCAGCACATTTCATTTACACAGTTACAAGCATGCTTTGCTTCTAAATTGGCTCAGTGGAACAGATCCCAACATGTCATACCAAGGTGTTTGCGTTACAAAGGGTTATTGTGCTGTGGTTTAGCCAAAGGAGATGAGAATAAGAAGACACAAGAAAACATTTGCAAGGAATTTAGGCAGTGGCAAACAATGGCTGCTCTCTGCCCTGACAGAGCAAATATTTTTGTCCCTGCAAAGCTCCAATTAAGTTAGGTAAGCAAAAAAGTTGCCCGGCTTAGCTGAGGACTAAAATGGAAATCTGAGAAGAGGAAGGTGTGTTGCTCACTGCAAGGCAGCTTTTTTAAGAGTTTATTCCCTCTGCCGGTCAGTACAGATGGCCGTCTCACTCCATCTGCACATCTAAAACAAGCGACAGCGCTGCACAAAGTCAAGACAGGAAAAACACATGGACCAAGAAGAGCAGAAGCAGAGCACTGTCAGCGCTGGGAACTATTTTTAGAGCAGGGTAGATGATACAGCGGAGGTGGACAAGATGGGATCCTTTTCACCACATGTGGCTGAGACAGCTAATGCTTGTTCCAGAGGGACTCTTAAAGGATCTTCTCACTTCCCTGGAAATTCCTTTTTCTCCTTCTGTAAAATTCTACGGCACTTTTAGTTTGGATGAAAACCAGATTGTGACAGGAGCTGGGACGGTGGGGAATGCACCTTGTGCGTCCTGGCTACCTAATGGACAGCTGGAAATGCTCCCTGATTTTCTTTGACTGAATGTCTCAGCTCCTCTTTATTCTGTGGAGATTTGCAGTGACAGCTAGAGGAAAAATCTCAGCAATGTTTAAGCCATGTACAGTGATGGGATCTGCTTTCTGTGTCTCAACTGAACTGGACTGTGTTTCCCACCAGAGGTTGAGCACACTGCAGAGATCTGCAGATGGGAGCTGTGGCACAGGTCATGGGGCAAGACATCCCACTTTGCTTCTGGCATTCCCTGTGAGAGCTGGTGCAGCTTCAGGACAGCATATCCCAATCTTCAGGGTGTAAGGCAGAGTGTGGGCTTTGCAGAAACCCATGAATGTGGCCTGTCCAGGAGGATGTCCCATTTCTTTCACTCTTTAAAGCCAAACAGGAGCTATTCTTGAAGAATCTGTCACAGCCTCTCTGACGCACTATCATCAGGTGTAAAAAGTGCGATAATCCACTTCTGTATTATTTGCAAACTAAGTGGTGAGTGTCAATGTGGGGCACACTCCATCTCTCCTCACAGTTTTTTGTAGAAGTTGGTTTCCTTCATGTCTGCAGGCCTTTTGAATTAGGCCACATGCTACTTTTATGACTAAGTGAAACCACAGGAAGACCTGTCAAATCCCAAGACAGGACATGCAAGAGAATACATGAAGGATGTACAACCTCTAACTCAGGTGATACTGCGGATGTAAACGGAAGATAGAAAACCCTGTGAGATTAATTTCCTCAAGTTCACTGAAGAAATAAGGCATCCTTTGCAGGGTGGTTCAGGGTGAGCATCTAACTTTGCATGTCTCCATAGAGAAAACCTCCTTTCTGCTGATTGGAGGAGAAGGCTAGGGTGGTCAAACTCACTTAGATGAAGATATCTGTTGTGAATCCCACTTGTCCCTGACCTGCACCCTCTCACACCCTCAAAATCTGCAGTCTGCCAGGAGTGGTGAGACATCTGCTTATTGCTCATCTGCAATTGCAATTGCTTACTCCTCCCTGAGTGGGAAACAGTGCAGTGACTCACTTTCTACCTGTTGGGTCTCAGTGAGATGCAGCCCCTCCACTCTCTGTCGGGGTTTCTAGTGCAATCCCAAGAGTATCAACTCTGACTGACCTCATTCAAATCACATCTCAGATAGTAAGGAGGACATCGTTTCCAGTCTGGACACCAGACTGCTTCAAGCTATAAATACATTTGCGGGAAAAGTGTGTAGGTGGGTAAGATGTTAACCTCTCCTGCAGTTGCTGCTGGGACGCCCCAGATGTGGATGTTGGGATCCCCACATCCCAGCAACCACTGCTGCCCACTTGAGGCCATGCTGGAAAAAATCCCTGAGCTCTGCCACCGCACTTTCCCTTTTCTCCACCTCTAAGTAATATCCACCCACCCATGCTGCTGCAAAACCACTATGGCTGTGGTAGTCTTCTGCTTAAAGAGCTAAGTGATTTCCTCCATTTTTTGAGGTAAACCACCAACCCAAGTCAATTGTGTACAGTGTTACTGGTTTGAGCCTCACCCTAGAAAATGTTCATCCAGCAACCAGAGAGGTGTTAATACACACTGTCCCTTCCACTAGTAACAGCAAAATGGGCTGTGGTGGGTGACGTGGGAGCTCCTGTCACTGCTCCCTGCTCACTCTGTGGGGACATCACCGCAGGCAGGGTATAGACAGAGCTTCTTCACTTGAGTGTCCTGCATGGACAAATCCAGCAGAGATTTTCCTTTGTAAATAGCAACTACAAGAAAGGGATTGACCTTGAAGGTACTACTTAGTTTCCATCAAAAAAGCATGATTTAGACTCATCCCTTTGAAAGGAAAACTGCAAACAAACGGTTGTTTTCTCCAGCCACACAGCAAAGTCCTGTTTGAAGTAATTTGCCCCTGAGGCAGAACATATAAAAGATACACCCCTGTTTCAACCAGCTGCAGCTTGCTGGGGGAAAAACACTCCAGCAGCGCTGGATCCCTGCTTCAGAGTGACTCACTAACAATGTTTATCTTTCATTCTGATGCAGGTTTGGGTTCATTAATTGCCCAACTATTATGTCACTAATTAGAGAACCCTAACTGACTAGGACAGGAGATGTTCACAACAGCTTGGTGGGGTGGAGGGAGTGACAAGCAGGTCAGAGACTAGATGTGACCTAGCTTTAGAAAGGCAGGAGGGTTGGAAGAATCGGGAACAAAACCTTCTTGTCTGGGGCTCTCTCCCCCAGCTGCCACAAAACACCCCATATTTTTCTTGCTAGGCTGTGGGCTGCAGAGCCAATGTTTTACCATAGCTGGTTTATTCTGTGCTTACTGGTAATATGGGGAGGGAAAAGAGGTGGAAAAACAACCGCATCCTTATAAAGCCAAGAAAAGATCAGGTCTCACACAGAAAACAGCAAACAGAACTAATGTTCTCCCTGGGTTGAGTGACAGTACTGTGTGCTGAACACGTTACCTGGAGGAAAATCTGCTCTGTGACTTTATAGCACTTAAATTTGTCTTCCATAAATACGTGTGCTCTTAGCTCTCAGTAGACATGAAACCTAATAACATGTTCCCAGGCAAAGACAGCCAAGTGTCTAACACATGGCAGGTTCTCTGCTTCTTGCTTAATTCAAAATGAGTGCGGACATTAATTACTCTAATAAAACAGCAAAAAAAGCACACCATGGATGTCCATCGCACCTACAATTAGCAAAGCTGCTAGTGGGATAGTCTAAACCACTCACACTGAAGTACCCATGAAAAGAAGGCAGTTCAGCTTGGAAACAAACTGCTTGAAAGTAAGAACTTGAGGAAGTTGAAAATGCAGGCATCAAAATGTCGGTCCTTCATGTTTGCAATTAGCAACTGAACATATGGGGGAGTGGGAGGACTCGCTGCTTGCTCAGAGCAGAGCATCTGTTACACAAGAGATGCAGCAGTGCCAAGCTTCCCAAGTCCAAGGCACAAAAGCCTCCTTGTGAAGCAGATGCACAACTGCATGTCTTGCCTGCGTGCCCCATCCTCACCATTGCACGGAGCCACGGCACTTACAAGGGGCTGATTACACACTGCTAGCTGGAAGTGGGACTTGTCATGATTAGCATTTGATGAGAGAGCTGTCTCAGATGCCAACACGTCTCCTGCCTGTCTCTTTCAATTGAGGCACTTGATATTCATCACCAAAGCATTGGAGCATCCTTAGAAATGAAAACCATTTCATAAGCAGGAACTGGTTAATGTTTAACCCCCTGGTTTTGCTTTTTTGTATTTCAGTGCATCGCTCCGCTTCACACGTTTTGCAGTGGAACCAGCTGTGCCCTCCTTTCACTAAACCCTTGGATCTTGGCATTCACTGGAAACATTTTCCAGCTGTGAGATGAAAGGTAAAAGATTTAAAATTATATAGTGGACAGTAGACCTCCGAAACAGTTTATTCACAGTGAATCTGACATACTCCCTGCGAAATACCACAGGCTGTAAGAAAATGTAGAACCCTGGCAACTTTTTTTGGGAAAATGTAAACATGGGCCACCCGGGGATCTGAAGTCTTGTGGCATTGTTCCCTGGCAATGGGCAAAGTCTGCTTTTGACCAGAGGGTCCCAGAACTTTTTGCATTATCAAACTCAGTTATGTGCAGCCATGGGACCCAGTAAAGGAAAATCTGCGCAGCAGCCATTGCCCAGTTCTCTAGGAAACCTTGCTGGTAGCTAGCTGTTTGGCATGATTACTTGCCAAGCCATGTGGCACCTGTATAGGGACATCCTGCTTGGGAGTACATGCCCTTTCCTCTGTGTATTGTCTTGTCTCAAGTGCTTCAGTCTCTGAATTGTAAATTCATTACACCTTCATCAAGAAAGCACTCCTCCTTCCCCCTCCTCTCCTCCCCCTCTTCCCATTTGGTGGTTTTCTCTCTCTCTGGTTTCTATTGCTTCAGCTGCTCAGATCAAGAACGGTAATATTTTCACCACAGCTAAATAAAATACACCCCACCCACTCATTGCCACAACTTGCCTTTAAACTAGCTGGAGCAAAAAAACATTCCAACAGGTAAAATATTAATTTACTGTGGGCTCAAATGAGCCTTGGAGCAGTGCAATGCTCTATGAAATTGCGCAGGACAGAGCAGGTATTGTCTGCAGCTGAATTCATTAGACTTTAATATAAAAGGTTGGAGGTGGGCCCGTTGGAAATCACAGGTCCAAGTTCTGCATCCTGTTGTGACTGCACGCTTCTCTCCCAGGCTCACCACAATGCCTCCCAACAGTCCGGGGTGCTTCAGAACCCAAGGTGCTTAAAATTCAAACTTCCCTGAAGTTGAAGGTATGTAAATTCAATGGCCAAATGGAGAAAAAAGCTCAGCGGTGCTATTTCTGTTCCTTGGTCCCGAGCCCAGCGTCTGGTTCAGAGACATATCTGTGTAACTTTGCTTCTGCTGTGAAAACCTCAGCTCCTCTCAGCAGCAATCCTTCACTCCAGAAGGCGTGCTAGTCCTTCTCTGTTCTGCCCAAGTCTGGTTCAAGGCATCTTCTCACTCTTAGCAGGATGTAAAAAAATCCAACCCAGAAGAGCTATGGAAAGAACAAGAGGAGGTGCGACACCTGACCCGTTCAACACAGTCTCACAGAAGCAAACATTTGACAGCATAATCTGGCCGTTGGGCTCTATAATCTAAGTTGACAACATGGATTGCTGTTACAAAAGAGAAAACTGAAACCATGTTTTCCCAGATTGCGGAGTTTAATCCAGTCGGAGGAGATCTCATTTTCACGGTGACAGCAGACGGCTCCCCACACATCCCCCCACGGCACCTCTCACTTGCAGGTCACCAGCCAGGATTAGGGCAAGAGGGGGTTGCTCGGCATAGCGAGGCCTCCCGAAACTTGAAAGAGCGGTGACCTACAGGTCAGCCCCCTGCCTGCAGGCGCAGAAGTAGATATAGGGGAGGGAAGCCCTCAGCATCACCCTGGTTTTGGCAGAGCATCGTGTTTCGAAGGGAGAGCTGCAGGGCACAAGCCTGTGTGGAGCTCAGGAGGTCCTACAAAGCTCCATTCCAACCCACATGCCCCCCTGAGAAGGGCCTGCCATGATACGTGGCAAATGGTGGTTTCCAAGGAATTTTTGTGGCTGCCATTAGCTGGTTATACTACGGTAAAAAGGCTCCCTTCAGTTCCATGCGATGAACTGATCCAAAGCAGAGAGCCAATGCTCAACTCTGGGAAGGAAGGGTGGGGAGGTCACCCAAACCCCCACATTTAGCAGTGTCTGGGAGTGCTGCCCCCAGGTGTGCTTCCTTGCAGTGCTGGAGGTGAGGAGCACCCTTATTCTGGAAGCTGCCAGACCTCCGTCCCTGGGATCCAAGCTCCTCTGGGCTCGCCAGCCCCTTCTGTCTGGTTCTTGGGCTCATTGCTCATGCTATTGCTTTTCTGAGATTCACAGTGAAAGTCAGGCCAGCAGGACCAGATATAATTTATTCTGAGGAAGCCTGAGACTCTCTGTCTGATTTAAAATGTGGGAGGCTTCTGAATTACTGATGTGGAAAATGTCTTTCCAGGAATGTTTGCACTGGTCTTGTTAATCACATACTTACACTTGTATGTACAACGTAACAGGTTCTCCCATGTTTTTCCCAGTAGAGCAAAGTGACTGTTTTGACACTGGACTATCACATTTTGCGCATTTGCATTACTAAGCCACAAATAAGATTTGGGTTCCCTGACCGTGTAGAGGAAAAATGAAAGAAATCACAACTGTACCTCAGTTTCTCTTCAGAGTGGAATAAGAAACAAGAGCTGTAAAATACGGTGGCTTGCTCAAAGCTACCTGAGCAGTCAATAGAAGATGATAAACCAAGCCTAGACTTCTTTACTCTCGTCCAACTGCATTTCCATGGGACCTTATTCCCTTCACTGATAACATTACCTTTTGTTTGCATAGCTTGCAGTTTTAAGAGAGATGTGAATTGGATCTTGGTTATGCATTTTAAAAAAATACATAAAAGAGGCTAGGTATGTCTGTGAACTGGCAATAAAAGCCCATTACAAAAGTAAGTGCAAGGTTCAAACCATCATAGTAGGATGCAAAAAAGAAGTGATATGCTCCAGAAAGAAAAATGAAGGTGGACCAGCACATCCAAAATTATAAAAGGCTGAAAACGAGAAGCACGAATTCCTTTGCATGACTTTCTCCCCTAAGACTGGAAAAGGAAACATTTGATGTAATTAGGTCAGTACAAATGAGCCCCAACAAAAATGGATTGCTTCTTCATGCAGTTTATTACTAAGCCATTCTGAGAAATTGAGTGGTAAATTGAATCAGTCATTGAATCAAATGTTGTATCTGAATTTAAAGAAGAAATGCATAATTTCATTTAAACTATAATCACTTTTGCTGCTGAGATGATAACGAGGGACAGACAAATTTAATGATGCAGGATATAGGAGGATATAAGTTGATAACTCTCAGCACTGGGAAGCTGCAGCAACCCTTCATGCCCTCTGCTAGTTTGATTGGGTGGAGGGAATCTATTTTCCATGGTGAGCTGCAATAAACTTATCCTAAATTTCATCAAAAGTGATAGGGGAAATGTGGGTGATTTGATGGCTCTCCAGCAAGTGAGATTCACCACTTTGCATTGTCCTGGGCAGTGGGAAATGCTTGGCCAACGCCCTACTGGTGGTGGACTGGACCATCAACATGTAAACCCAGGAAGGACATAGAATCATAGAGTGGTTAGAGTTGGAAGGGACCGTAAAAATCATCTAGTTCCAGCCCCCCTGCCGTGGGCAGGGACACCTCCCACTAGAATAGGTTGCTCACCGTGCTCGGAGAGCTCCTCATTTCCGCACCAAATTGCAGGTGAAGTTTTTCTTTGAAGACACATGCCCCTGACGTGGGTCTATTTCGGCTAATGAAGCAATAGTACTGGTACTGCTTGAGGCTTCATCCAGGTCTGGGTTCAAGATAAATAAAAGTAAAGATAAATTTCTCTTTCTCCTCATGTATTAAGGCATTAGGAAGGGCAAACGCACAAGCAAACAACTGGAACAAATCTATCTGCTGTAAAAGGATTTTGTTCATGCAATAAAATTAACGTGCATTTGAAGAATATTACAAACAGTTTTGCGTAGCACTTAGTATATGGTAAACCCCACACAGATCTTTCCTATCTGGATCATGGGATGGTGTCAGCTCCTCCAGAGCAAAAACAAGATCTCAACTGCAAACAAGTGACAGTCTGCAGCTTTAAATATCAGCCCTGGAGGGCAGCTATTTCAGCACACCAGATGCCTTTCTCCTGTGAAATTCCCACGCACAGGAGATGCTTGGGTTCATGTATGTTTAACTGCTCCATCCTTCAGCACTTCCTTTCCCTCTAGTGAGGGAAAGTTAAGGAGGGCTCCACTTCCAGCAAGGATGCAAATGCTGTTTTGAATTACAAAGGGGAAAATGAAGGACTCTCCCTGGGCAGCCTGGTGTGTTAGAAATTCCTTGTTGTAGGCATAGTCTTGGGTCTCCCTCCATCAAATAAGAAAACTAAAGGGTTCAAAATGCTTTAGCAACACAAAGAGCCCAATTTAACTCCCAAGCCTCTCGTAATCTTTCCTCCCAATCCCCCCCCAAAACCCCAAACAACAGCAGACAACAGGCTCCCAAACACTTCTGTTGCAGTTTAACTTTTCAGTGTAGCAGAGCTCCGACCAAAAGTGGCTTGCTTTTTTTAAGCAGGCAAGAAGAAAGCATGGAGGCCTTACAACAAAACATAGTACACACAAGATGAAAGCTGCTGGGGAAGCAGGATGAATTAAACAAGGAAGGGTTTCTCGGTACTAGCATTTCCAAGCCATTTCTTCCTGATTTGGTCCCATTGTTGCACACAGAGATGAGGTTGGTTGTATGGCTTGTTTGATCCCAAACAGCTCCCTTTGCTTGTTCACCAAGCCAGACTTGAAAAGGTTAGAGAAACACCTGGGCTTTGACATAGTCTACTGCAAGAAGACAGATACCATCAGGGTATTTTCCTGGCATTGTTGAAATATGGTGGGGGAACACATGGAGGATTATTATGCCTCATAGTTTAATATAAGATGGCTAAGAAATAATAGTGAATGCAAAAAAGACAGAGAAAAAGAAAAGACAGGACTCAATAATCTTTCAAAACTTGCAGTTAAAAATCAAGATATACAGAATCAAGGGGAATTTGAACTGCCCTGCCCAACAACCAGGAATATAAGCATGACCAGTAATACAAAAATAGCATCTTCTTATAAGGTGAAAAAGCTGTTCTAAGCCACAACGCTTCAAAGTATCATCTGGTTCTTCTGTTAAAGTATCATCCTTCTCTGCCAGACACATTAAGTTACTGTCCTTCCAAATAAAAAAAGAGAAGGAGAAAACTGCTCAACCGTGATGAAATAAACTCATTACAAAAATTACAGAATCTATAGCAATTACAGATAAAGATGTGGAAAGGGATTCTTAGAGGGGAGGTTTGTAGTGCTTCTTCCAAATGACTCACACCTATCAGTGTCCTGAAAATTATCACCTCTGAAAGATGTTGTCTTCTAGCTCTCAAGGTAGAAACATTTTATAGCATAAATCAAGAAGATAAAAATATGTGGCTATGTGTGAGCAAGGGAGCCATGTTCTCCAGCTGTTCCCTGGTGGAGGGAAGGGGGTAGTTTTCCACTGCCCTTAATTTGAGAAATTAGAGAGTCCATTGGCTTGCTACTTACAATAAATGGAAATAGAAAAGGTTTCAGCCTTTGCAGTTGGCTTCTAGGACCTCCATATCTACTCTGGTGATGGATGGATTAGATCTTGAGTGGTCTGGAAGTATGAGCTGGATTAGGTGTGCCATCAGGCCACTAAGTTTAGGCACTTAATTGGGCTCCTGTGCCTTGCAGGAGGGGGACAGAAATACCATGGGGAGCAAATCCTTATAACTCTTGTACACAGTACAGTGCAAACCAGTGTAGAGGCTGTGGTCAGAATTTCACACTTACACTGGGTCACAACAAAGCTGAACTGCCAGTCAGTGATGACAAAGTGAGTAATCCCAGCAAAGATCAACAGTCAGTTGGCACCCACAAGCACTGAGGTATGATGATTGTGCACTGAGCTGCTTGGAAGTCCTTCAGGTGGTCACAAAAGTGTCATCAGCCTATCCTTGCTGCTTCTGACAAAACTGTTTATTTGCGTTTCTCTCTTGCAACAGCTTGTCTTCCTGCTGGATATCAGGTGTAAATACCCTTCTGCCAGGTCTTGACTCTCAGCCAAAGGGTTGGGTTCAACATCTGAGAGTGCCCATGTAAGCTCCACTTTAAATGTCCTATCTGGGAACCTGCATTCTGCTTTCAAGCAACAGTTTACAAAAAAACCCCAAAACTCGCTAATTAAACATTGCTTCCTTGGGTGAAGACAGGAAAGAACAAAACAAACAGTCTGGAGGCCAACACTACCACCAGTCGTTTGACTGCAAACACAGGGACGAGATCGGAGCCTACCTTACCTGGGAAAGGCAGCTCCCCACTACCATCCCCTCAAGCCCCTCAGGTCCCACTTCTCTGGGCTATAGAGGGGACAGCTGCTGAGGCTATTTCACTCCTTCCTGCATAAGCAGCCAGGCAGAAGCTGGAGCTGCTGAAGCTGCTGGTTTGGAAGAGCTGAGCTTCCCTTTCAATCACTGCTCCTGCTAGCAGCCCTCCCTGCCTGCTACCCTACTAACGTCCTCTCCTTCACTGGGTTTAAGCAGCTCAATAGATGACAGCTGCATGGGGGCCCCAGGAAGGCTCCTTCCCACACAAAGACATTTCCCAGACAGCCTCCTCTCCTTCTCCCAGCCACCAGACCTTTAGGGCCTCAAGGCTGCAAGACACATTGCTGGGTTAGGGAGTCTCGGGTTTGTCGGATACCTTTGGGTTGACTAAGACTTTTTGCATCCCTACTACATCTTTTCCAGTTCCTTCAACTGCAATGTGACTATTTGTAATGTAAACACCCCATGTATTGTACAAGGTGCCATGAAAACAAAATATTTTTAGGTGTTCCTGCTTGCTCAGTCCATGTCTCCTCACTATGCTTCTGGCTTCTGGCTCTAGGTTGTTTCTAGATTCAGGGGAATCTACTCTTCCTCTTTAGACCTCAGCACCAGCCTTATATTTCAGACTAATAGAAACCACATATTCTTAAAGGCTATAAAACATAGTGGGTTGTCTGAAGAGACTTTGGTTTACTGAAATTTTGCATAAAAACCATGTTTTTACAGCTGTAAATTTTTTGTATGTTACTTAGTTTTATAAAATATATATCAGGTGCTTAAATATACATAGTCAACAAAAACACTTTGCTTATATGACTCAGTGTTTGGAAAAGTCAATAGAAAAATTGGGCCCAGTGCTGAGCCACGAGCAACTCAGTGGCTGCCTTCCCCCCCTCTATTTTCACCTCCCTGCACTCTCTCCCCACACACTTCATTACCACATCACTTCTAAATCCATTGGAACGGGATTGCTGATGCTTTGTTTGCTCACAGACCTCCAACTCTCTAAGCATCTCTAGTGTTCTGTGAAGGCCTGTGTTAAAAGCTTTTTAAAAGTATGGCTAGATTAGATCTACCACTTTATTCCTGTTGGCTCTCTGGCTGTGCAATATAAGCATCTGAGCTTTGAGTTAGATGGAATTATGGCATTAAGAAAAACACAAGTAAAATTAATGACCGGACAATGGTCTACCTAAAGGAATATATTTATTCCTTATGACCTTCATGCTTAACTGTAATATAAGCATTTATTTTTTCATGATAAGATCAGTCGATAGTTCAAACATACCAAAATCAGACCTCACAGAGAGAGGTACACAAGCTCCTTACTTGGTGTGACCTGTGAATACATTATTTTCTGAGTCCTAAAGCTACTGTAGTCTTTCTACCACACTTTTCGTTGAGGCTTTTTTCAAGCACATTTGTGTGTGGAACAGGAAAGGAGGGAGCAAAAGGAAAAATTAATGATACATCAAGAGAGGGGGAGAGAGAAGATAATCATCCATATTACTAGGGCTTATGCAATTTCCAGATGTTTGTTAATGAAAAAAACATAGAGGGGATGAAATTAAGAGGAAAACTTAAATAAAAATAATCCCAAATGAAGCTTACTTTTGTGTAAAGTTTGCTGCAGCTCAGAAACCCTTTATGTGAACCTGGACTGATTTATGATTTCACATCAAAACCACGCCAGTCAGGGGATTTTGCATGGTTAGGTTGTGAGACCAGATGATTCTCACTACTTCCAGGGTTTATTCAATTCCCAGAACACAAAAGAAAAGCCAGAGGGTGCAAGCCTGCATGAACTGACATAAAAGAGAAAGCAGCAAATCTCTGAAAAGCACAAGGGCCAAGTTTTACATAGCTCCAGTTGTGAACTAGGAATTTCCACATATTCTTTCCACACTAGTGATTCCTTTGAAATTGCACCCTCTTCCCCTTCCAGTCCAGAGAGCCTAAAGTTACATGTGTCTTGGCTCTTCTGTAACTACATAGCTTGGCCCTCGATCCTCATCTGCAATGCTACATTAAAGTTCCCAGGAATCCTTAGCCAGGCACAGATTTGGGGCAGAGGAAGAAATCAGGGGAGCTGAGGCATGCTCCAGGTCATGTAAGGCAGTGAGGATCGTACAGCCGCACAGCTCCCTCCACGCTCAGCATGGCTGCCTTGGCTTACGCGAGGCTATTTTTAAATCACAGTATGCCATTTCCTCATGCTTCTCATTCTTTTATCTCGCAACTGCTTAGAAATGTTAGTCTCATTTATTTAAATGGCTGGAATACCAAGCAGTCACGATTTCCTGTCTAATCTACGTAGACTGCAGACTGCTATTTCTTGGTCGTGCTTAGCCATTTCAACACGCAGAACATACACTTCCCGTATGATATATATAGTGCCCTCTGACACTGGTTCTTCTGCTTCGTGGTTCAGTGAAATAGTGTCCAGGCAACGCCAAACTGTCCTGAGAGTCCCGCAGATGCTGTTTCACAACATGATTTGACATACATTTCCTTCATTGCAATTATTCATTACTGCTTCAAATCTACACAAGGAGGACAGAAGTTACCAGATTGGAGGTCCTACATCCATACGTTTCTCTGGCATGGTTCATCAGTCTCTTTATGTCCTCTGTGGAAGAGAACTAGAGGTTTTACTCCAAATAGTAGTTCATTTTGATATCAAAATGACTAGCGGTGAAAATAATAAACCCAGAAGTACCCCTCTGCAACTAAAACTCACTAAATATCACAGAAATAGTCTCACAGCCACAAATTTTTCTCCTTGGGATTTGTATTTGAATAGCTCATCTTGCACTGATCTCTGGGAAATAATACAACTAACACTGTACCTAAAGGTTTGCAAACTGACAGACACAAGCTACCTTTAAGTGGGATGTAAAAGGCCAGCAAAGAGAAGGACGTGTCCCTAGTATTTGCAAAAAGCAAAGGCCAGAGTCCTGAAACTCCTGCTACTGCTACCATTGCCACTGCTGGTTTCCAAACAGTGAGGGTTTGGGAAGCTCTCATCCAGGCAATTCCTCCTACTCAGAAATCATCATTATTAGCAATTCTGTCTCAGAAAATGAAACAGTTCTTGCCTGAATTAGGTCATATGGGTCTCCATGTTTTCAACAGGAGATTTTTCATGTTAGCTTCTGGAAACGTGGCCAATTCTCTTTTTGCCTCTAGCAGCTGTTGGGCAGTCAGTATTGCCCTGTCCTCAGCTGGTGCAAGGCAGCATAACTCCTTCACAGTTAATGGGGTTGAACTGCATTGTGCCATGGAGGACGCCATGCTACGGGACAGTGCTTGCTCTGTAAAGTACTCTGGAGCCACATGGGCTCTCAGCTGCTCTACTTTCAACTTCTGTCACAGTGGTACTCATCTGTCTAAGGCTTGTTTACATTTCTCGGCATTTATTTACTGGCTGTGATATAATGGAAGATTACATACCACTCCGAGTTTTTCTTGTGCTGCTGACCAACTGAAAATGCATCCCTTTGTGATTCAGATTTGTGTCATCTACCACTATTTTAGATTAACAAATGTGCTGTCGTGGAACATGTCGGTCCATGTGCTGAAAGCACAGAATTACCACAGCAACTCTGACCACTGTCAGAAGCTCACAAGCCAACTCTGAGGTCAGGATTTTTTTTTAAAAAAACAAACCAAAAAACCAAACACCAAAAAAACACAAAGAAAAAAAACTCTTGAAGAAAAAAACAAAACCGATTACAGACTATGGCTCTGGGTGATCAATTCACTCATGTCTGCTCCTTGGAAGACATTCAGATTGCATGAGGCCAGGGCCACTGGAAGAGCAAATGCTGCAGGGAACCATGGCATGGTAATCATAAATCAGTTCCCACTCCTGGATGACTCAGGAATGGTTCATATTAAGTAGTAGTCCAAAGTTAGAAAAGTTTTATCATATTTTAATGAATTAGAGATCTGTTGAAAAGGGTGAGAAAGGAAAAAACTCTCTGTGCTTCATTTTTGCAATCAAACTAGTGAGCAGTTTCTGGGTTGACCCTATTAATAAGATAATTTCCAAGACAATTAGGCTTAAGATGCCATCTTAATCTCTTATTGCTCTGGGATTTCTCTTAGACTGCCAAAAGAGGCAAAAAAGTAGCGCGTGATGGGTCAAAACTGCCAAATTCTCACCTCCTTGACCATGAATATATGTGAAACAAGTTGGCACTTATCTTTAGACAAACCAGTCTGTGGGACTTTTGGAAGAATTTAACAATTTCAGTACCTCAGACTACTTTCAGACACACTCTCTGCTGGTCCCTGTGCAGCTGCCAAATCTGCAGGGTTCCTGGCTTGGATCTAAGGACTTCTTTTTCCAACAGGGAAATTACTTCAGATTGTTCAATGTTGTCAGGAGATTTAGAAATTTAAAGCTAAACCTGAAATTAAGCTTATCTTACTGCATGCTTTCCCAGCTTGTGCCATATCTTCAAAACAGCTTTGTTTAACTCAGGCTTAGTTCACTTTTCCTGGGGTTTGGGCTGGAAGAAAAAAGGAGATACTTTATGGGAGCTGGCAGGGCAACAGAGAGTGGGAATCCTACCCGTCATTTCATCTTTTTTTTTCTGTGTTTGAATCCAAGTGCTTTCAGTGCAAGTTCACCCTAATCCTCCAGATGCCATTTGAGAATGGAGAAGAAAGGATGTCTTAGTTAACATGCCGGTTAACTCACTCAGTTTGATCTTTGAATTAGGACGTTGTGCTGACTTCTCCATCTCAGCGTTTTACAGCCCTGAGAGAAGTGCCTGAACAGATTTTGGCTTGTGACATTGGGTTTGTGCCCCCAGCACTGAGCTGGTGCCCCCCCACCATTTCTGTAACCAGTGAAGTGCAACACCACATCCTCTGTGCCAATGGCTTTTAGACCTAAATGGACTGAAATAATGAGGAGTCCTTCTGCAATGTTTTTCCTCATTTTAGATTTTAAAAAATATATGGTTATGTAAAGTCCTGTTTATTTAAGAGTACTTGTTTTCACAGAACTTGCACTTAACACTAAAAAAACAAAAAAAGTAGAAATGACATGACATTTCTTTGATTAGATGTTCCCACAAGCAATCTTTATTTCTTGTAGAAAGCTAAATGAAGAATAATCCCAGCAGGACACTGCTGTACACTAATCTCTCTTTCCCAGAGATTAGGAAACCTATGCCATCTCACCACTTTGTCATCTGGAACAATCTCTAGAATAACTTCTCAGTAATCATTAGTCTAGCTATTCCACATAAAATTGCTGTTGATTCTCTTTCTCAGCCTGTGGAAAACATCACTTTTAAAAGACATCATGAAAATAATAAAATGCACCTGGCATTGCAAGGTAAGCTTTATTCCTTTAATACTAACATTTTTAGGTCAAAGATTGCATGTGTGTTTTCAAACCCTGGCGCTTTTTTTCAGTGCTGCTGTAGTTTATTCATGTCTTGCTCATTAAGGGTAACTGACATCAGTAGCTAAGAAAAAAAAAATAGTAGGAGAAGCCCCCAGATAGCTGAATGCACCATCCGAAATTAAATTCCATCATTCTTGTCCCCTTCACATTTGCTAAATAAACAAATATGCCCTTGCACAAGTAGCTCCTCCTTGAACGTGGTACTGCCATTACTATCAAACAGGTCGAGCCCAACTGCTGACTTCAAGCAGTTACGCAATATTGTTTAGAACTCTCCTTTTTGTCCTTCTCAGCCCTTATGAGAAAGGACTTAGCCATTTTTCAGAAGGTTTTGGGTACTCTAAGTCAGAAACCTCACAGATACTGTCCTCTGTCAGGAAGCACCGAGCTCCCTGGGAAACAGGCTCCCTGCAGGATTCCCAGCTTGGGCACAAAGCGAAATGACGACTTCAGCAAGGGAACTAGCTCCCGGGCAGCAAAAGCCGACATCCTGGTGGGCTGATTGTACCTTGCAAGAAGAGCACACATGACTTAGGATCACTTTCCTTCAGTATCCTCATTCAACCCTGCGTGTCTTTTGTGAGCTCTCACAATTCACTGAACTTTCCTAGGGGCCTCTTTGTTACCCCATTCATCCCTCTTTTTTGTCTTCCCTGACAAATGCTTCTGCTGTACTTCACCAGCCTCCTTTGTGTACAACACTGATTTCACTGGAAATCCTGTCTCGGAAGATCAGGCTGGTTCACTGCCCTCTTCGCCGTTCTCCTACTCCCCGACTCTGTGCTGCCAGCTTGCCCAATCGCTGAACTTTCACCTACGTTTTTGCCAAGTTAATGGTTTCCCTATAGACTCAATAGATGGGCATTTCTTCCTTGCCACGTTCCTTTTCCTTCTTGAGTTTCAGAAATGCACATAACTTTAAGCTACTCTCCAATTACAGCTAAATTATTCCCTAAGGCAATTAAGGTGAAACATTACTTCGAAAGACATTACTAGTGCTTCGAATTAGCAGCAGCATTTGATACAGTTGTCAGTATTTTTCCATTAACAACACTAACCTCCCCACCCTCCCTGCAAACCCATAAAATCGATCAGATTCCCATGGAGCTGATGGGAAGAATCCAGGTGCAGTTTCTTCCAGCGAAGCTGAAATAAAACATTTGCAAGGACAAGCTCATTCTCAGAACTCCCTGCTTCATTTATTGATCTCTTTCATTCAGTGCATTACAACTCAAAAAGCTCTTTCTCCCCCTTTTAATCCCCTTTAATCAGTGGTAGATCATGTTTCAGCAGGGCTTTAATGGATTCTGGAGGATAGTTATGGAGCGCTTTGCCCTTATGACTTAGCGGCTGTGTAATCAGTCTACTGGCTTAAAATCCATCTGATTTCCCGGAATTCTTCTGAAGAGAGCTGAAAAGAGCCCGACAGTGACAGAATTACACCACAGCAGGGAAATCTGCTCATACGCGTGGTATGTGCTACCGGTTACTCATTCCTCTCTCTCCATGGCCTACCAGCGACAGGCGGCGGGAGAACAGCAACGCTCCTTCACGGCATTTCAAAAAGGCCTGGTTATCCACGCACGCACGACGTATTTCCCAGCTTAAAAAGTATGCAGTTACACTGTCTAACACGGCGCTTCCTTTGGCGTTATTTATACAGCCCTGAGCTCTCCTTCCCTATTGACGGAGGATAAGGAGAAAGCTTTGGGCAACCTAATTCTCTAAGATACAATCGAGGCCCATACGATCTGTCACTGCTTGAGTAATGCTGGCATCAAGCTAAGCCTTAGCTGAATGACAGTGCTGTCTTTGCTCAAGTAATGCATATTTTTTGAGGATAACTTCAAGCATGGTTGTTGCATGTTCGTTGCTTGCTTTTTTTTTTTTTTTTAATTTTTAGGTAGATTTTAAAACAAATGAATATTATCCTATTGCTCAACGAAAAATGCTTTTAGATGAAAACTTTTGAGATAAATGAGGGTATAAGGATGTGTAAAACTCTTCTCCGTTGATCTACTCTGAACACAGAAGTGTAGAAGTATACCTTAGAATGTCCAAACTGGCTATTCAAGTACAGTGTCAGCTGCAGTGTCTGGAATACTGGGCACAAGAAAACATCTGAGGTTAGAAACAACTCAATCTCATAGCACTTCCCTGATAAAATTTGAAAAAAGGAACACCCTTTGGGTATTGTATTTATAGATAAAAGCCTTAGAAGTATTGTAAGCATTCTGTATGTGGTAGCAGGTATCTTAAATGACAAGGCATAGCAGGAAAGCTAGTGCAAGGAGGTCTCTGGTTTACACTCTGAAGGGAATGTGGTGTTACCTTGAGCCTCTGGACAACCCAGCACAAATATGCTGGTAGCAGCTGCACCTTACATCTCATAGACCAGTTCCTCTTCCTGCCACAATCCTTCATTAACAGTAAGTGATGTGGCAGGCAAGCAGGACAGTTTGAAACAGAAATTAATAAAACATGTTGAAAGTTTTGAGCTAAGGCTACACTTTTTGGTAATTTTGTGGCCAATTCTTGTGTATACCTGAGTCAACAGCCCTGACTAGCTCAAATCTGTCAAAAAATTAGATCTCTTTTCTCTAGGTCTTTTCTTCATATTATAATACATCTCTCTGGGGCTGACAGCATTTTGGCACATAGGTACCAAATTCAGTTGTGAAGCACATTGCTGTCACGTTCACGTGACAGAAACAAGCCAACGTATAGCTCTTCCATGTAAAGTGCCTTTTGTTCTCCCCAGAAGTCCATGATATGACCTCATAGCTCAGTTCACAAGCTGTGGACAAAGGTCAGTAAGAATTTACACAAACAGACCAAGGCACGCAGCAAAGAACCCGTAATAAACTGGGAAAATGAAAAGAACTTATTGTCTTTCTCAAGAAATATGGCAATTGTCATGTGCACCACAGCCAAGGCCACTCTGAGAGAAACCATTCTCTGCAGATGTGCTTGTGATTTATTCTGCAGGAATTAAACTCCACATCACAAATATTTTCGCTACTGGTAAACCTCAAGGAAAACGGAAAAACAGCTACAGACAGCAAAATAACTGCTGTGAATGGCTGCAGAACCTGTCCTTGCCTCAGCAACTTGCAGACCTTGCACTCCAGGCCAAATGAGACCTCTGACTTTTTGGGGGCTTCCTGAGTGCAGATAACAAGCACATAAAAGGCATGAGAACAAATGCCAGTTTGCTTTTCAATTTGGAGCCCGTTGTCTGTCCTGCAAGTTGTTCTAAAAGCAACTACTAGAGACAGAAAGACAAATAAAACCATGAGACTGAGTACTAGGCTTTCCACGTGAGCTCTGAGAGAAGTCATGCTTAAGTTTAAAACTAAAATTTCCAGTTATCTTTGCTTTATTTTTTCCAAATATCCAGATAATAGCTGACCCTACTTTGAGCAGGGCATTCCTGCTCAGAGAACTCCTAAAGGGTCCTCCAGCTTGAACCCTCCTGTGATCCTATAATTCAGAATTACTTAAGAATTGAGAGTTCTTAAATCCAGCTTAATTACTTTGAGTAAGCCTTATGTCTACTTCAAAAGCATCCAGGTCTGTCCTGCTTCAAAATGCACAGATGAATGCTCAGAAGTTGGCTGCACCAATAACAGCTATTGAAATAAAGACGCAATGAAAGAGGTAGGACTATTTCTTTTTCTTGCATTTGAAGCTACTAGAGAAGATAACCCTAAACACACAGATCTTTCAGCCTCTTCCACAGAAGGTCCACAAGCCTTCCTGGTGGCAGTGAAAAATTCCTCTCCTTACCACTTTCCCCTTTCATTCCTGAGCCTTTACATAAGCCTTGCAAATTGCAGTGCCTGCACAGCACCACGGCTTCCTGCAGACCTAGAACCATGTTCAAGCTGTGATTGTCAATCCCGAAGAGAAAGAAAGGCAGAAGAAGAAACAAACAAAACAAGAAAGAAGAAACACCCCATCTTCATGAGATTGCCTGTGTTTCTGAATCTCATGCCTCGCTTTTAGATTAGAGACCAACTCGAGTTTCAAAGATAGAAAACATCATGAGATGTTTTCTAACCTACTGTTAGAAACCTACTGTTTCACAAACAGCCCCCAGCTCCTCCCTAAAGCTTTCACTGTCTTATTCAGAATCAATCTATTACCAACATAAAGAAATACAGGGCTTTGAGCAACCTAATGTAGTTAGGTTGGGGCGCAACCCCATTGCAGTGGGGTTGGACTAGATGACCTTTAAAGGTCTCTTCCAACCCAAACCATTCTATGAAATACATTTCTGAACTCCAACGATTAAAAGAAAAACATATCCCCCAAAATATCACCTTCCTTCTGGTTACAAAACTGCAGGTTTAATAGGACTCTTTGTTCTAATTCAGAGCACCTGAGGGAGCCCAGCAAGTTGACCTTCAGCTCTACATGGTTGCACTTGTGAGCTGGGTCTCTCCTCCTTCCTGGGCACCCTGTCAGACTCTCCCAGACAGGGTACCCAAATTAACGGGGCTGCAGTTCACCAGCTGAGCGTCTGGCCCACATTGGTTTAACTCTATCAACTAGTTGAATCTGGTTAATATTAGAGACTAATAAAATTCATCTGTTTTGGAAACAAAGGTGAGCCAACAGTTAAATCTGCCATCAGTAAAATAATAAAAAAAAGGTTGGAGGAAGCCTGAGAATGATTAATGCTGGGCCCAAACTAACCAGAAAACAAATACTCCTCAAAGCTACCATCAAGAAGAAGAGATCGAAGCCAACATTTTGATGCATGATGATGTAGAAATAACTCTGACTGAGAAACATAACGCTGGAATCAATTTTATCCAATAGCGCAAACAATAAAAATCACAAGCCAAAGTCTACCCTGGATGTACACATGGGACTCCCATTGATTTCAGTCCTAGCCACACACATGCATCTGAGGGTGGATTTTGGAACCCCAGGTCTTTAATCCACTACCTCTACTAAGCTCAGTTATTACATGCACTAAGGATGAGGGTTGCATAGCTGTAACTGAGAACAGAATTTGGCCCATTTACTGTAAGTGCTGTGTCTGAAGTGGGTTTTCTCCTACTAAAAAACCCTAACTTTTTAGGGTTATGAAAAGTCATAAGTGGCATATCGTAAAAAACTTCCAGTCTACAATATAAAATACACACTGGAAAACTACTTAAACGGACAGAATCTATCTTCCAGAGTCAGGAAATGATTCACTGTAGAAAGAGAATGAGGAAAGGCTCTTGCAGTTTCTTTGACTCTCGACTGGACTGATGTCTCTGCTAGTTTTCTGACTTTCAAGTCCTTTAGTGCCCTTCTATCCAGCTTGTACTATCTCTGAAAACATCTGACCCTTTGCTCAAACACAATATTTCTGCATCTGTTTCTCCCTTCTTTGCTTTGGCTAGCAACATGAGGAGGACAGAAAAATAACCAAGGATGTCAGAAACATACATCATAAATCATTGGAAAATTGAGATAATTTGAATAGTCTTGGTGAGTTCTGATACCCATTAACTACATGCGCAGCTTCAGGAAAGGCTGCATGCAATTGCAAGTCATTAACCTCAGGTGCATCCCCCATCCCACAGTGTGCTCTGCAGACTCTGACCCAGTCCTGCTGACCTTACGGGAGTGTTCTCCAGAGTTCATGGCTCACGTACTGAATGCTCAAATCCACCTGGAAAATCAAGCAGATTATGTTTTTCTTAAGAATTCTATGCCAGTGTTCGGAAAACATAAATTATCACAAAAATTGTTAGCAAAACAAACAGAGGATTTCCAGGGGACCACAGAAATGTAGGTTTTTTGCACAAGTTCTACATTTGCTTAGGGTCATTGGGAAATTCTAGCCTTTATGGGCTGAACTTTCCCAAGGCATAAGGAGCAGCTAGGACATGAATTGCAATTGAAAGCCAATGGAAATGAGGTGTCAAACCTCCAGTTCTCCTCCCAAGAATTTTCCTGATGATTTAGCAACACTATTGCTATTAATTTCGAGGAGACTCAAATATCTGGCTGTCAGGGCCCTGAGTGCCCTCTCCTCAGGGTTCAGCTGCCAGGGTCAGGGGCAGAGGGGGGATATTCCAACATGCGGTGACCATGGAGGGCTTCCAGCAGCGCTGGAGGGAAGCCACTTTCAGCCAAGCCAGGAACTTTGACCCTGCCAGAGTTACCACCACTCTGTAGGAGTGTTCCAGAATGATATACCACCATAAACTTTAAAAGGTCCAAAGACATATCGCATGGAAGCTCCCTGAGGCAAAGCACCCAACCTTTGAGAGTATCTAGTCAAACCCATCTGAGTCCCATTATTTCATCCTACATCTTGGTCATGAGCCTGCTCATGGATTTCAAGAAAATCCCACTGGGGCTGTGGAAAGTTTTGCATTTGTTTTAGCACAGTAGCATTTTTTAAAAAAGGGGGCCATTCACTGTTCTGAGCAGGTTTGGATTTATGTTTGGAGAAAGAACAACTCCAGGGCAATATGACACCATCCACCAAGCAACACAACATCAATTCCAACCAGCAGCTTGGGAGAACACTTTTCCCAACAAAAAACTTACCTGCCATGAACATTTGCTCCACTTTTCTTCTAGATGCAGACACACAAATTCTACCACAAAAAATAATGAGTATATACATATTTTTGACTCAAAGCATTGGATGTTTAACTGAGAAAGAGGTCTGATTGTTGAAGCTGTAGCCAGTAGTCTTTGAAAGCACTGATAGATGTGTTGAAGGATATTCATGACAAATCCACCAGGACATCCTGGAGTTACCCATTACAGTATTTCTCTTGTCTTCTTTAAAGAGTAATGGAAAACTGATTTGCCAAGTGTACTGTAATGAGCGTCTGTTTATGAAAGAAGAAAACACACATTGAAATGTGACAGTTCAGGTCTTGGGCTGGAAATGTTAAAATTTACCGAGAGTATGACTTGCGATGAAATGATCAATGATTGTGAAAATAAGGATCTGTGCATATTGTTCTTTCTGTCTCAATGTCCTGAACTGGGCTATAAGTGGAGTGTCAGTTTAGATGACCACATTAATTTTTGGGGGTTTAAACTCTAGGAAGCCAAAAGCTGAGATTTGTAAAACAAAGTTAAGTGTAACTGAGTCTTTCGCTCATTTCATCCATACATCCATGTCCATGCAGAGGCACTAGGTTCACAGTGGACTTGCTTGGCACTGATGAAACTTGAAGCAAACCTGCATGAAGGAACAGTCTCTTCTTGCAAACCAAATCTTTTTATCGTTTGGTCCTATTTGTGCTCCCAACCAAGCCTGCAGAAAATATGCAGAGCACACCACTTCCTTTGCTGAAGGCCCGTGCAAATGTTTCTGATAAATTTATCTCATGTTGCCCTGTGTAATGGATGGTTCAAGTGCCTTGGTGAGGCTTCTGAAAGGACTGACTGTCAACGGTTGATACCCCAGGCTTGTGTGCAGACACAGTTGCCACAAAAGAGGCAAAAAGCTAAAACAAACACCACAATATCTGATGAAAGATGGCCGCCTCTTATCGGAGCCATTAAAATTCCAGTCTTGAAGGGAGAGTGGGCCGGATTGTCCCCGGAATTTGCAGTCGTCATTCAAAGGAGTGTGGTATTCAATAAAATGGTAAATAGCCCAGGAAGTGCCAAATACAGTTTTTATTACAGTGCGGTATGGCTGCCTATTCTCTGATTGATGCTGTATGACAACATTTTGCTGATAAGAGGACTTGTGAGTGCTGACTTAGCTTGGTTGGGTGGGTTTGCTTCTGCTTCCTGGGAGAATGGTTATGGATGGAAAACCAGACTTGCCTTGTTTGAATTACCTGAGTAAACCCAGCCTTGTAAACAGACTTATGTGAGGCCTTTTGCAGAAGGTGAATATCACTCTTGTAAATCAAAAAGCTGCAGGATATATATTCCTGGCTCTGATATAAGCCAACAGAAAAGAGGAAATTCACAGCTGGAACTTTAAACGTCTGCTGTTGTCATTTTGCCCTGTATAAATCCATTGCACAAATGAGAAATCAGCCTCTCTAATTATGTGAGTAGATTGCAGCAAGACAAACAAGAGGGAAAGCTGCATCCAGCTTTTTATTTCTTTAACATTGGAAAACATTTCTCTAGAAATAATCAAGCTAAACTTGACTCAGTCATATCAATTAAAGGAAGAACTTGGTCCGTCCTTACTGGTTAACATAATTTTGTTCAGTTGGACTTCCAACAGTACTATTACACACATGTGGAAAGGCTCTATTCTTTGGATACTGAGAGAGATACCCTATTTTCAGTTCACTCCTGGAAAGGTGTTAAAAATCTTTCAAATGCACGTTTTAAAAAAGCAGACTTTTAGAAAATAGATTCGAGTGACTCTGCATGCTGGTGAGTGTTAAAAAACATACTTCTCAAGCCTTTAAAGATAACTTTTATCCCTCCAAATCCATCACCTGCACTGCTGTATTAGTGTCCACTCTTTCTTCGCTTTCTTCCTGCCTACCCTGCTTATGACTGGACTCTGTTCACTCTGACCTTCTCACCCAATTACCATGCATTGACTGTAAAAATCATCTTTCTACCACAATCATTCTTCATGTGTTTGTAATATTGGCACAGCAAATGATTAACACTATTCCTAGAGTTGTTACAGGGAACACTGAGACAGGAGGGTTTAAGGTGTGTACCGGTCCAGCCTTGACTCTCTAGGAAGTGGTGAACTCACTTGCTGACAGCACTCTGGTGATAGGACTTCCTTGCCTCCTTCACATATGAAGATTTAAGTGGTAATTGTGGTTCATGCTATCTCAGGACAAAAATTGGGACCTACTCCTAATGGCAAATGCTATTGATACTGAGACTGGTACAAATGAAAATGCAATCCAGAAGCTTTTCTTACTATGCAGACCTCCCAGAAGACAGCTTTTCATTATGGGCAGAATTTTTGAAAAGTGTGAGATATTCTGCAAATACATCCTTTTGCTGTACTGCAAACAGGTGCCATCAGCTCGGCAACATTGCCTTGCTTTGCTGGAGGATGAGAGAAGAAGTATTTTGGAAAGACCTTTTCTAATCTTGCTGAGTTATTTGGCATCCAGATTTTCAGAACACAGCCAACAGATTAAGAAACAGAATAATAAGAAGAAAGCTTTCCCAGCTATGTGTTAAGATATTTAAGTCAAAATCCTGTGAATGTTTGCCAACATTTCCTTCAGATTTTGAGTGTTCTACCAATATACAGCATCTCACCTAAAAATCAGCTGTATCTATCACTGTTTAAACAACTTAGAAATCTTCTATACGCAAGTTACATCAATAATTTATTTCATTCCACTGTTTGTCAGTAGTTCTCCAACCTTAACATCAGGGCCAGCGTTAGGTAGGTCCGAGGGAGCACCAACACTGAACCTTCATATGGTTTCTGTTTACTGGAGAGCCAGAAGAAACATTACATAATACGTCACAGATGTTAAAAAAGATGTCCACAGACATATAGCAGATAAAACGAACCCTCTCTGTAAATGTGCTGGGTTAAACAAAAAACCTATTTCGGTGTGTGTGCACAGGGCTACAGTTTTTAGAATAGTAATTAAGGTCCCAAATAACATTAACTGCAGTACACGCTTCTTGCAGCAAGGAAAGGCTTGCCTGCATAAGCTCTGTGCTTTGTAAGACACCAGAGGAAAACAGAAGACAGGTTTGGCCTAGGCTGAGGACAGTATGCCCCTACTGTACAGACACTACTCGTACATAGGTGATGTCACCACTTCCAAATCTGATTTGAATTGTTCTAGATGAATGATGACCATAATCACTACGAGCTAGCAGCTAATTCAAACCAGTGGAATGTGCATTTAGAGAGAGGGAAGACAATTACATAGTACAAAGATTCTTGCAGGGCAGAACAGAGTTTATAAGCAGTTGGTAGATAATAGCTTTTTAAAATAAACACCACCTAAATGCAGAATCCAGATTGCACACAGCTCTTTGAATCTCAGTGGCTGCTGTTTTATTTTCTCTGCTGGTTACAGCCAGATACTCAGAAAGATGGCAATGAATTGACTGCTGGTTGCAATTAGAGAAGCCCAGTAAAATGGCATCTCCATTAGCAGGTGACCTCTCTAGCTACTAGGTTTGCTTTAAACATCTAGCAGAAAGTGTGACACCTCCCAGAACATTATCAGGACTCAGAGAGGTGGGAGGGAGGAGTCCAGAGGGACTTTTCTATATAAATTACTTTTCAAGTCTAAGCACGTTTCATCTAAGGAATTGTGATTATGGGCTGTGGTGTGATCCTTGCTCTCAGAATTTGCCGTATTATTCATTTGCCTTACCTACTATAGGCTAGTCCGGAATGATAAGAGTCTTCTGGCCAACTCTTTTCAGGTTTATATTGGCTGAATTTCAAAATCATTGCTCTTTTCTTGAACAGGTTTCTTTTCGCTACTGAGATAGCTGCTCATTTTAAGATAGCATCTGTAGACCTCTCCTTTGCTGGACCGTGTCACCGTTGTGCTAGGAGATGCCTCTGAACCCCTGGCTACCCATTGACTGTGGACAGCCACTCTCCTTCCGGTGCAGGACAGTCGGTTCTGTACAGAAAAGCTCCCCAGACACAGTATGATGTTATCAGCAAACCCTGAGGCCTGCTCAGGTGTCAGGAGAAGTAAGGCGAGTTCAAAAAATGCACTCCTTGATTAGGAGGACATTGTCCAGATCAATACCTGGCAGCAACATGCAAAGAGTGTGTCATGTTTCCACGTGCAACAAGAACTCTAAGTTCAGCCTGACCAAATCAGCAGGACTTTGGGGACTTTTTCCAACTGGGAATTATTGCTGTTTTCTCATAAACCTTTGCTTTGATATCTCCCATCTGAACGTTGTTCAGCTGAGTGATCTGAGTCATCAGAAGCACAGATGAATGGCCAGCTGGACAGGTAGACTTCTCACACTTATTTGGATGGATGAGCATTAGTACCTGAAACTCAGCCTCTTCTATAGGCATCACATCAGCTCTTAACACAAAAGAGCTGAGCCCCATGGTGGGACCAAGTTTTGCTCTCAGAGAAGACCTCGCTTTTGTTCTACGGAGAAGAGTCTTCCCCAAGGTGACGGGGTGCCCACTCTGAGACCTATTGCCTCTCCTGAGAAGCAGAGACAACAGCAACAGCAAGTAAGAACTGAGAGAGAAAAGGAGAAAACAAAAGCTTTACTAGAAAATATGCCACATTAAAATAAAGGCAAGCCCACACCATTCCAGCTGTACAAAATTCAGGCCCTTAAGATCTTTTCCAAGGAAAGATATAAATAGCAGAGACCAGCATTTTTGATGCAATTCTTTTTTATGTAGAACAATATAGAGAGTCTGTTCTCGTAAACACAGTAGGACGCAAACAACCGGAGGCAACTTCTCTTCTCACAGCAGCAGATCTTTCCCAGCCAGCTCCCCGGCATCCCGGCATCTCCCGGGACAGGCACCCGTGCAGCTCGGCTCTGCCGCAGCTCCCCTTCGCTGCCTGTCTCCCACATGCTGTCTCCCTCCTTCCCCACCTGAACTGCCTCTCACCCACCCACGCATATTCCTTTCCCAAAATAATACCCAGACAAAGCCCGGCTTCCCACAATATTCAAATTCCTGGGCTGCCTTTCTTTCGGGTGGAAACACGTGCTGCTTAGCAGTCTAATGCAGTATCTGAAATGAAAGACAGTTTTCTGCAGGACATAATCTTACAGGACACCAGTGTGCTGAGATGCCACATTCAGGCCTTTGCCCTGAGCTCTCTTATTAAACATCAACTATCCTATGCTTACGCAATAATAGAGCTAACTGTCCTTATTGCAGTTTTAATACCAATGAAGTCTGCCGAAGTCTGCCAAAGTCTGCTGTCTTGTTTCTTTGAATTTGACATCCGACACAGACAACAGTTGTATTTACAGAAATGCTGTAAGGGTCCTGCACATGTGATAAATAAACAAAAAACCAGAAGCATAGCACGAGAAAGAGCAAATAGGAAATGCTTGTGAATCAGTGCTGCACACATCCTCCGCCACACAGCAAATTACTTCCTCTTCACCACCTCCTCCAAGCTAACAAAAGGGCCCAGCACACAGCCAGGGCAAAATCTTCTGCACCACAGGGCAGAAAATGAGTATAAAACTCCAACCTCTCTTCTTTTGTAGGGTTTTATGTCCACTGGACACAAGCCCATCAGGCTGTGGTCCTGTGCACCTCTGAACGGTAAATGTGAATCGCAAGAAGTTAAAGCGGTTCCCACCTATGTGAACCCTGGTAAAACAGTAAGGTTTGATAGCTTAAGCACTTGCTGCTCTGGCTCTGCAGCTGATGAGATCCGTGCTGGCAGTGGAATGGAGCCCTGTTATTCTAACACATTTTCTCCTGCCCTGTATAGGCCACCCACCACCCACAGATGTCCCGTGAAGGCAAGCCACATAGCCTTAAAAAAAGCAGGAGGAGATGAAAGAGGTAATATTAAAGCGGGCTGCAAAGTGCACCGGTAAAGTTCCTTATCACACAAGTAGGAGTGTGGTGGGTCATTTGCTTGGCGCCTGTGACTGCAATGCCCCTAGGGGATCCTGTTAAATGTTATCATCCAGCAGCAGGGTTTCTCCTCAGAGCCCCATAAAAGAGGCCGGGAAGTTACTTGCATTCCAGGGCCAGCAACTGTTAGAGTACAACAGAGCACTGGTGCCCCAGCTGAAGGATATCGGGAATGGGACTTTAGCAGGCATCCGGATCCTGGCTGTACAGATCTTCACAGATGGTGACATTTACCCATTGGAGGACGGCTAAAGCAGTATAGGGATACAAACTAGGCTGAAAGGCTGAAGTAAAAAAATTCTTGTCACTTGATCAGTGTCAGTGCCAAAGGACGTGGCTAGAAAAGCTTACTTGCTCTGTTTGTCAAGTGGTCTGCCATGAAGCCCAAAACCACCCCTTAGAGATGTATGGATCTGAGGCATTCAGGTGCACCTTCATGCTGGGCCAGCCAGCATGGTCCTACTGCTTAGCTCCTTTCAAGAATCAGTAACGTCCACAGGCAACCTGTGAGAGCAGCCTCAGGAGTCTGGGAGGAGTCATATTTTTTCTGTGAGATATTTGAAATCCTCTATTTCTCCTAAAAGAAGTTGGGAAATGCAGCCAAGAAGCAGAAGGAAAGGATGAGGATAATTTTTATTTTAAGACGTCTATATCTGTCAAGCTTGGCAGAACATGAAGACTTTGGAGAGGTAGGACTTTTGAAGTAACAATGAGAGCCATTACAGACTTTTAATACCAATATTTTAAATATCTCAGCTTGGTTATAAAGTCTAGGAGAAATGATAGTACAGCTAGAAGAGACTGGCTAGGTCTCAGCACCCTTCAAAGAGAGTATGAAAACAGCTTGGGTTTACATATACATCTCTCTAATTCACTTGAGTACATCTCTCTAATTCACTTGAGTACTGGAATTCAGCCCCAGTCTGCTGAAATGTTACTTCAGTGCTCATGAGCAAAATCTGTCTTGCATTTTGGAACTATAAAATGTATTTAGGAGTCAAGTTTTCAATAAGCACCTCCTTTTAAGCACAAGCAAAGGGACAGAAGATTCAAGCTAAAGACTGGGGATGTAAATCTGCAGTGAAAGAGAAAATGGAGAAAATAAGAATTTTGTCTATAAACGGGTCTCATTCCAACATAACCAATTCCACCCTGACCCAGCACCAGAAAGCAGTTTAATGAACCACAGCTGAAGTGGGAAGCAGAATTGTCCAGGTTTGAGGACACGCTGTCTCCACTCCATGAGGTGCAGGGAATTCACACCAGGGTTTCAAGGGAACCCCCTACCCTCAGGTCACCTGCTCCAGCCCAGCACAATTCACACTGATGAGACTAACAGTTATGAGCAGGTAACAAAATGTTGGTCGATGTTGCACATGAAATAAGTTACAGGGCTCTGCTCCTACCTCTATAGGATATATCTTGTAGATCTATGCATCATTCCAAAAGCATCTATAAATACATACATGCATCAGACTTCATTTCATTTAGCCCACTCTTCTCTTCTTGGTAATCTCTGGGGAGGGGCAAGGAAATATACCCTGAAAGCTTAATTTCTATTCTGATAAATCACCCTTTTGGGTTTAAGAGGATGCATTTTATTCTGGGGAATTCTCTCCTGATTCTGCTGTGACAAAGCAGCAGCCTCAGACTTCAGGTCTCCTTGCAGCTTGGTACCTCTCAGGTGGGTGTCAGGGATGTGAGAGACAGAAAGCTCTTGTTCATCCCGGACTCCTTTGGCCTCCCAGCCTCTTGCAGCTTGGGCAAAGGGAGGAAAACACAACCAGTGCTGGAACAAAACGTCCTTGTATAAACAACAGATCTTCCTAACTTTGAGCATTTGCTAATTAAGGCTATGCCTAGGAAACAAGACCTGTTCTTTCTAATCTCCATAGAAACGCTCAGTCACGCTTCCTTCCTAACCCATGCACAGATCACTGCAAGCATGTCAGCGTGGACCAGCAAGCCTTACTGGCCGGTCCAACCTTTTTATCCAACACAATGTTTGTCTGAAGTATGCAGAGAGGATTTTTTTTTTTTAAACTATTTGTTCTCTTATTTATAGGCACATTTAACAAGAAATTCAAGTGATCATACTACCTTTCCTGTTTATCGTGCATTACAATGGGAAACCTGGGACGCTGAGAGGTGTCTGCAAATTCCTGGAAATCCACAGATGTTTGCATGCATTCCCATAATATTTGGCAAAAACTAGGACTAAAAGTTACAACCCTGAAAATGTTCTTTATAGCAGGTGTTAGTCTTTTTTTTTTTTTTTTGTTAGAAAACTGAGCTATTCAATTATTCGTCAGATTGAGATTTTTCCTCAGAGGCTCCAGTTAGAAGCCAACTTGAAATCTTAAAAGAGACCATTTGAGGTCTTGCTTACAGTTTGATGGCTGGAAATCTGATGACAGCCTCAAACAACTGTAAAGGCCACTCCAACCTCTTCTTCTGGTGCAATCTAGGCGTACCTGGAAACTCCCTACCTCTTGTCCTTGCAGCTGGTTGACTGTCTGTCAGCTGCTTGCGGGCAGACTTTTGGCAATCAGTTTGGATGCACATGGCAGGCTGGGGACCCGCTGAGTTTGCTCGCTCCTGCAGCTGAACATCCTCTGGTGAAGGCCTTCTTGGTGCACGGACCCCATGGGGAGCCCTGCTGTTGGGACACACAGCTAACCTGACCTTGGGGGAGACCTTCAGGTATCATGCACATTTACCCGGTAGGTCCTCTCCTCACATTCAAAGGTGTTCAGGATAGTCAATAATGCTGGCACTGTGCTTTGGAGCTGCGGGTCTTACCTGTGCCATGAACAGTGGGATCCTTCATCTTTACCTACTCCAGCAGCAACTCCTGCATTTAGCTCTAGAAGCCGTGGTATGATCACCAGTAGTGATAAAGCGGTCTGCTGCCAGACAAGACAGCTCTTTTGCCTTAAGCTCTAATGCAGAGGAGCTCTGCATCCACCAGCCGTTGTCCTTCTGTGGCCAGTGTGTACTGGATTTTTCTTCCTTCAATGCATGTTCTCAGAAAAGACTTTATGTGCCCTGTTCTGAGTTCACTTAATTTACTCCCTACCTCTTTTTCCCTTGTTAGTGAGGGGAATGGCTTTTTGGTTGGCCTGTCTCACAGTAGCAGTTTACTTAGAATCTCGGAGAAATCCTAAAGAAAAAAGAAAAAAAATCCATTCCAGGAAGCAAGACTCGTGTAACGAGTATGTGTTCCATATCTGCTCCCTGACTAGCATTTCAAATCCGTCTTAATAACAAAGCAACTGAAGTCTATTTGCATTTTATAAAAACAAAATGTGAAATCCTAGCCTAATGCTTTGAAATCGAATCTAACAGCTCACAAATTCCATGTGTCATGCTAATCTGAAGGCTCTGCCTACCATAAACATTTCTGAATCCACAATTGCATTTAATGCTGCCTCTGCCACACTTCAGTGGAAGAAGAGAGAGTGGAAAAGCTCTTTCTGCAGCACTGAAAGTAATCAGTCTTAAAATAATCAGCCTTATATAATCAATCTTAATTGTAAAAATGTTTTTAAAAGAAAAAGGATAGAGTAGAAGTTTGTGACACCAACAACAGGATTATCTGTCATTGGATTTTTAAGTTCTATTGTCTAGTTAAATTAGCCAATTCCCACCATCTTTCCAATGACAGATTTAGCCAATTAACATGACCTATAAACTTTATGATGTGTAGATTGGGATTTCAAAATCGATTAAACAATGCTTAGGAGGCAAGTGCAATTAGGCTACACTGCGCTGCTGATGGTAGTTGTAATTAACTTGGAGCTTCAACCTGAAAGATCTAAGGCCAGATGCTCAACAAAGCACAGCTGACAGTAAGATAATTAAGTTTTATCACATGACGCTGGCTCCCGCTTGGGCTTAATCCACAACCACAACCTTACGCTAGAAGAATTATTTTAATTATAAAGTGTGAAGGGAGAACATGTCTCTCACAGACAGTAGGTGTAAATCGTGACGTGCACCCTGAATCAACAAAATTCATACACTGTAGAGAGTAAGGGCATCAGTGCTCAGTCAGACCAGAAGCCCGTGTCATCCTCTGTGGTGCCTCTGGGAGTGCTTGGTAGCAGACACCTGGGGACACCCCTGCCAGCTGGTTTCAGTGGGACTTAAAATTAAGGCTTATTTGTGGAGGGGCCTGGATGCCAAGGAAGTGAAGGGCCAGAGTGCACAGGCAGAGGCAGGTGCAAAGAGTGAGACTTCTGCTGCTTTGCCCTTTGCCATTTCCTCCAGGGAATTAAGACTAATCATAATTAATAAGATTATGATCTTAGTTTAAAAGGCTATGAAGCTGTAGGACTGCGTATTTCTACATTCTGTGGCCCGTGGAGGTCATTACCACAAGGTCCTTGAATGCCTTAAGTCTGTAAGCAACTCTGAGGAGACTAGAAAGCTTCATGTACCTGGATAAGGCCCCAAACAACATGAAGAGATGGCCACCTATTTCCACAAAGAACAGAGGGAAAGGCGCTTTGCAGTGAACTGTCATTTTTTAATGGATACTTAACAAACTATGTGTTGGCTGTGAATGACACAGATTGTTGCATGGTTGCAAAAAGTTGAAAACTTTTTAGGAGGCAATCAGCATTTTTTCCTTTCTCCCCCAGAAGCTGTTGAGATTTACAGCTTAAGCACCAGAGAGTTGAGAAGTTGAGAAAAGGGGAGGAAAGGACAGAAGTGTATGTATAGCATATGTGCAAAACATTTGTATTTTTCACTTAATTGTATTAATATATCTGCTTACAAAGCTTGGGATTCATCTTGTCCAGCTTTGTATATCTGTGAATTATCTAAGTTTCTCTTATAAGCAGTTGAGAAAACTAAGCTCCCCCAGAGGGCAATATATCCCAGCTATCTTCCTTGGCCATGCTCAAATGGGGTGACTCATCCTCTGGAGATGGCTACTTCTTTCTATAGCAAGAATCTGAAGGACAAGCTTAGACTGGGATGATTATATTTTAGTTTGTGGGACAAATTCCACCCAAAGAGACCAAAAATGTGAGGATTTTTCCTAAAGAACCAGTCAATGATGAAAGTGAGTAGGAAACTGAGAAGGAGAGCAGAGCCCTGCTGTAAGAGTTACAGCTTATTTACATTTATCTTGCCATTCATTTGCTTGCTTGCAGCATTTAACTGCTATGTACTAAGACATGATCCTTACTCCGTGTCGGCTGAGCAAGCTTTTGAGGTGAATGGGAATTTTTCAGAATATGGATAAAGATAATACTGAGAATGCACATCTGGATTTCTTCCTGTGAGAAAAATAGGAACGAAAAATCTTACTTATCCTTTGCTACAACAGATGAATGTCATCACCCACTAAAACCTACCTACAACAGGACGAGTAAAAAGAATTCACAGTCTTTGAGCCAAGCTTGGACAACTCTGTTCCTGGAAGTAAAAGTGGCTTCTTTTAAGATTAATGGTGCATTCTGCACCCTTCAGCTTAACACGGGAAATGGGAAAAAGGTTTTTGGAAAACACCATCAGCCTTGGGCAATACGCGTATTTGGAAGGCTCTGTAACATGTGCCTTTGCTGAGACCTTGCTTTCTTCTTATCCTGTTTACACAGAGCAGCTCTATACATTGTTCTTCATTTTATCCCAGCTGATTCTTACTCCTGCTTTTCCCTGCTGCATTCTTGCAGTGTGTTACATTGGAGGTCAGGGCGAGACAATCGTGGTTCTTCCAGCCATGAAACTGCTTGATATCTCTTCATTGTACCTTCATTTTCTTCTTCCCTCCTTCTCATGATTTCATGCTCACATGTGACTTCAGTCTCCAAAGCTTATTTGGCACCATGAGATCCTCACTTATCCTTAATGACACCCCTAACTGTGTTGATTTATTTTTAACATATAATGGTGATGCAAGCTTCTCTTCAGCTCTTTTGGATATCCATTCTTTAGAACTATTTGTTTCATGATAACTGTAATCCATCTGTGGTATCAAAAGAACGTGAGCCTACTCCTATGCAATAAAACTGGTATTTCAAAGCCCTAGTGTAACTTCACTTATTTCACAGAAGCACAGCAGGGAGGAACTTAGGTGCATTGGGTTTACGCCACTCCAGAGAACAGCTTGGTGTAACTTGTTTATTGGTTTCAGACCTCTGATATTTGTGAACCTGTACTTTATGTATTTGTCCTGAAATACTTTGCCCTACCCAAATCAGACTGTCTAGAAAAGCTCTTAATTTCAAAGGCAAAATTTACTATTTAGTGCCATTTTCATGGGAAAAAGTCTTTCTAGAGTAGTTCAATTTTTTCATTACGATTTGAATAAGTTATCCAGCTGAAGGAAACCAAATTTGTTTCTGGGCAATCCTCTGTGTTAGTAAGTTGTGTGGGTGTAAGAGACAGAATGGTTGGTCTATTCTTTCTAAAGATATTCACTGTCGACCCCTCTCTCTTACTTGTACAGCTGATTTACAAAGTGGCTGCCTGCAATAGCAAGCACTTGATGGTGGGCTCAGAAGTAGCTTATTACCTGTGCTCTCAGGTATTTCTGTTGTGGAATACTCTTTTGTTTGACCACAGAACTACTGTATAACTCTAAACTCCCCATTAGAAGTCAATAGGCACCTAAGAGACATTTTTTTCTCATACGTGTGGCTCTGAGTTATCGTGCCTTCAAACCTTAAGACTTACATACGTATTTTTGCTGTTGTTGTTTTAAGGAGATGGTTAATGTATGTGAGATGTAGAATAGCAACTTTTGAGTTGTTATCTGTTGACAAGGTTTAAGATGGATATTTAATCTTAGAGACCCAGATAGACTCGGCAGATATGCATGGACTGACACTGATAAAAGGGCAGTGACTAACCCAGGATTTCTCTGTGATGTGACAGCATCATTGTTGAGGGTGAAAGGATTCTACTTGCCCTGCTCTGCTCAGCCTGCTACGTGGTAAAGAGCTGACCTTTATCAGACTATCAGACAAATCAGACAAATGCAAGTCAGCCTTTGTAGGAGATCTAAGGCAGAAGTTTGGCAGCTCACATTTTGGACAGAAAGCACAGAAAGTATAGACATTTAGCAGAGTGGTGCTTATAAAACTGTCTGAGGGTGCTGTTGCTCAGAGATATTAAAGGAAAGGGCATTTTGCTGTACTTTCTGAACTGACATGAACTCCACCCCAAGGTCCTGTCAGTATTGCCTCCCATGGCTGGGAGAGGGGCTGCTGGGTGCAGGACATCTACTCTGGTGGTCCCCACGACCACAGCATCACCACCAGTGAAGGACCCAAATCCCAGGGACCTTCATCAAGCAAAAATCTGACATGCTGCAGTGGTCCACAAAAGCTGGCACGGACTCCTTATTGTTAAATGCTTTGGGACACCTCAAATATGAATGGAGCTATATAAAATTCAATTCTATTGTAAAGAAAACAGCTGTCATGAATTAAGGCTACGTTCAGCCTTGGAGATGTGGACGACTGTCCAGTAGGGAACGAACAGAAAACTCAACCCATTTAACTTTAAAACAGAGATTTGTCTTCTCTTTCCCAGAAAACAAAACCCCAGGGATTTTAAATCTATAAACCACATATAGCGTATCACCCAAACAATTTCTTTTGAGGTTTGAAAAACCCCTTGCTGCTAATTATTGGTTATAGATGGTTTGAAAGAAAAATGTAGTTTTAATGCTGGGTTTAATTAAAATGCCTTTAATAACAGTCATGGATTTTGCAGCACAAGTGCTAAAAGGCCAAATCCTACTTTTGCAGTGAATTGAGTTCAGAAGAACTAGATGAGCAAGCAGTCCAAGCAGATTTGGGCCAAAATTTGCAAAACAGTTTTGCTTTTAATGTGACTGAAGTCGTCTTTCCCAATAAGAACATTTTCTGGAAAGGAACAGATTTACTGTTTGAACTTTATCATTTCCTCTTCTACAAAACAATAGGAGAGAAAAGGAACCTTTCCAATTTTTCACCCCTTTAATTAACAAGACATTCTTTGGCATATGACAGGAAAAATATGTGATGAATGTACTTGATAGGTTATGATTAATAGTGGTCTAGGGAGGTTTTAGAGACATGAGACGCCCCATAAACACGCAATTAATACCAAAGTGAACATTTTTATAATGTCCATTTTGGCAGTCTCCCTGACCTAAGATGTTAGTAGCTTTATATGTCATTTAATTAATGCTTTAAAATAATAAAATGCAAACAGCTCTTTTCAAACCATAACAATTCATTGTATGACTTATGTGGGTTTGAACTGGCACAGTTAGTCAAAACATTTCTAGTGCCACTTTATTTCCATAAACCATTTGTATTGTAAACTTTACCAGAATTTTTTGTGCCAGGTTTGAGGAGTTCAAGCAGAGGGCACTTTGAATATAGGGGCTGGATGTAGCCTTCTTATCAAAATGATTTTAAAATGTAATTAGTAATAATTAGGGGAAGAGAGGGAAGCTACACCAAAGGTATGTCTAACTTATAACCAGAGTCTGCAGCTAGATATATTATATTTTAGAAAAAAATAATATATCTATTCAGGGCTGAAAACACTGGCCCTGACCTACCTTTCACACTGGTTTTACTACAAATTACAAAAATACAAAATTACAAATAACTGGTGGTGTTAATCCAAAATAACATAAAAACAAAAGGATCTTTTGGCCCATTGACCATCTCTCGCATTAAAGGTGATGTAGATGATATCTTCCACTTGGTTGTCTCTGGAAAGGTCCTCAATCCAGGGCTGTTTTCGGTACTCTGCTGATCTGATGGTAGAGGCAGTCAACCATTGAAGAAAAGCCAGCTGGGACAAGGACAGAGAAAGAGGAGGACAGGATTATACATACTGAGTGGTTGCCACTGGAGCAAAACACAGAAGCAGCATATCAGTGTAGGATGGCCACCAAGCCCAGAGGTAGTCACTTGGTTCGAAACCCTGAGCTGCCAGGGAGTTTTGCTGAGGAACGCTAAGAAGAGGGACAAAACAGTGCATGTGCTACAGGCCCTTCATTGCTGAGCACCCAGACCTAGAGACTGTGGTTATAGAACAGTTATATACTCATCAACCTTCCCCAGCCTCCAAAAGTAAAAATGGAAGGGAGTGAAAATAGAAGGTTAATACTGAAAGCAATCACCCAAGACATGGCACAGGTAGAGAAAGGATGGTTTCTAGTCTGGTTACTAAACCAGCAATCATTAAGGGACAACTGAAATGTCCCTGTTGCTCCTAAAAAAACCCAGAAAATTAGAATGTGTAGCTAAGGATCTTAAATGACATTTCACCAAAAATGTAAGCTACTTTGTCAAGGATGAGAGAACATGGATATTGAAGGGTTTGTGATGAAAAGATGTATTTTTAGAGAAAAATGAGGTGGAATAACATTATATGCTATGCTGTAAGAGACCATAAAGGAGGAAACAATCACATAGCATAGATAAAACTATTTGGAGTACTTAAGTACAGTATACTATGCAATGCAAAAATATAGGATGAAAAATAAATACTAATATTAAGGATAAGGTCTAGGTTTTCCTTAGGATGATAGCAGACAATTTTCTTTGTCAACTAAGATAAAGTTCATTGAACAAGAGGCCACTCTTAATTAGACTTTGTTTTCATAAGTGATAAGAAATAAAACCTTGTTTCAAGTGGATCACAGGTTGATTCAGTTTAAATACAATTTCAGGATAAACAAGGGTAGTTTTGTAATTAAGGTTTTAGATTTCAAATGGATAAAAACTGAAAAATGAAGGTATCTAATTAGTGAACTATCCAAAAGAAATCAAGGACCTGAGTACAGAGGAAACACAGAATTACTCAGAGTCAAAGGGATGAAGCCTATCTGGAATCTGTATCATAAGCAAAGGAAAAATCTTTGTAAACTTGTGGGGAAGGATGCTGGACAGAAAGAGGTAAATAACCACCTCAAAGAATGTTGTGATTTTAGAAAAAGCCTTTTCAGGAGGGAAAAAATGAATGATCAGCAAAATGAGCTACATTAGATGTCAGGAAACATACAGGTAAAGTGAGAATCAGTGAAATTCAAGCTGAAATCACACCTTCAAAACCAAATAGAGACAGTAAGCAAAAAGCTGTTTAACCATATGTATAGGATCGGAGAAAAATCAAAGCCCCACTGGGCTGAAGGAGGTTTAGAAATCAGTGGTAGTTCAGGTAGGGTTTCAAAACTCTTTTTTTTAGTAAAAACAAGGTTTTTAGTCTTGTTTTTAGTAAAAACAATGAAACAGAGTAAGGTGGGTAATGAAAACAAGACCCTTGAATTGAAAAAACACACAACTGAAGATGCAGCAGAAATGTCTGGACCAAAAATCTCCCTCCTGGAACCATGAAAGATCTGGAATGAGAACCCAAGAATCAGGTAATAATTTTTGTACTGATTACGTTAAATTGGCATGGTAGATTTCGGTTGAACATAGATAATGTAATGCTGCTGCTTGTGAAAAGATGGCAATAGCCCACTGACTAGTGACTAGCCTGACTTTAACAGTATGCAAAATATAAGAACAAATTTTGAAAGAAATTATATGTAGAGAGAAATAAAAACCAATACAAAATGCAGCATGGCTTTAACAAAACTGAATCGTGCAAGAACAAGCAGATATGTTTCTTTGGGGATAAAAATGCTTTCCTATATAAGGGAAATGCAGCATTTTATCTGGATTTCAGGTAAACATTTGATTTGAAGCCATAGGGGAAAAGGTTACAATATATGCAGAAGCTGAGAATTAGTGTAATAACTATAAGGTCAACAGGGAACTGCCTAAAGGGCAGCTCACAACAGGTTCTGCTGAAAGGGAAATTATCAGGTGGGAGGAAATCTATTGTTTGACAGATTGACCTTAGGACCTATTTACTTAATAGTTTCATTAGTGACATTGGCACAGAAAATAGTAGCAAATGAGAGATATTTACTGATGACATAAAACTGGAAAGCATGAAAATAATTGAAAAGAAAGAAATGGATGACCTTGGAGGGGTGGCGCACCAGAAGTGAGATCATGTGTAACAGAACCGAGAGCAATGCCCTTGCACAGGGAGAGCAAAGACACTGGTCTGCCTCCACCTGTCTGCTAAAGGCTAGTTGGAGCCTTCAGAGATAGCTAACTAGTATTAAGCACATGGATACAGGTCGAATGTAAGCCATCTGCCTCCCAACCATGAATTTCTACTGGAAAGAAATATCTGCATGTGAATGGACCACAGGATGGGTTCGGAGCATCAAGAGGATGCATCCATTGACAAACCCAGAAGTTACTGTATATAGGGCAGGTACTTCCAACAGCAAAAGGAAAACAGTAGTGCTGCATGAAAAGCTGTAGGAAGTCCACAGAGGAAATACTGTTTTCTTTCCTGCTCATCTATTATCAAGCAAGAAGCACAGATACTGGAAATAATGCAGTAAGGGACTTCTCAAAAGAGTGGAAAGGCTACTTCCTGTGAAAATATAACAGGAGGACTTGTTGGGGTCAGCAAGGTGAAGTTTGAACCCTCTTGTAGGGTTGCTTTCTCTAAGTACATTTGGGGTGGAGAAAGGAGAGAGAGAAAAAGAGCTATTTAAGCTGAAGGACAACGCTGGCACAAGAGCTGTGTACACTGCTTCCCATTCAGAGCAGTAAGTCTTTGGAACAGTTTCCCAGTAGCAGTATTTGAAGGCAAAACTTCAGTAGGTCGTTATTAATCAGTTTGTGCAATGAACTCTAATTCCACCAGTTGCCTGATGTAGCCGAGCAGAGGACTTGCAGTCTGCAGGATCTCTTCCAGTCCTTCACTCTGAAGCTGAAGCCACATGCGTCTCTCCAGCTGAGATTCACTTGCACAGTTTTTCTCTGACAATCTCAATATAACTGATTCCACTTATGACCCATCATCAAATATATATTTGGGCACTTTGAAAATGCTGGCTTTGAAAGAAAGGTGGGAGACCTGCAGAGTGCTGCTTCCACACTTTTGGCAGTATTGGCCTCATCATAGGGATTTTAAGAGTTAACCAAGCTCAGAAACACTGAAGCTGAAAAAAGGAGCAGGGAGAGTGTGCGGCAGGAGGGAGGAATTGTCAAAAGAAGGCAAGTTAGGGTAAGACCTTACTGAGCCCTGTCCTTTCAAATTTCCTGTGCTTGACACATCATCAGGATGATGTCAAAGTGACTTAACCAGCTATGACACTTCATTCCAATGATGTGGCCAAGCAGAGGAAATTTGAAAGGATGTGGCTTACGGTACTGAAAACAATCATTTAGAGAAATGCATGACTGCTGTTTTTCAATTTAAATGAATTTTAAGCCCTTTCCCCCCTCTCCTAAACACATATTGCACCACTTGGAATATTTGCATTGCTGCTGAGCTTGCCAAAGGTTGCTAAAATGGCTTTAGCGTGATTAAAAGGCAGCCCCTAGTTTTGATGTGGGAAATTCATCGTATTTTCTGTTGTGTATTATAGTATCGATGGCATTGCATGGGTAACTACTAAAAATAGAAAAAAATTAATTCTGTTGTTATTGTTTTTGCTAATTTTAATACTATTAACTTGTAATAGTAATATCAAGCAAGCAAGCGCTATGAGCCAAGAAGCCCCAAAGTTTTAAGACACACTTGCCCCCTCCCACGCCCACTCACTTTGTGGCCCTTCTCCATATCTCTGGCCAAGCAGTTGGTGCTGGGGATGATGGGCAACCCCCAACTATCTGGCCAAATACTGTTTCAGAGCCTGGGACAGCAGGGGCTGCCCCTAGGATGCCCGAGCAGTCTTCTACGTGTAGGCAGCTCTGAGGTGACCACATCCCTCAGCAGAAATTGGCCTGGCCACAGCTGGTGTCCGCAAAGGCAACTCACCTTGTCTCATGGCTGCCACCCTGCAGCAATCCCCACTGCCATGAGGAAGATGAGGAGCCACTGAACACAGCAGCTTTTTTTGGGTCCCAGAAGTTCTTTATGATGGACAGATGCTGCTGGCTCCATCTCTCGCAGATCCTCCTTGAGAACTTTACATTAAAACTTCTTCTTAACCTTGAGGGGCAGTGTGCGTCGTGACAACATGGCATAACATTTTCCAGAACACTGAAATGCCTTGGAAGCATCATTTTCAAAAGAAAGCTCGTTTTCAAAAATGTCTTAGCCATGAGTAGGTTTCAATAACATGAGTCACAGTTACACCAGTGTCTCAGTTCCCAAGGCACATCTAAAAACTCTAGCTGTTCTTTCATGGAGAGAGTAGATTGTTCAAATGCCTATTTAGAGGACATGCAGTATATCTGTGGTTGCAGATACTTAGCCCAAGTCTGAGCGCAGTAAAATAACTTATAGGAACAGAGGGACTGTTACACCCAAAAAAAAACCATACCAAAGGACACCTTGCATATCATCAAAAAGAACCAATAAAGTTTCTTTTGGTACTGAAAAAGAGGCCCAATAGATTTTAAAATGTTAAGGGATAAATTAAAATAAATGAAGAACAACATTTATTTTTGAAGGTGGAGAAAAAAGGAGAATGAAATGCCCAGAAAATCAAGTACTTATGTGACACAGCCAGTAAAATACACAGTAACTATAGCTGTTAAAGAGGTCTGAGGACAAACATAGCTTCAGTACTTACACTCTTCTTAGTTAAAAACAGATAGCTTTTATTTGAAGAATGTGAATCCTTTCTTTGCTTTTGCCAGTCCTTCTTTGTTAGATGCTGGTTTAGAGTTTCAACTTCCACTTCTGTTTTAAGCAAGCAAAGCTTTATCTTCGACATGGTACATAATATTTTCTGGCAAGTCTTAAATCCTTGAATTCATCTTATCTCTATGGTGACGAGCCTACATTTGCAATAAAGTATCAAGGCTTTGCAGAGTAGAGGCGTTTTCAGATAAAAGCTGGTGCCTTTGATTTATGGCAGTCCTCAGCTTCTGTCATTTGAAAAAGAGAAATACCCAATTATTGGTTAACAGCAGCTTTTTCAGGAATAACTGTTTTGGAGTAAAAACCCCCATCTATAATTATTCAATCTGACTCAAAACATTGCTAATTTACACAAAATTATATGTGACTGATGAAACCAAATGGACACACACACTTGTCACTTGTCATCTGTGTTTGAAGTACCAAAAAGCTCCTTGTTGAGAGGAAGGAAGCAACACAGACCAGTCAAGGATTAAGAAGAAAAAGCGTTTTCCCATGTAATAACTTTTACAAATGGCATTTGTAAATGTCTTCCTTACTCATGCACACTCACTCCCACATGAACCGAAGCTATGACAGTAGCCAAGAGCTGTTGGCCCATTTATCTTTCAACCAAAAAGGGTGTGACATTCAATTCCCATTAAATCTATTAAAAGGACCCTTGAAAGCCAACTGCTTAATAGAATGATGTTTCCTTTTGAGAACACAGCCCTGTGCTGGTGGCAAAGACCATTCCATCTTTCACTAGGCATATACACACAGGTTTGCAGTGCTTACCTGACATAAGCAAAGCATCATGCTGAAAAACATGTTGAAATATGGATTTTTGTGTTCAGGTAACACTGAAACTGGCTGCAGGAGGTCTTTGAGTATGTCTGAGGTAAGGTCTGGTGCTTTGTAAGCACCATAAAGACAGTGAAAATAAAAAGGATCCAGCTAAGCATATGCAGTAGAGAACACAAACTTTCTGGTGGAACACAGTTATCTTTTTCTGAAAGTGTAATGGTATTATTTTGCAGTAATATTTTGCAAGGTACTTCTTTCCAAACCAAATCAACAGTTCCTTCATAAAGATGCTATTGAAGATTGTGAGGCTGACACGACATCTTTTAAAAAGAATCTGTGAGGGCAGACACTGATGGTTTTCCAAGCTTTTTCACTTCTGAAGTCAGCTATGATGTTAGTTCAGCCGTAAAAACCCAGTTGAAACCATGTGCAACACATGTTTGGTTTCAACTGTCTGTTGATTTCACACAATTTAGATATATATATATATGTATATAAGATCTTTGCCAGTGAGAGCAAAGATATTATTTTTTACTACTACTACTTTACAGTTGATGCCTAACACTAAGCCTTCGGAGTTTGTGTTAAATTTTAACTTCTGTTGGTTTTAGCCTTGTAAAAAATGAGGAAGAAATATGTTCCAAAATCAGCTCCCCCAGAACTCCTTGATCTTATCTGACATTTTCATATGAATGCCCCTCTAGGTCTCATGATCTCATTATTCATGAAAAAAGATTTATAGCATCAATTTTTTTTTTTTTTTCAAATATGTCAAAGTGGAAACTAGCATCTCAGGCCCCTTAAAACATTACAAGAAATATGATGTTGGGAAAGAGGTGTAGGAGGAAAGGTAATAACAGCAGTCATATAAACCCCTGGGGAAAACCTGTTTCCTTCAAGAAGCAACATCTTTTGTCTTTGTATGGAGCTTAATGTTAAATGAGATATTTGAAAGGAATTCCAAACTGGTATCTCAAAGGGATCTAACCAGACAGAAACATGTGATTTTGAAATGCTGCTGAGCTGGAAGGAAAGACAAGACCAGCACATCTGTGGATGCTATAGATACCAAGGAGTTTTGGGTGTCTGCCTGCATAGTATCGGCTGTGTACTTTTGTTTTTGTACTTATTTCAGTCTGACACAGCCAAGATCCATGGACAGGATGCATGTAGCTACTGGGTGACATGAAACTAAACTTCCAACATAAAACTGCTGTCCTCGCCCATACATTTTTTGAAAACAGAAAACAATACTTTTTCAGTGAAAGAAACATGAAAACAATTATTTTCCTAGTTTGAAGAAAGTTATATGCCTGTAACCACAGTGCCCAACAGTTGTAGTCACGTCAGATAACCCCCAGACCAAAAAGTGACATACCACTAAAATCAAGTTTCCTTTGCTGGATGCCTCCTCTGGCTTCCCCTACATTCTCTCTTTGTCCTATGTTTATTTCCTCCTTGTCTCTAATCTGATTTAATTTCTAACCTGCTGGTATTCAAATGGCTATTTTGAATGCTATTTTGGCCTTGTTCCTATGCAGAGTTGTTGGTGTCATAACCAGGGAGATTCTCATGCTTGCACTCAAAGCCACTTCTTGGGCTGCCACAGCATTTTTAAGCCATGACAATATTCTTCAAACACTGTAAGAACTGTTCTTCATACAAACACTTTATCAAACCAGAGTTTCTAATATAGTCTTAGCTTTCCACAACTGCCACATGATGCATAAATCACTTAGAAAACAGGTTTGTAGCAAGATTCACAGTGACTCCCTGTTTTTTGTCAGCTGTTGTGCCTCTGAGCACGCCTTTATATACAAACCTATTTCGATCACCATATGTATATTTACAAACTGGGGATCCTAAAGAAAGCAAAAGAACCTGCTGTTAATAAGTATAGTTTGTAGGCAGGGAAGGAAGACATCAAAGATATCCAATGGTTATACACCTCATTAAGGGCCCAAAGAAGTCTAAATTATCTTTTCCTCTTTGCATGTGCAGAGCAATTTCCACAAGATACGGTTTTGCTTAGTGCCTTGCATGACTGGGGATGGAACAAATGAGGAATTCTGTGAGCGTTTTTGTATTAAGCCCTAATCCACAAAGATATGTCTATGATCTTTATACCAACAGCCCTCTCCTTTTGATAGTAACTTAATGGCGACAAGTATAAAATAGGTCAAATGTACTAGGTAATGCTTCAAATGATCTATCTACTAGAAAAGAAAATGCTGGCAAAGATCATTGTTACAGGTGAATCATAGGAATAGCAAATTCAATCCAGTCACTGCTGCATACAATTACTACAGCAAGGGTTTAGATGCCATGCAGGAGTATTGTTGTCCTAGTTGGACAGTCTTTCTAATGAAGGTGGGAAATGAAATCAGACTAATCTGTTTTACATCAAAAAAGCATATTAGTCGATAGGAAGCATCAAGATAATCTCTACTGTACGTAATGTCAGCCTTGACACTAGCCACTCAACAAGGGATACTTCAGCCTTTTAAACTCAGGTTGTTCCAGTGTGGAGGCGGGACAGACAATAGACATCCTGCCTGTGAGAGAATCCGGGGCAAAGCTAGAGGGATAAACTTTCTGCCCTTTTCTCCCTTCTTATCTCAGTATAAAAAGGCCTTAGGGAGTTGACCAGTCTAAAATTATTTGAGCTAGATAAGAGATGTAGAGCTCAGTAAAGAGAAGAAGACAATCTGGTGGGGTGCCATGAGATGGCTGTCCAGTGCTCCATATGGGAGAGGCACGCCTTCAGGATGAAGAGTGGGATTTGGTTGTGTGCATGTTTGTTCAGAGAAATTTGGGATGAAAGAAGCTTTTTAGATCACATAACCCAGAAAAAAAGGGTTGGGTTCCTTCATCCCACTGCCTCTCTTGGGCAAGCCAGTGGCAGAGCATGTTACTCAGCAGGGTATGGTGCCACGAGCACAACTAACAGTGCACAGTCAGGGGAATACATGGGTTCCCTATCCAGGGGACAAAGAAAAGTTAAGCACCAAAACCATGTTTCTCCTGCAACCAGGGTGCATGCACGTGCTAATTTAAACCTACGTCACTCAGTCAACTGCACCTAAGATACCTCAATATGAACTTTACCCTAAGCCGTGCAAACATTTTGGGAAACCCTGGGACACCCTTGGAAATACCAAAGTCCGTACTGCCCTGCTGAATTTGCCCCAGCATCTGTGTGAGAGGGTTTCACGGGGGCTGGGGGGTGGATGGGTGGGTACCTGCCCTCACTGTAATCCCAAATAGTTCAGCAGTGTGGCTGAAACAAAGCAAGCTCTCCCCTTTTGGTCACTGGCAATTTCATTGGTTGATGTAAGTGTGGTTGTTTCTCACAAATTGACGTTTTCTCACTGGGGTAGATAGACACATGTAGACCGAAAAAGTAAACAGCTTCACTGTTTAAAACCATCATCACTGACTCCAACAGATGCCCCCATACTTATACTCCTTATATTCCTATATGGAAACTGCAGTAATATCGTGCCAGCCTTACTGGTTTTAGCGGAACAAAGATCTGAGAAACAAGGCCCACTGCTTGCCTTCACCCAACGCCTAAAGTGCCCATCTCTATCAGCAATTCATAACCTTGATTCTTCCTCTGGACCCAGACTCATAATTCTTTGATTTCACAAACCAAAGCTGGTTTTATGTCTTTCAAAAGACAGGTGAAATGCCTGCTTGCTTTTTAGCCACAAGCCCAGCAGATAATTAATCTCTGTTCACCTAGGAAGCAGGTACAGTTCCAGCATCTGCCTGGGGACATTTGTGTACATGCTACACACCTCCCTGGGTGAACACTCCCATCATGCAATAATTTCATGTGAGGTTCTGCCAATCCCTCCTCTTGGACCCATCTTATTTTACTTAACTATTTCAATGCTAGTTGGGCACAGGAGGAGAGAACAGCTCCAAAACCCCATGGTTTTGTAGATCAAATGTATTGGGATAGATGGGGTTTCCACTTCCACACCCAAGCCAATGCCTGAAAAAACACCAAAATCACATGAGAGAGGAGGAAAGATTGCTCTTACTCCATAAAAATCTGAATTATTTCACGCAAAGTGGAACTTCTATGTTCCATGCTGGCATGTATCCACAAAAGATGTTGTGTTGGCTCCAGCTCAAAGGCAGATTAGAGCCTCTCTCCAGGAGATGAGAGGTGCAGGGCCAGACACCCTCTGGAGGGACTTGGATCTGCCTGGCTAAGCCCTGGTATCACCAGCCTGTTCATGAAAAAGTAGAGAAATCTGCTCCTCTGAAAAAATAAGTGATTCTTGGGGTAAGGACAGCATGAGAGTTTCTATTTTACAGCAGCCATAAATTGCACTTTGCAGAGTATTATAATGATTGTTACCTCTGCCTCCATGTTAAGATTAAATGGTTTCCTAAAAGATAAATCTCAGAAGCCACTGTACTAACGTATTTGAAAAAAAATAATTTCTTCTTTTGCAGAATTTTCTGGACTTACAGCTTATGCTACACCAATGCTGATCACTTTGATGCCTTGTGGCCTTAACAGCTATTAACTATCTTCTAAAAGCTTATTGGTAAAATATTAACCACATCATATACCTTGTGTATCAAAAGGAAATTCAGTTTGACAAGACTATTTAAAAATAAATAAAGTTTCCACTTTTACACAGTACCCTCATAGCCTAGAAACTCATTTAGATTTTTGTGTAAGTATATATGAATTATTTAAGAAGATAAGCAAAATCTGATGTTCTCTGATCCTTCTCTCAGGAAGCTTTAAATATGAAAATTCCCTTGCTTTCTCAGAGTGACTTGCTTTTTGTTCTCTTTTTTTTTTTTGAGATCTTTGAGAACCACAGTTCCTGCAAAGCAAAATCATTGTAAAGCATAGGCAGTCTCCAAAATGAACAAACAATATTATGAAATGTCTTTGTAGTCTGAAATACCACTATTAGGCAAAGGAGCCTTGTTCCATATGCCACTGCAAATAGCAATTAGTTCAAGTAGAAAAGATTACGACCAGGTGCAGGTTTTGAAGTGACTTTTGGTGGGAGGAGGGAAAGGTCTCTCTTTTGTTAATTGTCTGTGGTAATTCATCAGGCATCTGAGGAATTTAGGGATATTCAACCTTTTGTGCTTAGCCAACAAAATACAACCTCTATGGCACCCCTGAACTGGATGGAGATACAGGGCTTATTGACGGTTGTCAGTCCGCTGAAGTGAAAGACGACATGAGGAAGAGGCACAAGTTATATCTGTCTTCCACAGCACATCTATTTTGCAGGGGCTTTGTTGAAGGGCTCATTGAGAAGAGAGGCAGAATGAGCTCCTCCAGTGTGGGAATCTATGGACAAGCTCAGCTCGAGAGCCCAATGCAGACAGCCGGGGGATGAGGTGGCTGCAGTGGTTCTCTCAAGTCTTGCAAAGCTATAGGTGACTTTCAGAAAATGAGAAAGAAAGGGGGCTAACACAACAAAGTGTGCCCCTGAGGAGAAAGATACTCTCAAAACTTCAAAAACCTCCTTAAAAGATTGGATTAACTTCTTCTAATCCTTTGAATCATGGGTAGATATGAGTTCAAAGGACTAATGTAATTTTATTATTACATTTAATCAAATGTTTAAGTTAAGAAATAGGAACTGAGCTAAGGGCAACCTTCCCTTATCAGCTTCCAATGTCTGAAAGCAGGAATGAATTAATTAAGTAAATGTAACAAGCTTAGGGGTATAACATACAGCAGCAGCTGAGTCAGCTTGACCATTGGATGTTTGTTGGGGTGAGATGTGCAGCTCAAGTACTACCAGATGATTCAATTCACATATCTTGGCAGTAACAGATAAGCCAAAAGGGATGCCCAGAGGGAAGTAGTGTCATAAATTGGCAAGGCAGAGAGTTATTCACCAGCTTAAACAAAATGTTGTCATCAAGGAAGTTGTGCATTTAATCCATACAGGAGAGTAGGCTGCCCTTGCAAATAAAAGCAGACTTTGCAGGTTACCTTCTCATTCAAGGAGAAATGAGTTTTGCCAGCTCTAGGCCTATTTTATGCAACTGGTTTACATCAGGCCATGTACTCCAACCCCTCACTTTCAGGAGTTTCAGCCCAGTGCCAAATGAGAACCCATTGGTCATGATAAGATAATTGGAAGTATAGGGTGTATATTCCTGCCCTTTTCTATAGCATCACACAGGCAAATATTTCTTCACAAGTGCAACAATAATGTAAGATTTCTTCAAAGACTGCACATTTGCTTGTATTGTGAACCAGGAAATTGTGATATATAATCAGATCCACCATCATAATGTATTTCCAAATGACATATGACTAAAGACTTTTCTTTCTGTCTTTCTTTCCATAAATTAACTACAGATGAGATGTGACTAAATTGCAGTAGGTTTCATCAATGCACACTAAATGAAGTCAATGCAGTTTAACAAAGGAAATTCCATTCTAACAGCACAGGTTTCAGCACAAACATTTCTCCTTGGATGACAGATAGAAATCTTCAGAGATGGACAACTAAGTACAGAAAGAAAGAAATTATCTAAAAAATCAGAGTACATTATTGAATATTTTCAATTCAGTGGGAACCTAAGTGTTGCTGAAAGAAAGGTAAAGTGCAATGTCATTTGAATGAATCATTCCAGGGGCTAGGGATTTCTTCTGTTTGCTAGAAAATTAAAGCTACATAACGTCAAGGGGGGAAAGAAAGGGAATGGATAAAACTGAGCCCTGTTCTTTTGCCTCTTTCAACTATCCAAATTTCGGAAAAGCATGGAAATGTCATGAACAACAACCTCAGACCAAACCAACCACCAACTTAATATCCATGAAGAAAAGGCGCTGGCAATACACTGACTGAAGTCATGTTACCTAGGTCCAGCATAAGACCAAGAGCTAGGAATTTAGGAAACACACAGGAAGAATTTCCCTCTGCTTCAAGCCCACGTCTTAAACATGAAAACCAAGTAACTTCTGAGTTTCCAGCTCTTGCATTCCTCCCCGGGTCTTTTTTTGCATACATTTGTATATGTGCGCATCATATGAATGTTAGTGCTCCCTCTAATTTCATCCTTTCTCCTGTATAGTTTCTGCAGAAAACCCAGGCTGTTGACTGTATGGCTCTCAGACATTGCCATGGCAACGGATCGTGAGGTCAGAGACACGGGATTAGGAGTTCCTGGCATCGCTGAGCTAAGGGAGAAGCCTGGCCGGGAAGGAGAAAACTCCCTTCCAAACAGCTTCAACAATAGAAATGGGAATTTCAAAAGCAGCTAGCGAAGAACGCTTGGTAGTAAACTATCCAGAAACAACCAGAAATTCAGTTTCAAAAATCTGTTGTCAGAAGAGAATCCCAAAACAAATGGTATGGGAGTAAATCATTAAATCAGTGGAGCAAAGCCAGCGTTGTGTCAGCAGTAACTGTGACATCACAATCAAGATCATTTTACCGTTTTGCCAATGAAAGCAAAATGCAGTGGTGGAAAATATAGCATCTTTAAGTAAATTATACAATGAGGATTTATTTCGGCTCCACTGGTAAAAAGCTGAGTGCAATTTTACATTAATTATTCACTCAGACCGAAAGTTCACGGTAGAAAAGACAACGTAGGAACTGTATGTGTCAATGCACTTAAAATAATCAGATACCTCAGCTTATATGTGTGGGAATACTGTGCGAAACTGCAAGCGGTAACAGGGGACTTGACAACCCAAGTCCACTCCCACAGCCTTTCCTTTGGAAAAGGAACAGATGTCAACAGCTGAGCCGGCAGCCCAGCCTTTTGGGGGCTGAGAGAGGACCCTCCCCAGCCCTGCAGCACAGCTTATCACAGCACCGCTGCGCTCAGCCAGCTGCCAGACCTCCTTCTTGGGGTGGGTGTGCAGCCGGGGAGGGGAAACCAGAAAAAATAAAAACAAAAATGGGGAAACAAATACAGGGAAGGAAAGAGCGCGGCGGTCCAGAGCAAAAGCTGAAACTGGGTCATGTTTTATATGAGGGGGGTTTGTAACAAAATCAGCTGGTTCTTTCTCTAACCTTGAAAAGAGGGAACTGGGAGCAAAATGCCTTGCTCCTCCTCTCCTGCCTGGGTGGCCTTGCTCCGTCTTGGACTCGCTATTCCGATGGTTAATCTACTTATATGCCTACCTGCCACATCAGGATGTCTTTAAATCAGAAGAGCTCCGTCTGCTCCCGAGGCAGGAAGCCTTGATGACTCATGTGTTGGACAAGGACAACATGTGATCAGCTGGAGGACCTCAAGCAATATATTTCAGTGGAAAACTAAATAAACTGAAGGATCCACACACCCCCACCCATCATGATTTCAAAGGTAACTTTAGAAACCAGCACAGGAGTCAGCGCATCTTCAGCACTGTGCTGTGATTTAAGGCAGGAACGATTAAGGTGATTAAGGTGAGTACCCAGCAAGGGAATACTGAGGCAGAGAGCCCTGAGCTATCTATTTCCAGAGCTGAATGCTATATGATTACTAACTGGCATTGCTGCAAAAAAAGGCACAGCCCCACATAAAGCCATCTATATTGCAGCTGGGACGTGAGCCAGTACCGTCGTGTGTCCCCACATTGTGCCATGGAGATATATCAGCCTCTTTAGAGGCTGCCCAGGACTCCGTGCCCTGCTGCGTGGGGTGGACCTGCCTGATGAAAGAGTGGTGAAACAACTGTTAAAAATCTGTGCTTTTGGAATTAAAACTCTATTTCACTGAACTGAATTCCAAGCAGACCAGCCCATTTTTGGTACGGATGTTGTAATGACCTCTAAATGATTTGAATTGCTGGTAGGATTTTTGTGCCTGTTTTACAACCCAGAAACCCTGGGCTGTAAAACAGAAGCTGTGAGTCTAGTGGACAACGTTTTCCTCAGCGTTTGCGCTGCTCCTTTCAGTGTCAGTGAACTGTGAAGAAGCCACAGTCCAGATTAGCAGTGAGCCTTCTGCATTGTTTTCTGCATTGTTTCCTGTGGTATTTTAAGCATCTGATGTATAGACAACAATTACCCGTGTTGCTGGCACGCACCTATGTGTTGTCTGCTAGTGTTTCATATTTCCCTTAAATCATGAAGGAATGGCAGGCGTAGAAAATTATTTTCACATAAACCCTCACTCTTCAACAGCCTGGCCGCTTCTCAAGTTTTGCTGGTTTTTTACTTCTGCCATTCCCCACACAGCACTTTGCAGAAAAGCAGTTGATGCAAAGAGCTGGCTGCACATTTAAATGAAAACAACAGTGTGGGGAGTCAGTGAAAGGTGCTTGATCAGAATTAACCCACCAACTCAGTGAGGTGGGTGGGTGACTCTTCGGAGAGGACTGCTGGGTTTATCTTCAAGGATGTTGCTCCCTGAAATAGTAGGATGCCTCTAGTACCAGTAGTAAATGTTGCCACATGGCACCAGTTATGTCAAAATTGTTCTTAAAGTTGTGGTTGCAGAAAAGGCACCTACTCGTATTCATGTATCTTTTCAAGTGGTTTTGACCTAGCCACTAACATTTTTACTGGAGTTCCCTGAATAACTTAATCTTGCTTTGTAATAAACTTACAAATTACTGGAGAAATGCTGTGCACCTGCAACTGGCCACAGAAAAATGTACAGAACAATCGTGTTGCGTCTTCGCAGGTGAAATGAGTGAATTGCAGAGGTTCAAGCACTATAAAATATCTACAAGGAAAAAAGAAATTAAATAGTTATTAATTTCTTATAGCCAAAAGTGAGTGAGGAGGAATTTTACTGGCACTGGAATACACGGGGGTCAGAGGAAAACCAGTCTGTTTTTATCAGAAAAGATTTTGCTACTGACAGCTGCCTCCTCTAACACCTTGCCATACTGAGAGTAAAACAAGAGATCAAGAAAAAGCAGTTTTCAACTTAAGCTAAAATATTTGCTGCTTGTGTTTTGCACCATGTTTTCATTGTACCTAGTTCGCTAGGTATAATTATTCTACTTAAGACATCATATGAAAAATGACAGGCAAGCTACAAACACTCTGATATCAAGTACAGACTCATGTCCACATGTTCACACTTGTGCTCTCCCACACTTTTTCGTCCTTTAATTATGTTATTTTTTTAGTAAGTAGCAGATTACCTGACATGTATGTCAATTAGTCATCCTTTTCCCACTGCAAATCTTACCATCTGTTCAAGATTTCTTAAGATTCAATGGGAGTTTTCGATATTATTCACTGGGCCAGACCCTCAAATGTTCAAAAAATGGTATGATTATACCAAAGTTTAAATTCATTGGGAGCTTTATAGAGAAAAGACAGTCTGATCCAGCTGGATCTAAGAATTAGATACAACCAAATCATATGTTTAAAGATGGAGACCTAAATTCTCGGTAATTCTGGATGTACTGTTTCAATGTCTTAAATTCTCTACTTATGTAGCCATTCTTGTCTTTCTGCCTTTATAGGCACAAGAAAAATTTATTTCTTGCAGAGTGCTTGCCATCTGTAAAGCCCCATGTACTGCACAGAGGTGAGTAATCACTGGGCCGATGCCGTGTGCAAGTGCTTGTTTTGCCCCTGGTCATCTGCTGTTCCCAGAAAAGCATTCAGGTTTTTTGAGTCCCAGGTTAATTCTTATAATGCTTCTAGGACATAGCCAATTGCATTAAACTCCGAGATCTAATGCAAGTGCAATTAACTTCAAGGAATCTAAAGCAGAGAGATACAAGGTTTGATCCTCAAAAGTACTGATAATTAACTCTAAATTGTATAAATTTCATTAATAGATAAGTGTGATCAGTCCCTTTACAGGTGCAAATCGTTGTGCCAAATTACTCAATTCTGACAAAAAAACCCCACCACCAACCTGTTTCTGTATATCAGTCTGATTTCTATAATATTCTACTATAACCAAAAAATCAGAGCTGCTGGTTGTCTTCCTGGCCTTAATAATGTAACATGTAACAAAAGTTAAAAATAAAAAATCAACCTCACTAAATGTTTTGAATAGATTAATAATTGAGAATACATCCTCTTGGGTAAGATTCTGAAAATGTATCACAAACACAAGAAATTACTGATGCTAAAAACCCTACCACTGTTCCAGCTGACTAAAAATAGAGGTCTGTAAAAATATTCAGTCGGAAGTTTGTAACTGTTTGTAACTGTTAGTCATATTTTGATCTCTTAAATCTGTCTTCAGTGCAAGAAATTATTACTATAAAGCAAACCCAAAAATAAAATTTTGGAGAGCTGTGAGGATATATTACAGACAGCTTCAGTAGGTGTATATTTCTGTTCTAGTAAAATGATTCTACTAAATACCTAACACAGTAATTGCATTTTTGCAGGCATATAAAGATCATCATTCATTATATTTATTCTACTTTTGAACTATGCATGTTCTTCTAGAGGACTTACTGCACTTCAAACATCAGCCATCACAATGCTGAACTTATGCAGTGAGACCCATCAGGTCCTTGGCACCAAGGATCTCACCCTGCAGACCTGCTCTTCCTGGGCCACACTATGTCCGAATACAGAAATAGTCAACCTTCCCTCACCCTCTTCCCAGTACATTTGGACCTTTTGGCATGGTTCTTAAGAAGTCCCTACCGATCATATACTCAGTAAGACTGCTGGGGAAACCTCTTCAATATTCTGCCATAATCCCCCTGGTCCTATGAGAGGGAAAGCTCATTCCTGTGCCTGCCCAGGGAGGAGAGTGGGGAAGGCAGCCCTGGGGTAGATGGTGGGGGGAAAGATATACAGCTGCTTCTGCAGGGATGCAGGACACCTCCGAAGGACCAGGAGCATGGAGGGTGTGGTGGGAGGTGCAAAGAGAAGGGACATAAAGTCCTTTTGGGCAGCCCCACTAAACCTGTATCTCTGGGGAAGCTGCCAAGGGCCATGAGGCCACCACAGCTGGCAGTGGCACAGACTGCTTGGGACTGCTTGTCCCCTTCCAGGGCAGCTGGGATCAGAGGAGAGACTGTCTTTGCACATGTGACATACCTCATCCAGAAAACATAATCTCCACTTCTCTTCTCTTCTCTTCTCTTCTCTTCTCTTCTCTTCTCTTCTCTTCTCTTCTCTTCTCTTCTCTTCTCTTCTCTTCTCTTCTCTTCTCTTCTCTTTTCTCCTACCTACTATGCAATCAGCAGACCAACTGCAGCATTTTTGTTTGCTAGGTATGGGCCAAAGCTTTGCTTTTCCCCATGTTCCTTTGGGTTTTGTTCCCCACTTATTTTGCCAATTGCAACAACTTATTTTATAGGGAATATTTTCTTCATCCCACCATACTTCACAGATCGTACAGTCTGCTGAGGTTCAACCTCCCTAGGACACAGTTAAAAGTCAACTGCCTCCTCCTTAGATTTATTCTTTTCTAAATTTCTTTCAGGAATAAAATGCTCTTTTTTCACTCTAAATCAATGAGACCTCTTTAAAAACCTGGGATTAGAAATTCCAGCATGAAATCTTGTGCAACAGTCAGGGAAGGGTGGAGATATAAATATCATAAAGTACAAATTCATCACCGAATCTGGAGCACATCCACAAATTTAAAAGCCAATGGGACACTCAGAGTAGAGATAAACACAGATGGACAACAGCACTGCCAGAGAGAAGGATTAGACGGGACCCACAAGTGACATTAGGGAACGGTTAGATCAAGGCAATGCATTTTACTCCCACAAATGTCCTTGCTTCCCACCTCTTCCAGTAAATGGAAGCAAGAAATTTCTTACCCCCCACTAAGAATTCTTACATCAGGGACCTTTTAAGGGTGCAGTCAGTATGTCCTGCTTGGGTCTGTGCTTCTGGCATGTCCCTGTTCAGAAAGCTGACCACTCCGTGACCTTCCTGTGCTCTTCCCACTTGTTGTGTTGTCACTCAGCTATGGGCAATGCCAAAATTTCCCCTCTGAACTGTGTCTTAATTCCTGTGATTACCCTGGTCTGCTCTGTGTCCCTTTCTAAAAAAAAATTTGGCTCCTTGGACCTCATGTGCATAAATTTGCTCTTTGGAATAAATTGTTTCACTGCATGCAAGCACATTACAGGCAAAAATTCAATTCCTCCTCCAATGAAAAGGTTGCTGGTGGTGACTTTACCTGGATAGTTGGTGTTGTTCAGCCTGGAGAGGAGAAGGCTCTGGGGAGACCTTATAGTAGCCTTCCAGTACCTGACAGCAGCCTACAGGAGAGACGGGGAGGGACTTTTTATCAGGGAGTGTAGTGATAGGACGAGGGGTAATGGTTTTAAATTGAAAGAGGGGAGATTTAGATTAGATACTAGAATGACATTCTTTACTGTGAAAGTGGTGAGACACTGGAACAGTTTGACCAGAGAAGTTGTGGATGCCCCATCCCTGGAGGTGTTCAAGACCAGGCTGGATGGGGCTTTAAGTAACCTGGTCTAGTGGGAGGTGTCCTGCCCATGGCAGGGGGGTTAGAACTCCATGACCTTTAAGGTCCCTTCCAACTCTAACCATTCTACAATTCTATGATTCTATAGCACCCTTCAAGAATTAAAAAAAAAAAAAAAGCAAAAAGCATGATACTGCTCCCTGTTTCCTTCTTTCTCCCTGGTGGCTTTGAACTCTCTGGATGCTTCAAAATGTAATAGGAAAGCTCTAATTTCTGAGCCAACCCATTTCTCTCACTAGCTCTCAGTATCTGTCTAATGAGACAACTACTACCAGTGTACCTACCACAAGTGTTTACTGCCCCGTTAGTAGGGAGTGATGCCTCCCACAGATGACACATAACACACCAGCAATGTGTTAGCTGATGTTCTGCAACGTTTAAAACTTTGAACTGATTTAAGCAATTTTCGCCCCCGTTTCTGTACATAGCAGGCACTTGTGATGAATGTAGTAACCTAAACAGGACCCTGGATGAGTCACAGAAGAATTTTCAACAGGAGGTTTTTGACATTACAAAACACTTTCCTTTATTTAGACAGAAGGAATGATTTCTCAAAAGTTAAAAGAAGTCATGCTTGTTTGAAAATGAAACCTCTAGGATGATTTTTAAAATTCTGCCTGACTTACCTGGTAAAAGCAGCCAGCGGTCCTTTTCCAGGAAGATCAGCCATAAGCAAGTGGTAAGCTTAACACAGTGGTCAGCTCGTACACTCTGGATATTCATGCTAAGAGACATTTGTTACTCTGAGTCAAGTCAGAGTCAAGGCTTGTTGCTGGAGTCCCCAGCATTACTTAATATTTTTTATATAGAGTTTTTCATTTTCTGGAGATTTTATTTTTTAATGCACTGTAGTTGCAGACGAAATCAAATGTTGCAGCTGCTGATTCCCATTCATTTCTAGGCATGGTTGATCCATGCTGCCCTGTATGGTAGGCTGTTCTTGTGGCTGCATCCCAAAGGCTTGATTCCCATTTAAACTAGGGCTTGATTCCTTTTTACACTACTATGAAGCAGCAATGGAAAAAGAAACAGAAAGAAGAACTGGGCCCTAAATAAACTGAAAACACCTATTTGTCAGGCAGCTAATCCAAGATGTTATAGCCATTTATAAAAACTTGTTATTTTTCTACAGTCATCCAGGAATGTTGTTAATAGCTCTTCACTGTGGTGCCAAAAGACACTTTTTGAAGGGATTTAATGCCCAGTTCATTGCAAATCTGATCTTTGTTTTTGCCTGTTCCCCAGCCGGCAGCTAGGAACAAAACAGACTTTGAAGCCTACAGCATTATTAATCTGAGACTTATTACCGTAAGAGAGAGAGAAGGAAATAAATCCCTTCTCCTAGCACTACTAACTCAGTGTAATGGCCCAAGAATGACAAGCTAAACATTACTCCAAAATTATCAGGCTTCATTTCTCATGACGGATAGCAAGCAGCAGATTGCACTTTATCTTTTTGAGCTGACCTGACTGCAAACAAGGGAAGCGCAGAATGCCAAAGCCCTCCGTTCCCTCTGTGCAGCCACTTCCAGCAGAAGCTGTGTATCATGATGCAATATTTAGCACTTTGTTCTTCTAGTGCTTAGGACAAAACTATATTCAGAGCAAACTGGATCCCTGGAATAAAAAAAAAAAAAAGAAAAAAAAAGAATCTGAAGCCATTTCCCTTTACAGACCTGTGCAGCATATGCCTGTGCTGATTCTGGAGGAGAATGCAGGGCTTGGTTAGGGGGAAGCTCTTCAGAAAAATTTATCATCAACATATCTCTTGAGCTGAGCTTTGATCAGCTTCTTTTACTGTCCAGCAAAACAGTTGGTAACCACTAAAACATTTGGAATGATGTCATGTGGTACAACCAGGATCAGCCTGGAGTATAAGGCGGTCAAATGCCTTTACAGTGAAGACACTCCTCTCTCTGTCAATGCCATATCAGGTTAATGACAAGCCCACCCTTTATGCGTGCCTAAGGACTTTGCAAGTGGTAAAAATCACCAGGGATGAAAGGGTATTTTAATTTCTGTCAACCAACTTTCATTTATCATCACGCTCACAGTTGTATGATGATAAATTGTCATTTTTTTTACTGTTTTTTCCCCCCCCATTTATTTCCCTACTGATAGAAAAACTGTCTAAATAATACACCTCTTCCGTATTTTCTCATTATTCTTACCAGTCTGATACTGGTAGCCCAGCAGCCGCTGCAGCTATGGAAAGGTGCGAACTGCTTTTGCAGCCCACTGGTTTGGAAGTAGTGGTGACTTCTACTCTCCTTCCTATCTTACCTAACCAGCAAGATAAACTTGTCCCTAGTTGCATTAGTTGTTTCTAGAGAAGAGGATAAATGAGTTCATGTAGAATCCGAATGCCGTAGTCCTGCATCGCTGGTATTTCTCAGCAGGTCTCAGGGTAAAGCTCCTATCACTTGCCAAGGCTGTCATCATGTCCATCAAAATATGCAAACATTCACATGGCTGTTTGCCTCCTGCTGTGCCCAGGAGTATTTTCCTCTGTTTCAAAGGGGGAGTACAGGAACGGGGTTCCATCATGCAAGTGCTGTGTTGGAAAACTTGCCCATCATCCCACACTTCCAACTTTCTTCCATGCACCTTAGGGACTAAGTTCCTCTTTTACAAGCAAAGTGCATGTATTTTCTTAATTCATGCACTTAAAAAAATATTATGCAGAATTTATTCACCTGGTTCATATAACAATTACTCTCTTTGTGCTGCAGATGGTTTAATGAAATAGAGCAGAAATAAGGGGTAGAAAAATGGCACTGCAGTTCTGCTCTGTTTGTCAGTAGTATTTTGTTATTACAAGAATGCTTGGGGTTATATTGTGTTTTAATCTTTTGTAAGACCAGTTGTTTAGATCCCATTTGGAAGGCTGTGGAGAAAATGCTCTTTTCATAAAAACAATCCAATTCTGTAAATATCTTCTGTCATATTTATCCTTTTGGAATTAAATTCAATTTTTTTATTAAACTTGCTACCAGAAGAAGCAATAGTTGCAAAAACTGTTTAAATAGGTACCATTTGTGAATATAAACAGTTTCAGATTTTTTTTTGTCTGAAGGCTTAAGTGGTTTCATAATTTCTGGTGCGGTTTTGTGAGTGTTTTTATACAGAAATAGACCAAAGCATGCTGAAACTACACGTAAGCAGTGGAGAAGGGGGAGGAGGACGGTTGATTTAAAAAGGGCTGGAGATCAGAATGGGAGGCTGCGAACACAAATGAATTACACGTATGTGAGTTGCAAATGGAGTAGGGAGTCACTCTCCACATTTGGAAATGATAACAAGTATCAGGCTGTCCTGTGATCTCACAGTCCGGAGTTGTAAATCCAGGGAGAAAAAAAAGATCAGTAGACCACAGTTTGGATCAGGATATGAGCCTTCAATGAACATGACAAGGTAGATGTCTTTACTACAGGCTAGCGGTGGTTCATCAGGCACCACTTCATAGATGCCTTCAGACTTTAACTGCTACTTGATATCTACTTATAGGGGCACTTAAAGATAAATCGCTTAAAGATAAATCACTCACAAGGTTAAAAAAAAGGCAAAGAAAGAAGCAGAAACATAAGGAAGACAGCAAAATGAGAGAAGACATGTTGGGTAAGTAATGGATTAGACTGTACCCTAACACACGCCACTCCTTACCATCGCATTCAACGTGTTGCCCTGGGCTGCATCCCTGCCCAGCTGCTGCAGCCACAACACTGCCTCTCTCTTTCACATCTTCCGCCTGTCTCCAGGAGCAGCAGTGACACGAAGCAAGGCAGAGAAAGGTAAAATAACCTGCCTTTCCAAATCCATACGGACACTGCACCTGGGGACAGCAGCTACGGGCACAGCCTGTTCTCTGGTCCCCTCTACGCCAGCACAGAGGGGTGGTGGCCTGCACACTGAGCAAGCACGTGCCACAGCCCTTCTACGTGCACCCTGGCACCAAGGGTGATTTGGTCTTTAAGATAAAGATTTTGAGGCTCTCAGGCTCACCCCATTGTTAACATGTTTAAATTATCCCTTTAAATTACTGAAAGAAAAAAAAAAAAAGACAAAGACACCGTTGAGGTTCCAATGCATTCGCGACACTTTCCTCCAACAGGGTTTTGGGGTGTCTCTGCTCTCAGCGAGTGCCCTGGTAACCCTGTGCAAACACAAGCAGGTAAGCACCCCTCCTTTGCACAACTTGTCTGAGCCAGGCGGGCAAGAGGCACCCAGAACACCCACTGCTTTGAAACCGTGTCTGCAATGGTATAACCGTGTCACAAGACTGGTCCACAGGCTATTTCCAGCATGAGCTCCTCTGTCTCAAAGACATTTCTTTGTCTTAGCTTAGCTGTCCTGCCCAGCATCGTCTCCCCCTCCACCAAGTCCTTAAAAGCCAACTGCTGTTTGAAGAATGACTTCAGCCTCACGAGATCAGAAGCTGTGGGTAGTCACACACAGTGATGCTAAGCCTCTGAGGTAAATGATGACACAGCGAGCAGGGAAATGGGAAATCAGACCCATGTGGCTTTCCTGGGGGGCTTTTTTTTTCATATTTGCTGCCTTGTTAAAAGGCCCTCCCAAAAATCACCAAGGGAAGTAAAAATGGGATCATACTACTCCTCATTCATAAGCCCTGCTTCCACATAGCATTGATTCACTCCACATATTATTTTGTTGTGGCAGACAGGATAGCAACTACCAATAAAACTCGTTAAGTTTATTGTTTCATCACTTAAGGAGCAGTGCTTGAGCTGGCCGTTTACTGCTTAGCTCTATTGTTCCCAAGCTGTAGCTGATAACAGTTCACAGGCAGGATCTCTGGATTTTCATTTGTCTCTAAATTCCAACACTTGCATAGTTGATTATAATTTGGTTATCTGAACTGGGTCATTTCATCTCTCCCTGTTATACAGCCACAAATCTGCTTTCTCCAAGCTAAAAAGTTACAGCAAACTCCTGATTCAGTCTGCAGTTCCTTTGAGTTCTGAGTACCAAATGCTGTGGTCTACAAAAGATTAAAACCAGAGATGAAACCTGATTGTTGTTCCATGCATCTGCTTTAAATTGGTTGTTCTGTTTACTTTAGAGACTTCAACTGGGGCAACAAAAAAGCAAGCATCCATTCTGCAGAATTAATCTTGCTGCATTGGGCTTCATGCTCAGATTTTATTTACCCTTCGCTTTTAGAGCATCACTGAAATCTTGCCTGCATTGCAAAATCGGCATGACTAACAATTAGCATATGCCATTAAATTAAGTGCTACCTCTGCATTAAATCCTGTAAGTTATAATCAGTTGTGTTTTTGCTGTGACTGACTGGTCCAGGACTCCACTCATTTAAGGACCATTTATCAGCTTGCAATACAGATGTTGCATGCAGGCAAGTGCCATTCCAGTGCTCGCAGTCCTTTCATGTCTTCCCACAGCTCTCCCTGTGTGCCCAGCGCTAATAGATACACTCTCCCACGCTCTATGGGGCAAGAATCAATAGCACGATTCAGCTGTTCCAGGATTTAGACAGAGAGGGTGAGGCCCAGAGGACTTGGGGGGCCATGCAATGAAGGAGAGGGGGCACCTCACTGCCTGGCCTAAGGTGGCACTCAAGATGGATGAGCCGGAAAGAAGAAACTCAAGTGTGGGCAACACACCACTGACAGGGACCCAGGGATAGATCTTCCACTTACGTCAGCCTTATTTCCTTATTCATACAACCCTTCCACAAATCACAGGAATAAGTCCTGCCAAGAACCAAAATAAAGCATTAGTGTCATTTAATCCGGCTTGAATGGTCTGCAAGTCTTGACCAGCCTTCAGCAGGAAGATGAATCCCCATCACTTGTTTTTTTGGGAGCTGAAATATTAGCTTAACACCACAGCTTTTGTGCTGTGATCCATGGATCATGTGAGCAGCCCATAGCTGCTTCTAAACAGTCTTTAGAAGATAGATAAGGCAAGCAAGGCTAACACTTTTGACGTAGACCTAGCAGCTTCTCTGGCAGGGATGTACAGGTACTTACAACTCAAAAGAAGAGGGGCTTTGCCCTGTGCAATACAGATAGCCAAAATCAGCTTGAAACTGCCTTTTCCACAAGGCACTGAGCTGCCTTTTACCACCAGTCCACTGCAGAGGTCAATGCCTTTCATTCAGGTACCATGCCTGCATGACTTTTTAAGGGGCCATATAGAGTCACTCCCTCTAGGATCAGAAGGCCATTTGAATGGGTCTGGCTGCAGCAACAGGCACTACTTCAGTAAGATTTACACAGCTAAATCACATATAAGGCACTTTGCAATCACTTAAAGAACAAGGCAGTGTGAATTGATGTATTAAAAAGTCCTAGGACAAAGTTATCTGCCATTTGTACTGTAAGTGGTGTGCTACGTTTCATAAAGAAAAATACTGGCATTTACTTTGAAAGTGAGTGGACAATGCAAGCTTGTGGCAAACTGCAGTAGTCTGCCTGAGTCTGCATAATGTATGGAGATTTGACATCCAATTACATCCCAGGGCATTCTGGGAACAGAGGTAACGTTTCTGATGCCAGGCCAGGTTAATGCATCTGGCACAATAGACCCTGCAGATGCTCAGTGGGACAGATGCAGAAACTTGATGTTATCCTATTTTCAGATGACAAACAGAGCTTATTCTGTTCTTACAAAGCAAGGACATAAGAGACATGAAGAGGAAGTGGGTAACCGCAACAAAGGCATTCGTGGCTTGTAACGCCCTTCCAATTACAAGGAGTAGTCAATTGTTCATCAAAAATGTTAGAGAGAGAAAGCTGAAAGAAGAGAAAAAGCAGCTTGCCATGAACAGGAATAAAAAGGCTGTACATGAAATTGCATGCTCACATGTGCTGATGCACATCTGGCACAACTCTACTGTAATCAGCAGAGTTAGCCTGTACTTGCACCCATCTACACAACAGCTGAATCCAACTCCAAAAGTCTTCCCCTGTAATTGTGGCAAATACCACTTCACCAAAACCTCTCTTTTGTTCTCCCCAGAACACTGGGTTCCCTCCCTTTCCAAACAAATCTCTACTTAAAAGTCCTAACAATAAAAGTTTATACCCTTTTTTCTCTCATCTGCCACACAGTTTATTTGCCTAGGGACTTCCTAGGAGGAAAGGATTAGCAAAGATGCAAAATCCAGCTATATTGAGGAGCCTCCTACTCATATTTGCATCTTCTGGGACTGAGTGATGGCTCTCCCTGATTTTGTCCTGCTATTACTTTCAGAGGAATTACATTAGCATAAAACTGGAATATCATAATTGTGAGTCGGGCTCTTTAACCTGGGCTTTCTAGAAGGCAGGGTGGAGGGACCTGAGGATGCATTAAACATAAAGAAGGCCCAAAACCACAGTGTTTTCAAACTTCTTCAGCCAAATGGTATGTACTACTGGGGGAATAAAACCACAAAACCCTGAGGGTTCAGTGAGCCTTCCTGGGCTTTTTTGTGAAAGTGGCTTTCTAGATAATTCCAAGTGATGACCAGTAAGACTTGCTTTGTATGGTTGTTCAGTCAGCTTTGGTAGATAAAACTGATATTCCTCATTTCTCATTTGGGTGTTTCTGGCTGAGACATGCAGAGTATGTTTTGTTAGGGAGTGCACCACCTTCAAAACACAGAATAGGAAAACCTCAGAGAGCTTCCATCTGCCCCAGAGTCATGTGTGACCATAGCTGCATTATGAAATACCAGTAATAATATCTTCCTACTGTATCTTACCACAAAGCATTGCAACTGCTGAAAAACACATGTGGGGAACGATGGAGGTGCATCCAGAAGGAAACAGAGACAAAGGGCAGTGAGCTGCCTGTCACCCAGAAACTGCAGCTGCTTCTTAGCAACCCTAATAAACAGACTTCTCCCATTCCAAGGAAAAAAAAAACCACAAAACTGTATTAATCACCACCAACAATTAGATGCACAACAGTGATTTCATTTGTTTAATGTTTTTATTTTACATGAAGCTGTACTGATGAAAACATTTCTTTTTATCAATTTCTTAGGGTTTTCTGATGAGAAAACTCCCAAGATACATGGGAGACTTATCTTTCCCATAGCACAGCACCTGAGGACAGCACCAAAGCAAAGAAACCCTTGTATTTGCCCAGCATCCCAAATCCTCCCAGCAGCCGTATATGGAAAAAGGCAGAGTGGTGAGCACTCCATCTCAGCCAGGTACCCATTGGTACAAGACAGCAGCTGTAATGCAGCACTAATCTGTGCAGAGCCCCAGAGAAATAAATCTCACTATTTCAACTCACACCACTCAGAGGTGCTGTGTCCGGGGAGATGCAGTACAGTAATGTATCAGTAAGGCACTGGCTGCTACTAAAATACTTTCCTGATAAATGAGTGGTCCTTCTCCGATTAGCATGGAAATATGGTCAAATCTTTCTAAAAATTCAATTTTTCTCAGCTGGTTGATAAGAAAGTTGGTATTTTCAGTCCAAGACAAAGCCATGAATCAGAAGCCATGAATCAAATGACTAACCACAAGAGATAAATTGGGTATGATCTTCCCTAGCTCAGCCGTGCCAAAGAACTTCTTAGCTTAATAACACTGGTTGACACTGGCACCATCCCAGTGGTTCCCAGTGCTTTCTTATTAATATGAAAGTTTTCGACTCAGCACTTCCACGGTTTCATAAACATCAAGACTGACATCATTTAAACTGCAAAAAGCATTTATAAGCATTAAAACTCAATAGCAAAGCTAACCTGAGGCTTGAGCTAAGCCTTGATTTATGCACTGAAGGTTTCTACTAACCAGGCTATGGGACGCCTTCAACACAAAACTGAATTTCTCATTTACTTCTTCCTCTGTGATAGAACAAGTTAAATCCCTGGAACCAAATCTTCAAGCTCCAGGTTTGAGTTGTTCAGTTTGGGTTGATTCCCAGTCATTCAACAATGGATGTAGCATAATTCATTCACTATATTGAAGGTGCATGGAGACATTTAGAATAAGGGCAGCTTTCACAAAGCAACTCTTCGAGGTCACTGCTAAAATAACTATGTCTCCAAGCAATGCCTGCTACCAGTCCTGAATGTTTTGGGATACGAGATAGAACCAGACAAGACAGATTTCACAGTAATATCACCTCTGTCACAACAGATCTTGCACACCACCTACTATGCCCAGAGCATTAAACCAGCATTTGTTTGAAAGCAATGCCAGATTTGCCCTTTCCCCTGCAATAACTGTGAAGGGAAAACAGTCCCTCAAGATTAACTGCCTAGGTCATCTGTGGTGACCTCCCTACTCCATGTCCTTGTGTTACAGTGAGCTCACTGGTGGATGGAAATCTTTATCCACTGCAAACTGAAAATTCCACCTACGTCTTCCAATGAGTGAAAATGGCTCTGCAGTTAAGAAATCTGATCTTACAGCTTTTCCTTATGAATGCAACTTCTTCACTGAAGACTCAAAAAAGTTCATTTAACTCAACTTGCCAAGTTTGTCTCAGCAATTTTATTACTATATCCCTTATCAGCCAAAAAAGGAAAAAAATGTTTCTGTGAGAAAAATATCTTCTTGACTGATTTAAAAAGAAGAGTTCAAACAGTATGCGTGGTACTGACAATTCAGCATAAACAGACTGGTACAAGTTAATTTAGTAGAACAGGGATAAGCAAGAAGAATGCATTTGGGAATATTACGGAGGTCTTGGGGAAGGAATAAAGGGGGGGGGGGGAAAGGCAAAATCAAAATGAAAGAACTGATGCATCCTCTATTGCAGATATTTGCTGGTGAGCACCTCTGTATGATGACAAATTTTCCACCACAGCACTTCTATTCTTTGCTACAGGCTAGGTAGAACAGCAGACTCCATACTTTGAATACCTTTGAAAATCTTTGGCGTTATTTTTCAAAATACAGAGTGAAAGGAATAGGCTTGCAGCATTAATAATTGCAGCCTATTATGATTTCACCTACGGTGAAAAGTCCCAAAAGTCAGTGATGCATGGGATGGTTTGGGTTGCTTTGAGAGACCCACAAAAGATGCCATTTCAAGTTTCTGGCAATAGGCTCTCTTTCTCCACTGTGATAATCCAACTTCACTGCATTAAGAGCTGCGACCCTGACGTAAAAAAATCCTGTAACCTTGGTGCTCAGTCACCAGCAGAGCCAGTGCTGTTAGGTCAGTGCCTCACCTTTGAGCTGATCTGCTGTAAATCAGCAGATCAAAGCCGTGAACAGGGACCACAGGTCTGGTCTGCCATAAGTGCTCTGAATGTCCAGCCATCAGTGGAAAGGCTGTGGTACCCTCAAGCTGTCTCTCTTCAACTTTTTGTGTCTCCTCCTGCAGCACTGGCTCCCACAATGAATCTACAGAGAGATTCCTCAAACTAGCACCTTGAAATAGAAAGTGCAAGTTTCCCCACATCTGAACCAGACGGGTGCTGCACAAATGGAGATAGATATAGAAGGACCAGATTTGCTTTGTGTTACATGAAACAGCCCCTCCGGCATATTCTGATCTGTCCTTCAGCAAGTGAACTGACACAAGGCAGGGAAGATGGAGGTGGGGGAAGTGGACTAGCCTGAGCTAACAGGAGCCGTGCTTCCACAGCATGCTGGAAGGGGATGAATGAAAGAATATACCTCAACCTAAGAATGAGCAACTAGTCCAAAAAGTCTTCATCTATTAAGGAGAGGAGCCTGCTGACGAACAGGAAAGGAATGCACAATCAGGTTTTGTCAGGTTCAACTTCATCAATCTTTCTGCTGCAGGTTTTGCCTCTCAGATGTGATATGCAGGGCTGGCCACGAAACAAGAATTTTGTTTCACAATTCAGAAGGAAAAAAAAAGAGGTCTTTTTACATTTTCAAATCTGTTTTCATTACGCATCAGAACAAAACCACTATATTTCCTAAACCTTCACATGTAAGGCCCAGAGAGGAAAGAGAAGGGGAGGTCAAAAAGCAAATAGGCTGGTGTCTTGGTGATTCTCCTCTGGAGGGGAAAGCCTGGCTCCTAGCTCCCAAGTGCTGTCAGACAGAAGAGGGACAGCAATTTGGACTCCCCCACCAGAAGGCCAGGGACAGCCAGGTTTTCTCCCCCCACACACTCCTTTAGTTAACTCTCTCTCACCCTCTGCCCCCATCTCCTTGGAGCCTCTCCACTCCGTGTAAGTAATTACATGTGAACCAAACTAGAGAGGATGAGAGTATGCAGTCCAGTGGTTAGGAAGTTCCCTGGAGATAAAAGGGAGCTGCATATTCGAGTTCTTGCTCTGTCTGATTTGAAGCTGATTTCAATTAAGTATTCATTGGAAGGAAGCGAAACGGCCGGTATAGCTTGGTGGTCAGGGAACCACTCCAAATCAGAGCAAGGACTCGAACCTGGGGACATACTTCCCAGGGAAGCCTCCTAACCACTGGCAGACCAATCAGCTCTTGCACACGGAGCAGGAGTGGGAGGAAGGCTGAAACGCTCGGTCAGTTCTGGGGGAGCTACCTCTTCTGGGGGCTTTGCTCTGAAAGGAAACCTGTTGGAGGGCGCACATCCAGCTGGTGTGCTAGAATCATCATGTGAACCTGTGTACAAGTATGCCTGTTCTCCTCAATCCCATCATGCAGGCCCCCACACAGACTGTCTCCCACCAGGATCTGAGGAAGCTGAGAAGTTGGTATCAGGCATCTCCAGAGTAGGACTCGTTTTCTCCTTTCCCACAATTCCCCTAACAACCTAGGAAGGTTTTTCTGCTTGTATTATAGTTTAAATAGATACATTCTCTCAACAAGTTCCAGAGAAGCATCAGTGCCAGGCAGAAAAGTTGGTCTTGGATTGTATGGGATGGATCCAATACTAGCAAAGAATAGCAAAACTATCAATCATAATGTGGGAATTAGAGAAGTACTTGACAAATGTTTCTGTTTCAGATTCTGAAGGAAGCAGAATGATATATTCAGAGCCTAACCTGATACTTACTATTCCACTGGCAATTAGAGGTGATGTTAAACAGCAGTCATTAATAGCAACATTTGTAAACCTGCAGGACTTGATTACAGTCCTGGTGAGGATTGCCAGCTTGGCTGACAGAAGTAGCTGCAAAAAGGAAAAATATTTAGATCTTTTAAGGTAGTTAACTTGCTCCCACATAATAATCCATTAGTGTTAAATGGCTTAAAAGCTGCCTAATGAATGCATTTCTAAAAGTGATTTTAGCAGAATCACTATCTTTCAGGGAGAAGTTCCATCTGGAGTTTAGGAGGGCTCTATTCTTGGTACCAGCTCCTCCTGTCAATGACATCTATACCAACCGTGTAGACAAAACCAAAACCACTGTGGTAGAAGTTTGAAACAACACAAAAGGGATATAGGATGATAAAACTGATGTGAGGAAGAGTTTGTTATAAGAACTAATTCCTTGTCATTTGTATTACTTGCATTTTCAGAACAAAATGCGAGTCATACGTTTTGCAACAAAAGCTTTATGTCACCCTTTAAGCTATGAACCAGCAATTCAGATATAATTAACTTTGAAAAAACTTCATGGTCACATTAGATGATCAGCTGAACATGACCCTCCAGGGCAATCCTGATCCTTAGATAAATAAACAGGGGAGTTTGAAAGAGTCCGTGTATAGCTCTAGTGAGAATATTGCTGAAATACCACATGCAGTTCCATATCCAAACTTTACAAAGTGTATTCAACATTTCCAAAGAGTTCAGAAAAGAGCTACAAGAATGACCTGTGGTCTGAAAATCAGACTGAGACTAAAGAAGCTTAGTCTGATTTACCCCTAAGAAGTTTAAGAGGTAATATGATCACAGCTCACAGATACCCGAATGGTAGATTAACTATCATAACTATGAGAAAGAGATTTTTAACTACAGGTGTTATATCTAGTGTAAAGGGCATAATGAAATCCACTAGGTAGAAACCAAAGTTAGACAAACTTCATGTTTGGGGCATATATTTTCTTTAAACTGTGAAGGACATAACAATTTAACATGACGAACTGAATTCTGTATCCCATGAAGTCTTCAAGGAAAGGCTAGAAAGCTGTCCATTATGGACAGAAAAAATCATGAGGTGCTGCAATAAAATTTGTAGATGTATAATATAGAACGTCAGACTAGAGGATGACCATAACCTATCCTGGGTTTAAAAATCTCTGAATGTGTGGTTATAATTGTCTCATTTTTTCTCTTTCTAATGGAATATGGTCACTGGATTTACTACATAATTTTCTAAGTGTCAGCATCTGTCAGAATTGGACAGTCTGGATATATAATTATGTAAAGAGAACCTTGTTAAATATCCACTGCCAAAAATAACTTTTAAGGAGCTTTAGCGCTATCACTGTAATCTAAATAAGAGTTCCTGCTAAACACTGCACAAAGACATTGCTTTTTTCTTGTAATAACATGGAGATTTTGGGGGTCCAGAATATTCACTTGAGTGAACTATACTGATTTGACTTTCTCCTCCAACTAATCAGAAGTTCTGTGTTTTTCTTTAAACCAAAGGAGGCTACAAGAATTAGCAGAGCAAAAAGCTATATTTAATAAAGATGGCTATTCCTCCTGAACATTTTATACGGCCAACAGTCACATCAATAAGTCAGATGAGATTCAAGAGAACTCAAAGACACTGTTATTCAGTGTTCATTTCCTAAGTCATGCGGGTACCAAGTCATGTAAGTGTTACCCTTCTATGACTGCGATCAATGCACAGCAGGAGGAGGTCCCATTTTCTGTAGGTCATGGATACTCACTTAAAGGTTGGGCAGCAAGAACTTACTTTGAATGGATGGTGGTGCAAAATAAGTTCCATAAAACAAGCAACAAGAGAACACTTACCTGCGTGTGGGGTTCCCTAGGAACTCTCTTCTGGTTCAGTAGTGGTCAGTTCATAAATACTGCAGCAAATCTCAAATAATTAATGGCTGTTCTTGGCTTCCAATGCATAGCGGATGAAAATATTGCAGTTGTGGTCAAGTCTTCCTTTGAGTTTTGGGATTCATTGAAACCAAAACACCCAGAGGTATCTAATGGAGTAGGGGGGTAAAGAGGCAGTCCATCGATACCGTGTGCAAGAACTTTCCTCCATGATTCCCCTCCCTGCAGGCCAACAGTCAGAGCAGAAACAAAGGTGTCAATGGTCTAATCTGCATTTTACAGTAACATAACCCCTTGATCTCGTTAATCAAAGCCCTGACCTCAGAACATATGCCATGCCAGCACATCAGTTCTCAACTGGCAGTTGGACGGGACACCCTAACAACTTGTATTTGGTACTACAGCGGCAACCAGCTAAATCATCATCTTCCAGCCATCACTGTGCTGTAGCAGCCAAGACTACCACTTATTCCTTTCTTAAGCTCTCCTAGCCTCCATATCAAGATTAGGGAAAATCACAGTGTCTCATAACCCACTGTATGATAGCCACTACTAAATACTGATTATTAATAGCTTCACTTCTATGGAGACTTTTGCCTTTCTTGTATGTGTTATAGATAGCATATCCTTCTTCACATGACACTGAAACATAGAGGTAAGTCTTCAGCTTGCCTTTCAGCTCATTTCCAAGCTTAAGCATATAGATTTCCATTTGATTTCACACATATAAACACTTTCCAGTATATTTTGATAAGTTTAAGAACAGCACTTTCACTTTTTGTTCAGAATTTGTGCCTGGCACTTTGGTGTTTCTACTAACTCAAGGTTGTATTTGTCCACAAGCTCTGCACAGGGGTGAGGTGGACCTGGAGCTGTAAAGAAGACCCTTAGCCTAATGGACTAAACCTCCAACAACATCCAAGAAACAGCACAGCCTGAGGCAGGAAGAGACTGCTATACCGTTGACTTAAAAAGCAGTGCTCCTAAACTGACAGAAATCTGGAATTGCTACTGTGTCTTCTTTACTGCTATTTATTGTGTTGCACTGCTGTAGTCTCACTCGGGGATTAGCACTTCAACACACTTGGTTTTGTATAGTCACATACTTGTCTTAATAATTAATTAACTATGTGATCCACCTCTGCTCCCTCCACCTCTCAGTAATGACCCAATTTAGCACCTGTGAAGGGCAAATTTCAGACCATTCTGGGAAACTTTGAAATACTAAATCATTTTCATGAGCTGTGACAATGTGAAATTTGAAGATCACGAAAAATTCAACATGCCATAGCAATGCTACCTGGCCAGTATTTTCATTGTCCTCCCTTATTACTCTCTTCTGCTTCAGCATGCCACCAAGTCACGCTCCCCCCGTTGCTTAAAAAAAAAGAAAAAAAGAAAAAAAACCCAAGGAAACGTAGCTATATCTTCTTTGCAGAGCTAAGCAGAATGAAAGATTGCCTGGGCATGATCAACTTAAATGTTGCAGAGGCAAAATAATAAAACTAGCACACACTTAGACACCAATATCTGTACGGATGTAATGCAAAGGTGGGATTTCTCCCTGTCCCACCCCTGGATGCTACTCTGCCTTGCAAAGCACACAGGCCAGCTGGATGTGGCTGTGCCATCCCACCCTCCCCAGCGACGGGGACCAGCAGCTGGGGAAATGTTCCCGCCGCCTGGGAAACATGCCTTCCAGCGAAGCCTGTCTGGAGACACAGTGCCACGTGCAGTACATCACTGGTGGCTTCCCTCCAGCTCGAGGCCACCACACAGCTGGGGTAGCCGGCAGCAGGAGGGGGGCCCGCGCCGCAGACGGAAGTGGGAGACGGGGTCTGAGAGCATCAGTCTTGCCCTGACAGCCTTTGACTAGACAGGTCTGGTTACAGCAGCTGAAGATCTGATCTGCCACACACAAATCCAGCACGAACAATATAAAAATGGAAAGCATCCTCTGCTAGGGGAACATCTGCTTAGGCGGTGAAAACCCCTTGGAGTGCATCATTCTGGGTGAATCAGCACAGCTGAGGCGGCTGCTCAGCTGCCCGAGTGGCTGATTTAATTTTTTCCCTGCTTAGCCGTGTGCCATCACTAAGATTTATTAGCCGCAGCGCTGCACGGTTCCAGGAGGTGCGGTTATCAGGAAGTACTTGGCTCCCCAGCACCGTTACTGGGCTTTGCACTGCATAAATTACAAGGTGTGCACTGACTAGCAGATAAGCAGGCCCTCCATTATGCCTTGTTGTTCCGAATTGTCATTCCTCACGGTATTTCCACACTGGTGCTGGTAGCACTGAACAAGACCGAGACTCTACTGTGTAAATTGGCATCACCCTGTCAAAGTCAGTGATGCAATGTGGATTTGCACTCGCTAAGCGTCTGGCCCGGTTTCAAAAGTCTCTGAATGAAAACTGTTGAGTGTCAGGAACCTGCAAGCCTGATATTCTCTGTAATTAAGCTGACAGCATTAGTTGGGTTTGTCTTAGCCTTTGCTATGCTTCTACAGTCTCTGCAGATGGGAAGAACAAACCCTGTTCTTCGAATGCCTCCTGTGATGAAGCAGAATCATGGCCACTTTACACAAGATGAGTATTAAGATCTTATGAAAATTCATCCAGGATAAAGAGAAGACCCAGTCCCCATAGCCTTGAGATGAGTTAGGTTACTCCTGAGGTTACGCCGTCCCAAGGCTGCCCAGACATAGCCAAAAAGCACAGTCTTATTTCCTTGTCCATCTGGGCAAGGCACTGGTTCCTAAATTGATTTCCCTTCTGATACATAGCCAACGTTGTGCCAGCCCCGTGTACAGGTCAGCTGGCCAATATTGCTTTTTTAAAAATACATATCAAAAAATATCAGCAAACAAGAAAAGAAAAGTGCTCATAGCAAATACTTCAGAAAAAAAAATGGGCTTTGTTATACAACTCAGAGCACTTGAGGACTTCAGAGTACCCTCTTTGACTAAAAAAGACAGTTTTCAGTTTATTTCTGAGAAAAAAAAATTATTAGAACACTTTCATATATAGCAGACACTTTGGAGGTACTGAAATACTGCAGGAACTCCAATTCTCGTCAAAGTTAAAGTTATGAAGCAAAATGTTGATGGACTCCACCTGGATAAACCTTGAAAAAGAAATCTTCTGTACCATTGCTTTCTTATACATACCTAAGCAGTAGCCATTTTATGAGCATGGATATAGAATTCAGATGCAAGCCAGAATTCAAGGAAGGCATGAGTCTAGTCTAGCTCTGAACTTTGCCATAAATCCCAACACCTTGAAAGAGACAAATACCTACCAAATTTTGAAAACATTTTTTGCCTTCTGGACTAACTTAGTTATAACCACAGCCTTACTTAGAGCAGACAAGAAAAGATGTTCCTCATCCTCTTCAGAAAGTATTAGTTTCAAATTCTTTAATCAATCAATTCCAATTAGCAGCCAGTTTGTTGGTGACCTGAGACATATATGATATAGAAGTCTGCTGCTCTTGAAGAGACTGGTCTTTGATTTAATGACACCGCAAATGGTTGGTTGTACAACACCCTGTCTACCAGTATTTGATATTTGCACCAGTAGAAATAATAAACTGGTGCCCAAGTAAAATCTGGGAATTCAGAAAACTACAGCTTGAATAAATTTTGAAATCAGAACCATAATTTTTCTGAGAGTACTTTAGAAATGTCTCTTTGTTCCATGGAACCAGGTTCTGGTTCCTCATTATGCCCTATGAAACCATGGTTACAGCACTCAGCTGAGGGCCCTGTTTTGACATCTTCTACTTGTTCCTAACCTTCCAGCCAAGCATTAAGTATTCTGTTACAAACACCCTATGAATCCAGGGTAAGCGGTTTGGTTAGAAAATATTGATATTTGAAAACATATGTTGCTTTTATAGCCTTGCTACTGAGATAGACCAAAAACATCTCCAAATTCTCCAGAATAGACAGAAAAAGGAACAATGCATTTTTAACAGACAGAGAATGACCAAGGAATTAGTGAACAAAAGAGGACTTTTTCTTTTCATACCCCACAGAAACATCGCTTGGCACTAAGTAACATGATTTAGTTGCTGGTGTATGAAAGCACATCACAGGCAGACCCATCAGCCACACTAAGAGACAGTCTCTTCTGCTCCTGTCCCTTCTCTCCTAAGCTCAGAGGGAGCTGTAACTTGAGTGACATCCTTTGGCAAAAATATGCATCATTCAGCTGACCCTAATCTTGATGTCCTCTTTCAAGCAGAACTGGGTTCTTGGCAGTTTTATCTGAGTTAGTGTGAAACAAATGCTAAGTAGAAATGGAATAAAAATATCGGGTTGTCAGCTCATAACAATAAGTTGCTGAGCCTTGGCATACAATAAAATTCAAATTAATGGAAAATGATAAAAAGCCCACAGGACAGTAATCTATCAAACCGACACACAGCATTACAAAGTATAGTTTACCTAATCTAATCTAAACGTGACTTGAATAATGTGACTTCTCAACCTAAGAGACAGATCTCCAGGCCCTCGTATCACCTCCCTTCTAGCACTTTGCTCTGCTGTTCCTGAGAGCAATATCTTGAAGATGAATACTTGCTTGCATCACTACCTTAAGGTCAGCACCTTCAGCCCAGAAATGGAATAAAGATTACCACAGTGTTTATTTTCATCTTACTGTAAGGATCTTGTCTTCCCAAAGTTGTGCATTACTGCTCAGCATGGCAGGGCAGGATGTAACGAGTAACTCTTACAACAGTGTAAATGTGTTACTGTCGTGCCATTAAATTGTCATATTGTTATGCCGTATTTCCAAAATAAAAACTGATTGGTAACAAATCACAAGAACAATAGAAGATACTTGCTATTAAATCACTGTGGGGAGAAAGGAATTACTCTCAGAGCTGTGTATTTTCAAAGAGAGTTCCTGCAAAGAAATAACTTTTAAACTAAACTTTATTAAATTTAGTGTTTGAATACTTTTCCCCTTGGTAAAGACCTTTTATCCATTAACGCTGGAAAACAGCCCTTCATGGGATTCATTCCAAATCAAATTTAGGAGAGAAGCAGGGATAGTGTGTTCACAGACACATATGTGCAATTAAACTAGTACATGCTCTCATAACAAAGAGCCAACTCAATTACCTCCCAAGTATAAAGCTTACAGAGAGGCAGATGTGATCTTTATTCCAGAAGGTTTACCGAGCAAACATGAGAGAAAGAATGTGGAAGAAATTTATGTGAAAGCAAATACTTCATACCTTATAAAATCCCCATTGGCTGATTACAAAGATCTCTTGGAAATGCCAATTAGTCAGGTGTCTCTTTGTCCTTTTTAATTCTCCTACCCTTATTAAATCAATATCTCAGACAACTTAATGGCTCCCCAAAGTCTAGGTCAAACAGAGAGGCAAGAGGAGGTGGAATGAAAGGCTGTGCTTAATTTTGTGCCATGATCTAACTGTGGGTGAGGAGAGAAGGAATAATTTAGCTTGATTAAATAACTAAATATACAGTGCCTTGAAAGGAAAATTGGCCTTCACTCACAGAAATATCAAGACAATCCCTGACCAAAAACCATTACCACTGCTGGTTGCAAAATTGCGACAAATTCCTTTCAGAGGCATTTCAGGTTTTTTCTGCCCTGCACATAGGGACTACTGTCTCCTGTCTGACAGCACCCTGTGAAGAGGAACCTCAAGGCTGAGTCACAGCCATGAATGCACCCAAAGGACCCTCCACCTTCATGGGCAAAACAAGACTCTGCTGCACACAAGCTGCTGTTTTCCAGCAGGTGGATGAAATCTGGTCATGGCACATAAGGGAGAGCAGTCACCGTAGACTTTTGTCAGGTTCAGGGAATTTGGCTTGTGTGAAATACCATACATTACAGGGAAAATTGCATTGATGGAGCAAAAGTATTCTGACTGAGGAGGGTAAAAATGAGGAGTACCAATCTTATCCACAAGAAAGTTAGGGAGGACAAAGCCTGAGCTGAAATAAATAAGCTGATACAGTTCCACCGACCTTGAGAGAGATACCATCCATTTGCATTGCTGGAGACCTGACTGAGGATGTGTATTACAAACCACTTCTCCCTTTTCAAATGATGGTGTTGGGTCCAGCTAAGAACTGAGCTATCTGTTGAATGTGCTGTGTTCATCCCACTTGATTAGATAGGCCTTTAGAGCAACAAATCTCTTAAATTAAACACTTCAGTTTGGTATCTAAAGAAGGGATGAGATGAATTTCAACCTAATCATACTAAATCCTTGCTTCCCATCCCCTCAAGACTGCTTACATTCTTGCTAAGAAAGCAGATCTTCCCCAACTCAAAGATCAGACTCTTAGGGAAGACTATTTTTAAAGAAGTGTAAATATGTAAAAATAAGCCTGCGCATTTCATGGAACGTAGGTTAGATTTAACTGCTTCTCAGTAATATCCATGTGATATAAAAATGTTTAGAGGTCCCAGGGAGAAGAGGAAGTGGGAGTACGCTAATTAGTGAACTTTTATCTTAGCACTTGCTATTGACTAAAAGCAGAGAGGGAAAGCAGAGGCCGTATGGTGGTAAAGAGGCAGAGAACAGGACAGACAGAATCAAAAAATACAGAAAACTTTTCCATTGATTTTTGAGATCAGCCAGTAGCTGAGCCAGAGCAGAAACAGGGGCAATGTACATGGGAAGCAACAAAGGTAGAACAGGAGGAGGAATTATGACTGCGCATGTCTCTGCCTGGACAACATGAGGAATGGCACCACTAGACTCAAGAGTTAGATCAGGGCTGCAATCAAAGTGGGCAACCTTTCCTCTTTTGAGAATGTTATTCTCAGAATGTTCGTAGAGTGCGAATGAATAGAGTCATCTTCAGACTGAAAATGAATAAAATAAGATCTGAAATGATCCAGGCAGGGTTTTGAATCTTAATCGTTTAGAGTGCAATGCACACCAAACAGCATCAGGTATTCAAGGAAGTCTATGTGTAGGGCTTTTGCTGTGTTGGTTTGTTTGGCTACTGGAAATAAAAATCATAAGAAGCATTTATTAAGAATAGTTTTATCTCCAATTGATCCTAAACAGGTCTTCCTTCTCCCTACCTGCTTTATTTTCACAAGGAAATGGTTGAGGAAAGGAAGTGAAAATTTAGCACTGAAAATTAAATTGAAATCCAAATTGAAAAATCCAAATATTTCACTTAGAAAATGGTAACAGGAATGCAACTGTTTGAATAACTAGAAATTGTTTTAATGGATCCATACACTTACCAAAACAGAGTACCTTGTAATGCAAAACCCAGTTTTTCACTAAGAACATTTAAAAAATTGGAAATTTCTACCATGTTTGAGCTAGTAATTATGTTTTGTACAAAAAGGAGTGCCAAAAAATAACTCTTGCTGCAATTTTCATCTCCATGCCTTTAGTCCGACTTGCATGTTCTCTGAAAAGCAGTGCAGCAAATGAGCTTGATCAACAGTTTTCATTATACATTTATGAATATGGCCGGTTCATGTTTAATGCAATTCTATGACCTCTAGCACTAGTTTTTGTCTGCACATCTCCTAATACTTCATATGCTGGTGACATGGACCAAGCAAGGTAAATAAACCTCTCCTTTCACTGAGAAACCATTAAAAGGGTTTGTATTCCTCATTTGGCCAGACCAATTGATATTTAAGGTCTCATGAGAGAACAACTGTTACTTCTTTTCTCATGTTTTTGGCTATCAGAACTTTAATGCATGTGGCATAATGGAAACGATAGTAACGTCAATGCTTAGGGTGTTTCAGCTGCCAAAATAAAACCCTGCACCTGCACAATCCTAAGAAAGAGAGGCTGCACACCTTGGGGGGATCCATCTCCGTGGCAGAGTTTCCTGGATCAGGGCCATTGCTTACTTTATACCCATGGACTGAAAAGTCCTGAATTCTTCTGCTTCGCCTTCTACGAGTTGCAGCAGCGGATGAGTCATTTTACCTCATACCTAACATGTCATTTCCCATCATCTATGGAGTACGCAACCACAAGAAGATGAAGCGAAAACACAGCTATTTCTTATCTCACAACTGTGTTTATTTTGAGTTAATCAGTCATACTGACATCTGTTTGGCCCTAATCCTGATTTTGTTAATAAGCCATTTGTGCAAATCTGTTCTATGCAAGACCATGCCTTACTGCATCCCTGATGACTGATGAATGCATTTTGGAAGCCAGTAATTCTTTAGAGTAAGCCCACCTTGGAACTCCAGTAATTTTCCAATAAGTGTTGTCCATGAATGAGCTCATGAACCTCCAGCATGAAGACCAACTTTATCTCCGGGGTAGAAGTCATCCAGTGGGCAAATTTCCAAATATGAAAACAAAGGAAGCTCCTTCCTCCCCAAGATCTTCCCCCCAGTCTCTGCTGCTGCTTAAAAAAAATGGTCCACTCTTTGATGTGAGACCTTGGAAATATTGCGGTTATTTAATTATTCTGTTTCTCGTCTCCTGGTAATTCTCCTAGATCTTTGCTAAAACATTGATTCATATTTCTGAAGGCCAGACCAGACCAGACTGATCATCTGGTCTGGCCTCTTGCATAACATGCACCACAGCGTTTCACCCTCTGATCTCTGAATCAAGCCTTGTACCTTGTGGGAGATCCAGGGTATCTTGATTTTGTCTGCAAGTTCTGGAGAATTTACCACATCCTTGGTTAGCTGTTCCAGACATATGTTGCCTTCATGGTTAAGACATTTGAGTTTCATTTCCAATTTGTTTTTTTCTGATTTTTCACCTTCCAAGCCTTCTGTCCTGCTGTGCTCAAAGCACAACGAGCGCTCTTGGGTACCTTATCCTTCACCTCATGCAAAGACTTCACGCTGAGACCCAGGCGGCCTCTCCCTCTCCTACACAGATAAAACCACCACCTGGAGCTTCTCACATCTCCAGCTGTCAGGAGTGGATTTAACACCAAACTCTGTCTGGTGATTTCTCTCTGACATCTCTGCAGGTTCTCAGCATTTGGTTCAAGGGCAGAGACCAGCGCGGGAGGCAGAGGAACTGGGCAAGGCAGGACGTGTCTGCTCCTGAGCAGTACTTCTTCCCGGACACAGCCCAGCCTTGGCTCCCTGCCCTAGCCCCACTACTGCTTGCTCACCCACTTGATGGTATTTTGTCATCACTTCCCAGGACACACCACTTCCTCACCCAATCTTTATTAATAGATAAATATAATTTCATACTTTTTATTTATTGTTTATTTTTATATATTAATATGCGATATAGTACATATTATAAATATTCATCACTGTGTGTTATTACTTATCATATACTATTTATTATCCTTTATTAATGTAATAACTGAATGTTAATAAACACCCAGTGTTTATTCCTTGTCTGCCTGATCTCTCATTCCTCCTCTTAAAGCGCACCTTTTTTTCACCGCCGGGCTTCCCGAGCAGCACTGGTTATGACACTGCGGGTAAATAGCCTGCAGCTATTTATTTCCTCAGGAAATGCCACATCACCTGGAAACTTTGTATTTTCCCTGTTACAAAATAAAGCTTACGGTAAGGAATTTTTACTTCTGTCAACTTCCCTACGTCCTTGAGAGGCTCCAGCTGCAAAACTGAGTCCAAAGACAGACTTCTCAAGAAGCCCATGTTAATTGCCTCCACAGGCTCCCACAGCCATTGGGATGTGACTACCACAGGCCTGTTTCACAGGGGAGGTACAGGAATGGCTGTGCCAAAGCTGTAGCACTTAAGGAGTTCAGCAATGACTGTGTTTACGTCTAGACATCTACTTTTTTTTCATCCTGCAGTGTGGCATAACCTGAATCAGTAGCAGGCTACCGTGAATGCACAAATTAGCAGGAAGGTGAAAAGCTGGAGCGCCAAAGTCTGGTTTTCTGCCATCCTGCCTGCCTGTGGACCCATGGTAATCCCACGAAACCTTGTAGGGACTCATCTCGTCCCGCAGCCTCTCCTCCAGCTGAGGCACTGTTGGCGTCCCTTGCTCCAAGCCAGATGCCTGCTTTCCAGAAACTCCCAGGACCTTTAGCAACGCTGAGGTCTTTATCCCTCAGCTAGTTTGGCTGAAATGAGCCAACCACTTCAAAAGCTTCTGAGGGGAGGAAGAATGACACGCAGGCAGACAGACACTCACGCAGATGGACAGTCACAGGCCGAAAAGACGGGACGGGGGTGGAAATTAATCATTTGTGTTGTGGGAGTTTGCTCTCAATCACCTTCCCCATCTTTTCTCCTCCGCTTTACAACCTCTGCTGTGCAGCAGCTGGCTGCTCACCCTTGATGCACGCTGAGACAAATCTTACCAGCTTTTTTAGCCTTCTGGCAATCATTCCCCTAGGAAGATTTCTCTCCTACCCCTCTTCCTGGTAAATTCATATTACAGTAGCCACTGAGAAAAGCTGTGAAAACTGACTACTGAGCGTACCCAGCCTCCATCTCTCAGCAAGTCTCAGGAAAGTCCTGACAAGTTTAATACGCTCTGAAAGACCACTGAAAGCTGGGAGATTCATCTGAAGCAGCGCACGCCCTGCGAGTCGGCACACCCGGGAAGCATCCCAAGAGCCTTGTTCAGGACCACGCTACACTAACCACAGCCCCAGAGTCACCGTGGCATGCCCATGCCAAAATCAGTGCAGGAAGCCCTGGGGTGCCACTGAGGGGACCCCACTCAATGGGAAAGGGACACTTATGTCAGCTCGGGCAGAGCTTCACCTGAGCTTGCCTGCTGCCAGGTGACTGCCTGGCTGATATGGTTTTCTAGGGTGTGGATCTGGCCAAGCATTTCATAGACACACCAGTTTGGGCTGGGATCATGTCATCTCTGGCAACTCTAGGGTGGCAAGGACAGACCCTGCGGCAGGAAGCAGAGAAAAAAAATGCATTAGGTGCCAGGTTTGCTTTGTAGGGATCATTAGTGCAGTTAAAACACCACGAGTACAAACCAGACTCCATGCCCAGAGTATCATACAAGGCCTCCTCTATCAGCCCAATGTGAATTTGCTGCTCTCATGGGAAAAATCAAAGGGCCCAGGGCAGCAGACAGTCTGTTAACAGGCTACAGAAATAGTGAGTGGCTGATGTCTAGACTCAGGAAAGGAAATTCCTGTCCGTGTTTAGAAGAGCCACACACGTACACATACAAATAAAAAACAGGAAGGCATGTACTGCTGTAGTCTTTGATAGCGGCCCAAGGGAAACGGAGTAATTTGGTAGAAGAAGCAAACAAGGCATCCACTTAGACATAACCTGTCAGGCCCAGTGAGGAGGGTGCTTTGACAGACATGTCTTAGAGAAACTGGATCCAGCACAGCAGCACAGAACTGCCTCCACAACGAATGTAGGGGACAAGGCCCTGGGAGAGACATGTCGGCATGTTGAACAGTTTGAGATCTCTTAACGGGAGCCTAGGAGATTGCAAGTTGTCATATTGGCTGAGAGAGATGCATATTTGGAGCCGTTAGAGCTCCTATCTTTTGGCCTGGAAGCCCATCTGTGTTCAGATACATTAATCTCTCTTTGAGAAGGGAGCTGGGTGATACGTGCATACTCACAAGACCCTACAAAGTTCCTGGCCCAGACATATTTATCACATTATAAAAGACCTGTAGAAGTGCCAGTTTTGGTGAGTACTATGTAATGTGGTTCCAACCACAAACTTTATTTTTCCACCATGATGAGGACCACAATTTCTCTTATCCAAAATAAATAAATAAATAAATAGATGAGAAGAGTCAAGGGGCTGCCAATTATACTGACCTGTTCCTTTAATTAATTGCAATACACATTTGGGGTTTGGGGTTTTTTTGCCTTTTTTTGACTCCACTAAGATATTTGCTACTAGACTGGAGGGCACTCTGCTCCCTTTAGCAAAGACCAGAACAGATTCACAAAGACTTGCCAGGCCTCAGACATTATGTGATCTGAATGCAATTTCTCCACCCAGTCAACAAACACTCTATTTTTATTAATTTCATAAGAGGCTAGTAGGGAGAGAGGGAAAGAGGGAGGAGGGAGGAGAGGAAATGCCCTTTGACCAAGTAGAATGCCAGACGCAGTGAATTGTTACTAGCACAATATGCTAAGACTAAAGCTGGGCCATGTCTTTTCATTCCACAGCAAACCTAGCCTTAGGACTGGAAACCAAGATTTCTGTTCCACTGGGCTGGCACAGCAGCATTAGACAACTTAAGGCAGGAAGTGAAGAAGAAATTACCAATGCTATGTCAGGGGAATATAAAGTAAATCATCTTTCTTTTACAAAAGAAGAGTGGGGACAATAACTCTGCCCCTGCACATTGCTAGGCTTTCTGCTGGCACGCTCAAGCCAGGGCCAGCCCTTCTGGATGGCCAGACCACCATGGCAGCTCCCTCTCACAGACAAGCTCCTTGGGCACATAGGAGAGGGCAGCTGTGAGCACGAGAGCTCACCGGTGCCCACTGGGACCCTGGATGCACAAAGTATGGCCAGCACCCTCAGAATGCCATCACTGCAGTGCCTACAGGTCTTGAGCAAAACAGAGAGAGTCTAAGTGGATCCTAAGGCATACTAAAAGTCAGGAGAAAGAGAATGCCACCCTCACTCTCCATATCCTGTTTCGCCACTGGCCCCAGCTGAAAGAGTGTCAGGGAGCAGAGGAGAGGCTACTTAGCCTGGAACAGAGAACTCCGTGCTTCCAAGCAGCCTCATTGTAAGCATTTCTCTTGTGCCTGGTGTCTCATCCTCTTCACAGCTTCACAGCAGAGCCTCACTGCAAATTTTTGGTGGAGGCCAGGAATCAGTGCTTGCTCCTTAAATCACCTTCCTTGGCCAAAGAACTGCGTAGCTCAACTGTCCTTCTTTACCTGGCCCACAGATAACTGCCTTCTTGCTCCACATTTGAAAATTTCCCTGGGACCCAGCAGAGTGTGAAGAAGGTGTATGTGCACTTCATCCAGCCATGTCCATGGTAATGCAAGTTGTACTTATCTCATTCTATCCCACCATTTGCCTCCCACATAAAAGAGGCTTTTTGCCCCAACACAAAAATGTTTTTGTTCAAGGCAAGTCTTTTGGTTTGGAGTGTGAGTCACTGAGTGAAACATCATAGCCCACACTATGCAGGAGATGAGGCTAATGGATCTAATTATCCCTTTTCACCTTAAATTTGCTAGATCCTGCACCTCTGGTTGCATCTATATGGGACAAAGGAGAGAGATTTCAGGTATCTCAGCTACTGAAAACACCCTCATTAACATTTCTCCTGATAAAAACACCATAGCATTATATGTCCATGACACAGAAGGTAATCTGCTTTCTGTAAATGATAGTTGATATAGGACAATGTGTTCCCCTTTTGTCTGGTCCCCCAAGATTTCTCTCTGGGAGACTCTTATCTGAGAGCTAATGCCATGGTTGCGCTCTTCACTGATAAAGAGTTACACAAAAGGGATTTCAAACATCATAAACCATAAACCACCTCCTTGGAACCTATTCCTAGGAGCAGACAGATCACGCTACTTGCCAAGATTTTATCCAGCATGGAGAGCATTCAGCAGGCGCTAAAACTTAATAGGTGATTTTTTTTTCCTACACCCAGGCAGTTTGCTACAAAGTTCTACACTGAACAGTTTCCATCTCTGTTGTAAGACAGATGAGTTCGCCAGAATTACAGTAAATACTGAGCCCAGAAAAACTGTATTTCATGTTGGTCCATCGTGCTTTTTATTTGTTAATTCTGCTCATGTAGGTGACAGTGACTATTGAATAATTTTGAGATGCTACACAGACCAGTCGAAAGCTTACAGAAATCTGTCAGAAGCTTCTTACTGATGCCTTGGGCCCCTATCACACCCTATTTAATTACACGTTATTTGGAAGATTCAAAGCCAGCTAGTAAGGAGAAAGTCAGAATGCACCTGGATAAAGAAATGCACAATCTGTTTATTTTCTTCCCTGTGTCTTTGCATCATATTCATTTGTTAACGGGTAAAATATTTTTGCAGTTCCTTAAATGCCACATTCTGTGTTTCTTGACTGCTTTTTAACTATATGGTGCAGCCAGGTGGTGAACCAGTAACATTTTTCACCTCAGCTGACACAATTAAACACTATGATTTTCAACCACCAAGAAAAGTTGGCTGGTTGAGTAAGGGCAATTTGACAACTGAGATATTTATGTACAGCCAAAATGAGATAGTGCCCTATATTTTAAACAGTTCAAGTCAGAGGAGAAAAATGTAAAATTGGTTCCTAGATAATAATGCCTAATCTTTGTTTTTATGGCACATTGCTGTGCAATTAAGGTTGGCTAATGAAAGCTGTGCGTGAGCACACTCAAATTGCTGAATGGCCTCATAGATGGCAGGAAGGAAAATAAATATTCTACTGTTTATACTTTCTGAAGTAAAATCTTCGAGATAAACAGTGTGTCAGGCTGACAGGTGTGACTTCTTTAGCCTTCGCCTGATGAATTTTTCATACACAGCTGAGGCTGATAGCCTGAAACTGTTGATGGAAAAACCCCACTGTTCAGGTTTTGATGGGAATATGAATGTCTGGGTCTTAGAAGGGTCTGACTTCTGTGCAAAGAATTACAGACACTCTGTTGTGCAGGCGTGGGGGAAGGACCATGCTGCAGCCGCACTGCATCAGGCTGTTGTTTCACTCAAGGTATGGAAATATAACGGTACGGCATTTTCTAGGAAGATGATCAGATACATCTCCCTCATGATACTAGGAAAGCAGAAAAGTTTTTCAGAGGCTTCTCCTGGGTACTTAATTCTTCATAAAAACCCAGAGCCATGAGCTACCACACCATTCTTGACTTTGGCAAGTTTCTTGCTTGCCAAAATGTCCAGTTCTTTGTGGAACTGCTGCTTGTAAGCAAACAACAGGGGCATTAATAGCATCTTCCTCTGCCTGATCATGCTTGGTTTGTATGGGGTTTCTACTTGGGTCATCCAAGGAGGACTGAAATATGGATGGAGAGAAATGGGTGTGTATTGAATACAATGAGGAGAAAATGATGAGCAGGGATGATCTGTGCAACCAATTTCACATTGTAGAAGAAAGGCTGCAATCTCCAGGCTAACCAAATGTGAAAAAAGGCTTGCTGAGCCCCTGCCAGTACATGGAAATTCCAAGAACAACAAGTTAATCCAATAAGATCCAATAAGACACTGAGATTGAGAAGTAGAGAGACAAATTGTGTTCATACTCCATGAAAATACAGAGCAATTGTAAGTCCTATAAACTCCCCAAGATTATTTTTCCTGTCCAAGAAAATCACTTCTGTCTCATATGGCTTGAATTTAAACCAACTAGCTTAAATCCTCGCCCCCTAACTCAATCACTGAGAAAATAAAGAGAAAGTAGGATCGAAGTTCAAAGCAAAGCGGTGGGGCAGCACATGGAGCTGGGCACAGGGATGGCGTGCCAGGCAGACACAGACCCCTGCCCCACCACTCGCAGACGGGGCTTGGCCCAGATGGGGGTTGGTTACCTTAAAAAGCTGTAGCAGAAGGGAGGAAAGTGGAACCCCTCCTCTGCCTAGGATTTCTGAAGGGCTGTCACACTCCAGAGAGCTTGTCTGTGGCCACACGCAGATGCGTGACAACTCCAAGATGTCATTTTTGTATCGACAAGCACCTGTGAGAGTTTGAGAAGAGGAAGGATACGTCTAGTCCTTTACGGCTTCTCTTACATAAAAACTTCTACTACATATTAGCAGTCTTCCCAGCTGTTTCAGGCATAGATCATTTTAAGTTTTTCAGAGTAATTAGCTGCACAGTCCCTTTTCCCCTCTGGAACAGCTGATTTATAAGGTGATAGCAAGACTGTACTCCATCAGGTTGCCTAGCAGTGAGGGAGAGATGAAAACTGACTCTAAAACCTTTATCATTTTTAGGTGGTAAGTTATAAACATTGCTGAGGAAAGGCAAGAAGACTGGAAAGCTCTGAGCATGACTTAAATGTAAAACAATGGGAAAATCAGGGCTAGGCCTAAATTGCATGGGAGTTTAGACCACACACACACAAAAATGCATAAACTAGTTCAGAGCTGAAGACCTAGCACGGGTTTATTCCTCTCCACAGATGATAACTGAGAGGATCAACTCACCCCTATAAGTTCATTTCTACTTAGAAAGTGGTTGTGTAAAAAATCTGCTTCTTGTGAGTATTCAGTACCTACCATGCTTACTCCAGCATTAATGCATTAATTTTTGCTGCTGTTAGCACTGAAGAGCCAATGGAGTCATCACAGTCAATTCCAAAATGCAAAGAAAAGGAGACTGCAAGCAAGAACAGACTGTGACCAGCAGACTCCTTACTGCCAGTGGCAATGCTCTGCCAGCACGACTGGCAGTGCCAGCAGTAAGTATAGGGAATGAAACAGAAATCCTCTAGCCTTCTCCATTTACCACATTTAATCTGGGCTTGGCAATGTCCAGTCAACACAGAACTCCACATTGCTATTTTTTTTCCTAAAGACCTGCTGTTCTGTCCGCAGTACCACACAACAGACATATATAGCACTTCTAGAAGGGTGTACGTTTTCTCTTTTCTTTTCTTAAGACTAAGCTCTCTTTTCTTCTTCCTTTTCCTAAAGGTGAATCTGCATAATATCTCATTTGTTTGTTCATTTCCTTAAAAAAAAAAATAATTTAAATAAATAATGAGGAGGAAAGAGATGGTGTGTCACTACAAGGTTATTTGTGTAAGATATACTATGCTATAAATTTACATGCATGGAACAGTCAAATAAAATGGCTAAAGTTCAATTTAAAGGCCCATGCCACAAGGAAATGAAATCACAGCGTTAGTTACGTTTCCCCAAACGAGAAAATATTAGGTACAATTTGATGCAGAGAGAGGGGAAGAAGCAAAGACGCCGTTTTGCTGTGTAGAGCCAGGGAGCACCCAGCTGAGCGGGGTGGGGGGAGAAGGGCTCGCAGCCGGGTGGGCACGAGGCAGGGCACGGCTGGCAGCCCTGCAGTCTCCCTGCTGCCGTGAGGGCGTTCCCACAACGTCTGAAAGCAAAACTTGGCAAGCAATACGGGAGCTGGACGGAAAGGGAGAAAGACTGAGGATTAAAAACGATCACTTTCCAGAAACAAAAACAAAAGCCAGCCACCAATTTCTCCCTCGCATAACGGAAGACTTGAGGATACCAGTATATATCAACAGGACAACACTCCCACACACTCCTCCATTCATGTTATCTCGCACTGGTTTCTTCACTATTTATCAGGAGGAAGAGGCAGCAGTGTTATTTACAGAGTGATATAAATAACAAAGCCTGAAATGAGGAGCAGGATGCCCCAGCTCTGCAGTAATGACAAAAGCAGCAGGGCTGGCTGTCAGGCACGCTCCCCGTCCAACGCTGCGCTACCCGGGGCTGCAGCCACCCACCGCTGACACAGGCACAGAACACAACCTTTTCCTCCATAAATAACAGCACTCCATCCAAGCGCCATTATTAAATTCTTTCATGTGTGATGCAAGCTGTCCCCAGGAATAAATAATCTGGTCCACGGCTATGCAGGGTGGTTTTACAGGGAGACAGTTTAAAGAAAACACTGCCCGCACCAGATTAGACTTGAGCAATTCAGAGAAAAAGATGAAACAGCACGCACATTTTTTTAAAGTGTCACATTAAACACACTTCAAAATCCCAGCATCTGACTGTTTGTATTCTTTTATCTGATGCTACATGATCCCTAACCTTAGGTTCCAGCAATGGAAAGCACTTGAGCCTCGGACAAAATGGTCTCAGCCTCACCAAAATCCCCCCAAGCGCCCAGTCGGAGCTGACAGGGTGAGCACATCCAGTCAACGCTAACTCTAACCCCGTTAGATCCAGCCAAGGACTGCTCTCCCATAATTCACAAAAGCACAAGTTTGCCAAAGTGCTGGTTTGCAGTCCAAACCCATACTCAGACAAAAACAATCTCAAAATAGACTCAATGTCCTAATTATATCTCTCCTGAATATTAATAGAATATTACAGTCATTAAAAATAGACCTTTCAAAAAAATCATTCTGCTTTTCCAAGGTCTTCAGTCACCAGCATCTATCTCCCACTCATTCATAGTTTTCATTGCCTTTACTCATCTGCTGACATCCTTAGTCACAAGAGGTCAAACATTGACCCTCCCAGACAAGATAAAGGGAAGTCTCCAGTCACACACACAGGAGAGATGTCAAATCAGATCTCTTACTTGGGGAGGAGGAAGGAGCCTGAGCTTCCTGAGAAAGAGGCTCAAATCACATTGGCATTGCCTCTTACTTTTTTTTTTTCCAAATTTCTATGCTGTAGGAGGATTTGGGCAGCTCTGAGCAACTCTGCTGCTCACCGTGTAATGCATCGTCCATACAGTGCTCTCTTTTGTCCCAGGTGGCTTTAGCCAGGTGGGCAGGGAGGGGAATTCTTTGCTTAAATCAAAAACTTTTACAAACTTCAGGGTCCCTTCATGTAATTCAAATCACAAAAACAATTAAAAAATCCACTTACGGTTTACTCTTGTGTGAAGACAGTAAGGTAATTCACTTCTTGCTGCTTCCTTGCAGTAGCACAAGAGGAAATGTTAGTATGAATGTATGAGTGTAGCCCCCATGATAAGGGACAGTTTTGTCTTTTAGCCTGAGTCCTCTCACTTCCCAGGACACCTTCATTGTGCCCACAAATCTCTTAGGGGAGCAAAGGAAAGAGAATGACACTAAGGAACAGATACGACCATGGCAGTGCATTACTGGAAGATGTTCAGATACTGTCACCCGTAAAGCCTGTGTAGGAAAGAATAGCAAGGGAGGGAATCCTCTCCCCACATTTCTCTTTCCATAGGGATGGGTGACAGAGGAATTATCCCAATGGTATTTGAAGTACTGTCAGTATTTTTCTTGAGGGGGAAGCCTGATCAAAGAAAAGGTAACGTTATACCTAGAGGCACGGAAGGGGTAAGAGCATATGCAATTCAGAGGCTTTAGGAAAGCATTCAAAAATCTACTGTATAGTCTTCCTAGCTCATTGGCTGATAAACTCTAATGGCCATGGGAATATTTTACAACACTCCTGCACTCTCCCTGATATGGCTTGAAAGCAGTATAATGTCTTGATCTCTAAGCTGTGCCGGCCCAAACATCTGCTGAAGAAAAATTAAGAGAAGACCAGCTGTGTAAAGGATAAACAACACAAACTTTATCATCTCTGTTTTTTCCTCCACTACTATTCTGTTTATTCACAGAACTACTTTATTTTATTGGCAATTCTGGTGTTCAGCTGGTCTCAGTCTATACAAAGTCTCTTCTTCCAATGGCATGACGCTGATCTGCGCCAGCTATGGATCAAGCCCTGCATGTTGGAGACATACTGTATTTCCTGTTTTCCAGCCCTTGATCTCCAGGTTATTATCCATCAGAGGTTTGCCAGAGGTGGTCTGCTTGCCACATAACAGCTTCAAAACCAGGCTGGGCAACTGCTTGACGGAAGACGCTTAACGTCTATGTTAACGTCCTTGTCTTCTCTTTCATGTGCATCTTTCACCCTCTCAGCCGTTCAGCACTGTGCCCATAAATCTTCCCTGGGACACGCTGGGAGAGTCCACAGAGGCATCTGAGCTTGTTCATGCAGCAGCGCTGTGCTGGGAAGGCAGTGGGTGACGACCAAGAAACACTTCTCCCCTCAGGTGGCCTGCTCTTCCTTGTCAGCTGCACGCTGTGGAGAAAAGTAGCTGAAAACCAGCTGTCCTGCCAAGAAGGACAGAAGAGTTTCTTGCGGGCAGCATGACTATTTTATTTATTTATTTTACTTATTTACCACACTCTAGTCACTAGCTTGATTTTCCTTAATCTTACAAATGGCCTGCCAAGGACATAGAGCATCTGGCTTTCTTCAGCAAATAAACTGTTTGCCATGTGTCTGCTGTCCAAAAAGACATGCTGCCCCCAAGTTACAATCCTGAAAAGGACTCTGTCAACATGTTTTATCAACTAATAATAATAATAAAAAAAAACCTCCTGTGTTTTTCTCGCAGCTATTTATAAAATGTCTCCAGAAGCCAGACAGTGAATCAGCCTCCTTATCCAACTTTTGTTTCTACCAATGCAAATGCTCGCGGGTTTGTTATTGGAAGCTTGTTCAAAAACAGCTGGGCTGCTGGCATTCAAGCTATTCCTTTATTTAAGGGGTTTTGTTCTGAGTACAAAGACGCAGATTCAGAGATCATTCATGGACTTAAAGTCAAGCATATACTTAATTACTTCACTGCACTGAGGCCTAAAGCATTCGCACTGAAGCAAAACTATACACAAGCAGCCTTTCCAAACAAGCAACACAAGCAACAGGGACGGGCTGAATATTTGCAGAGCTGGTGCTGTGGTAGCAGAAAAAGGGGTGTAAATTCCCCCCACCCCAGTAAGCTGGAGTGAGTCGAAGGAGTTAAATAAGTTGGGACGAAGGCTGTGTACATGCCCAGCTTTCAGTTGGAAGGTGGCTGGGGCAGAACGTGGAGGGGATTGCATCTTCAGAGATTTCCATGCAGGGGCTGGCTGCACGGCTCCTGCTCAGGTAGAGAGCATGGGTAAGGAATTTTAGTCATACATGTGTGTCATACATGTGTGCTGCTCCCGCTGCTAAAAAAGCAGTAGCAAACCGGCACAGTTACCTCCATCCTTCCATCCTCAGTTCTCCTACCCACCAGGGCTGCATTTGCCCAGGTTGGTAAGCGCTCGGTCACTCCAGGAGTGAATGTGCCTGTTGCATTTAGTGCGACTGTTGCACGGAACTGCTCAGCCACGAATTCGCTGTGAGCTAGCTGGGTGTACTGGAGTGTAACAAGAACTGTTGCTAAGTCTCATGAAATGCTCTGTGAGGATCTGATCCAACCCACACTGAAGTCAAGGCAAAGACTCCCACAGATTTAAATAGGCATTAGATCAAGACCTCAGGCTTGTAAAATCGTCGGGGCAGGGGCCATGGCTTTGTTACAATGCACAGTGTGCACTTAATGTGCTCTCTAAGTAATAATAAATAAGAATTTGGAGGTAATTTGATGGGGGGATGGGAAGAAGTTTCCAAAGCTTTCCAAAGAGCCTTGTTATCCCAGCATAATAATGTATTCTACCAAAGCTGTGTTAATCTTTTTAAATATCTTTGTACAAAGACTGTAAAATCCTCGTTCGTTATGTGGGTTGCAATTGTTCTGTGGCAGCTATTCATTTCACATCAATAGCTCAACTTGCAAAAAAATAAAATAAAAAGCCTATCTATCTGTTGTTATTCCTCTGCACATAATTAATGGCTCGCTGCCATCCTTCGCTGCACAAAAACTTTGAAATATTTTCTGCTCCCCTTTACATACTTCTCCTCCAACATGAGACCCAACTCAAAAAGTTATCTTCAGGTTCAGAAGTCAACAAACTATCCATCACTTTCAGGGCTCTGCAGAGGAAGGCAAATAAACACGGGAATGAAGGGACAATGGAATCTCTAAAATGCACCCCGTTTCCTTTGACTAACCAACTGATAGACAGGAACTGGCTCTTGCGGTTCACACTCAAGGATGACTGTAAAATCTTTTGACAGCTAAATGAGGTGAGGTGGGGTTTTTACACAAAGATACTCGATTTAGGACTGTTTCTTACCTGTGAGTAAGAGGAGTTAGCTCCACCAGCTTTGAATGAGCCGTAGACTGGCCCCTTCAGTATTACCTGGGAAATGCACAGGGCCACTGTCTGTCTCTGCTTTTTGTTAGCAGCAGACTTTTCTTTCCATCTCTGCAAGACCCTCAAATTACAACTCACTGGCTGAAGCACTATGAGAACAAAACTTAGAATTCCACCTGAAATCTTGCATGGCACTTAAGGAAGCTAATGGGAAAAACCCAGGCCTGCCTTATATCCATTGCTTGATGTTAAGGGGGTGATATATTTGCTTTACTGGAACTGTTTATCCCAGTATCTCTACTGGGATATCGACATTTTGTAAATGCTTCCTCTGAGATACGCTATCAATTTGCAAAACAGGCTCTTTGAGTGCTCTCATCAGTTGTGCTCACAGATAACTTAAGATGACAAGTCAGGCAAAGCACGCCAGATTATCAGTGAGAGGGAGATGCTGATCTTGGTGACAGTCTGAGAAGTCTGCAGTTACTCAGCTAGGCTCCATCAAATGCTTTGCCCTCCACAAATGTCACTGACTTGAGGCACTGTCCCAGGAGAGGGGAGGACGCTTGTTTTTGCAGCTTTGTAAGCCCGACTGTGCACTGGTAGGTGTAAGCACAAGCAGTCACAACTCTCTTAATAGGCCTCTGAGAACCTTGTGGGATTAGAGAACACACTGCTGCGAGTAAGCTGTTCTCCTGGAGAAGGCATACTGCCTTCTTGCCCAGATGGACAAGAGCAGCGCAAGTCCGCTTAAGGCATCAAAAATTGGGAAGACAGAATTATTTTTACTGAGATCTCATAGAATCATAGAATCATAAAATCGTCTAGGTTGGGAGGGACCTTAAAGATCATCTAGTCCAACCATCAACCTAACTCTGACAAAAAAATAAATAAGAAATAGGAATAAAAATTACTAAACCATATTCCTGAGGACCATGTCTACCCGTCTTTTGAACACCTCCAGGGATGGTGCCTCAACCACTTCCCTGGGCAGCCTCTTCCAATGCTTGATAACCCTTTTGGTGAAGAAATGTTTCCTAATATCCAATCTAAACCTCCCCTGGCAAAACTTGAGGCCATTTTCCCTTGTCCTATCTCCTGTGACTTGGGAGACGAGACCGACCCCCGCCTCTCTACACCCCCCCTTCAGGTAGTTGTAGAGCGCAATAAGGTCTCTCCTCAGCCTCCTCTCCTCTAGACCGAACAACACCAGCCCCTCAGCCTCTCCTCATAAGACTTACTCTCCAGACCCCTCACCAGCTTTGTTGCCCTTTTCTGGACCCGCTCCAGCACCTCAATGTCATAAGTAAGTCAGGGAAAATTTTGCTCTCCTGCCTAATTGTTTTTCACCTGAGCAATTGCAGTCATAACCTCATCTCAAGCTGTAACAAGGGTGGACAGACCGGTGTGGGTGTCCCTCCAAAAGCCCTCATTTATATTCTTCACATGTCACATCATGAGAGGTAACCAGTTGTTGTTCTCGCTCCCTATTTCTCCATTCAGCTATTCTGACAACAAAGACTTTTCAGTCCAAAGGAGGGTTTAAACAATGTACTGAAAACCTGTCATCTGACCTCCACTGTAAACCTTATGAAACCGTGCAGACCACTTCTCCAGCCAGCCCACCTCTAGAGCAGCTCCCTGGGCCAGCAGAGCTGCAGCAGCTGAGGATGAAGCTCTGTCTGAAAGGGTGTCAGAAGTTTTTGACACACCCAACTGCAAGGCTCACTTCCATTGCCATAAATTGCATAAATTCAGAGTTTAAAGATGTCTTAAGAAACACCAGAAGGTGGATCAAAATTGAACCCTTCAGTCATGAAAGATCCACCTGAATCTCCCCTAAGGATGAGGCATACAGTTAACTTCTAGGTTCACATGAGATATTCTGCTGGAATCAGTTTTAAATATTTCCTGCCTCCATTCTTCTTTGTGGACACTGTTCCTGATCCAATATAAATCTCCCTTGATACATTAGTGTTTTTCAACATTTTAACCAAGTTTTCACTAGTGAGCCAATGGTTTTCTTCAGCAAAGTCTCTCAGACTCAGAAGGGATTTCTGGATGAGATGAGATCTCTTCACACAGATGATTTCTTCTATCTCCATTCTTGCTCAAGACTTCACATTACATCCTCACTCTTACAGCAGAGTTCTTTACTCTGAACCATGACTGATCTTGTGATAGAGCATCCCTATTACTGTACCAGGACTAGTTTCACCTGCCAGCTGCATCACCACGTTATTCCTCATTTTTAACATCTTCATAACCCTAATATGAATTCTCCTGAATCTCTGCTCCATTGACTAACCTTTTGACTCTCTGTCACACCTTCAGAAGTGTTGTCTGCTTGCATCAATGTCTCATTTATAGCTATTCTTTCATGTTTTAATCACTGCAACATCCCAATTTAGGTTATCCCCGAGTAGCAAACTATAGCAAGTAGCCTCACTGGGTGCATAATTATCCTCAGTGCAATAGAAGATTGCTTTCTGCCTGGAAATCCATTATTAGAGATTAATTTGAAAGAAGCCTGTGTGAAGTTTCCTGCAAATATTCCCCTCGTGATACCCTCAGATAGGGTAGGAAGCATAATTTCATCTTCATAAAATGAAGGACATAGAAACACCAACAAAATGTGTTCCCTCCTTGCCATACTGAGACAACTCCTTGGGTGGCCGCAGTAGTCAAACAGGGAGCTACAAAGAGGTTGCAGCATCAGCACGCCCCTCTCCCTCCAGCCACATCCTCCTCTTTATCTACAAACTCATCGTCTGTTATCAGAAGGATGAAGGGCAGCAACTTTATTCCTTCAAGAGGTACAGGAGACGTGTGCTAAGCAGGAGACGAAGCTCAGGAAAGCTCAAGCAAGAGGGAGGTGGATGGAGAAGGGTTGTGCTGAGGTGAAGTGACTTGCTTATTGCCCCATAAGAAGTTTGTGCCAGGCTGCAGAACAAGGAGAGTCTCCTTAGTTGAACCCCAACCCTCACCACACATACAGATCTTTTCATTTTCCATCTACTGCTACTCACTCTGATGTCTGGACTATTTTAACCACGTGTACAGTTAGACTGACCTGTCTGTCTGGAGCAGAGAAACTGCACCAGCAGATCTAAGCTTGGCTTTTATGCATGTATAGAGAAGGTGTTTTGCTGTTCATCTGTCTTTCAGCTGATTTTGAGCAGGTTTCCTTAAAGAAAATAAAAAAATACAAATATTAGCTTTCAGACAGAGAAAGATTTGCCCTGTTTGGTGAGCTATAAATAACCCTTCCCAAAATGTAAAAGCACCACGAGGCTGAAGTGTTTGGACATGCTAACTAAAAGGTTAAGTACATGACTTTGGAAGGAAGAACCTGTCTTTCTGAAAGGATAATGATGGGCCTGGGGGAGCATGGTAAGAGTTGAATCAGGGCAAGTACAACACAGAACTCACTGATTTACAGCTTCTCAAAAAGAGTTCAAATATCCAGCACTTGTCATGCAGCCCAGTCAGACACAGAAATCACTTAATGGGCTATAACGAACATAAATTCACCAAAGCAAGTACTGTGGTTACCACCTGAATTTATAATGGTACATTAATGAATGGGATGTCTCCTGGTCACTAGAGCTTGCTGCATCTCTATCTTTGGTCCATTTAATAGTGTTTAAGATGATGAACTAAAAAGATAATTCCTAGCCAGTCTTCAAGCAGCAAGGAGACAGTTACTACATCTTGAAAAAACCTGAAGTTTCAATGAAAGGTTTCACCATATATCTATCTTTACCAGCATGCTTATCTTATTACACGCTCTTGATTTGGTTGGGTTTTTTAAGGCCTGACATTTCACAGATATTTGACACTTAGGGACAGATTTGCTCATAAGTCAGCCTTTACTTTTGAGTGGGTTGTCACTGACTGAAGCTCACCTCTCCGGGGATGATGGGCCCTAAAACTGCACTTTAGCCCATGGCAGGCCATTTCAAGATCTCAGAAGGGCAACAGCACTTTCCCCTCTGCTCTCTCCACACTTTGGCAATCTGGAGTTAGCCTTCCAGAGAGACAGAAAAAAGGGGATACTGCAAAGCTTTGCTGTGGGTTTGCAAGAGGTTCAGTCTCGCTGCTGCAATAATGATTACCCAGCAAGCCTGGAAGGCAGAGGCTGTTATTATATCTGACAGAGGCACACGGTTTTTATTGGGACCAGGCACACAGAACAGATCAAACTGGGACATGGTATGGGAATATAATCTGGTTCTACAGTCTATAGTGTGTGCCCAAGTTTGACAGATAATTGCAACTTTTTTTTCCAACATGTTGCTATAACGTTTTTCTTTTAAAGGGGAGAAGCATAAATATTTGCCCTTAACAAAACTGTCCAGGCTTGCTAGCAACTGTTCTTGCCAGTCCTTGTCCAGAAAGAGCCTTAGGAGGGCACACATTCTTGCAGAGCTCTGGTGGGAAATCCCCTATTGAAAGAGGAGCCCATGTTTCCATGCAGGACTGTTACTGTTTATGTACTGATGTGGCAGACAAGATACACACGATCAGCTTGGCAGATAGAAGTGCACTTATTTATTCTAATATTGTTTGTGTGCCTGTCTGCACCACATAAGTGGACCTAGCTTTAGAGCATTTGTATTTTGGGAGATGGGTTGTGTTTCTGGCCATGGCCTTGGATTTGCAATCAAGAATTTTTTAACAATACAAAAAAAAACCCCTCAACATGCCTATGACCTTGAAGGTGCAGTCTGGCATCAGAATGCCTCCCCAAGATCTGTACTCTGCAGGCTGCAGATAGGTAATATTGGTATTTCCTAATTCGCAAGGGAACAGCTTGGCAAACATAGCATTCTTCTAATGCATTTTTGGTGTGCATTTAACTGAGCTTTTAAAACCGTTATCTGAAAAAGCAGGCATACCAATGAATTCCAGCCAGAGCACGAGAGGGGTGGTTCAGATAACCTCTCAGCCCTATTACATTTTGAGGTGGAATCACTCTGACCTTTAAGTGAGTCATCAACAGGGGAGTGAATAGTCAGACTAATTACACTGCCCTTCGCCACCAGTCGGGAAGGAGCTGCAGAGGTGCTTCTCTGCTGAACGAGCTTGCAGTAAAGAACAAGACCCACAGATGCTGACTTTTCTGCTTCTGATCCACCTAAGACTGGTTTCTTCTTTACTCTGCTCCTTCTCCATCTCCCCTCCTGTCTTTAGTTCCAGCTTCTGTCTCCATCTCACCTCCACCTTCCTCCTTTCCATATCCCAGCGCATCCCAGTCCAAAACACCAGTCACACCCTCCCTTCTCTCCCCTCACCTCTATGGCAACTGGTTTGCCTTTACCTTCCCTTCCTGCTCCACTGGTGAGCCCTTTCTCCTTTCTTTAAGGAAAGTGAATTATTGTGTGAATTATTTTCCTCCCTGATTTAGACTCCGTGGGGCTTTGAGAGGGGGAGCCATTTCACTGAATTTCACTGAATTTTTTAGAGTTGGAAGGGACCATAGAGATCATCTAGTCCAACTCTCCTGCTGAAGCAGGATTGCCTAGAGCATGTTACTCAGGACTGCATCCAGGCGGGTCTTGAAAATCTCCAGAGAAGGGGACTCCATGACCTCCCTGGGCAGCCTGTTCCAGGGCTCTGTCACCCTCACTGTGAAGAAGTTTTTTCTCATATTTGAGTGGAACCTCCTATGTTCCAACTTGCTCCCATTGCCCCTTGTCCTCCCACTGGCAACCACTGAAAAGAGTCTGGTTCCCTCCTCCTTCAACCCACCCTTTAGATAGTTATAAGCATTAATAAGGTCTCCTCTTAGCTGCCTCTTCTCCAGGCTAAAGAGTCCCAGCTCTCTCAGCCTTTCTTCATAAGGGAGATGCTCCAATCCCTTAATCACCTTCGTTGCTCTTGCCTGGACTCTTTCCAGTAGTTCCCTGTCCCTCTTGAATTGGGGAGCCCAGAACTGGATGCACTATTCCAGTTGTGGCCTCACCAGTGCAGAGTAGAGGGGGAGAATGACCTCCCTCGACCCACTAGCCACGCTCTTCCCTATGCAGCCCAGGATTCCGCTGGCCTTCCTGGCCACAAGAGCACACAAGTGCTGCATCACACCTGTGTAGCCAGCAGCAGCTCAGAAGGAGGGCCCCGACCCCAAATTGTGCACTTCTCACCAGCTCCTGAAACCACAGGATGGACCTTTATGTATTCAACCCTGCCCTATGCCTCTCACCTTTCCTCTTCAAGCACAAAAATCAAACTCCGTATACAGCCAACAGCAGCAATACCTATACTGCAGAGGAAGGGATACTTGGCCTCTTCTACCAGGAGATTCATCTAGGTATAATCCTGCCAAATTTTTAGTGTTTTTCAGCCACTTCTTCACACACGCACAATGGTTTAAACTGGCTTCTAGTGTTGTTAAGCACTCTCCTTTCTCTGTCCTGGGGAACAGAGGTTACAGACTGGGTCAAACACTGGTGGAGATGCAAAGGTAAGGGACCTGTAAGCTCTCGCCTTCATTTTTTTAAGTCTAATGTAAACAGCCCATGGCACCTGGAGGCTGGTGGAGTGACCCAGGAGTCAAGAGGAGGAATTTAGGTCAGTTTACAGCTCTTATTTTCTATTTATTTTCAAGCCACTGCTTTCAACTCCAATGACCACTGTTTTCGGTCAAACAATCACATGTAAAAGATACAGCAAACCCAACCTTTGATTATGCCTGGAGAGCTGAATGTAAGCAAGTTGTTAAGCCTCTCTCCTCCGAGCATCACTTCTGTCAGTCTGAGGGATCCCAGACTTGACAATTGAGATAATTAGAAGTGGCGAGGGGAGAGGAGCAAAAGAAAACACCGTAGTTTATTGCAATCCCTCAACTGTCAATCTTCCTTAAATTTCACAAAGAAACAGCACAAGGGTGCAAACCCAACCTTGAAAAAGTCCTCTGCAGATCCCGTTACCTTTTCTGCATGCGTGTGGCCACACTCCATGCTAGGCCATTCCTGCTGTTGTGAGCTAAACAAAAATTGTGAAGGAGACAGCAGAGAAAACACTGCAAGCTGGAGGAAATGACAGCGTGCTTTTTGCAGATACCACTCCTGCCTCCGTATCATCATTAATTTAACATCCTGGTAGAAGCTGCCTGGCCTGTCTGTTAATGAGGCCTGTCCCTGTCAGATGACATGGAAAAACCACTACAGTCCGACCCCTGGAGGTCACCAATAATCCTGCAGCGCTTCTCAAAACAATGCGATGTTAAACCCCGTGTCAGGGGCAAATTGTCTTTATCTGCCCAAAATGTACAAAATCAAACAGCAGCCATCATTTTAACAAGTTTGCCCCTCCCAGACCTTGATGGTCAGGGCCACTGTTAACAAGTGATCAATTAGCCTGCTTAAAAGGACTGATAACAACATTTTTGTGTCAGTGACAGGAGGGCTGAGTGCCAGGACCTAATCTCTCCCTTCCTCATGGCAATCATTTCTGAAAACTAAACATCTCCCCGGCTGGATGACGATGCCATTAAAACCTCTTGCTGGATTTCCTTTCACGATGCCCTCAGAGAAATTAAGCGGAATTTTAAGATGAGTAAAGCTGAGGAGGTGCCTTGGCACTGCCCCTCCAGCTCCCCTGCCCCCAGAGCAGATAACCCCTCGGACTCTGCTGACCAGTCTCAATGGGATTTGGGTTCAGAAAGCAGTGACGCAAATTACCCTTTTCTTCCAAAGACTGAATAAAGGGCTAATGCTGCTTTGACAGATGGGTGTGGTTTGCAGACCCCAGCCTCTCAGGGTTGTGTGATTGGGACTATTTATTCTTCCCATCCTTGATCTTTCCACTCCCATCAGACACTTCCTATGCTGTCAGCCCCAGGGCTTCAGTCGATATATCTTGTGGGTTCACCTTCGTTTACATCAGCTCCAGCTTGGCAATCCTTTCAGTCTTCTTATTTGAGCAGGGAAATGAAGCCAAATTTTGCCCTGGTGTGAGAAATGCAGCTGCTGTGCCTGCAGTTTGGCTGCAGCCTGATGTGGTGGGTCTAAACTCGGATCTGTAGGCTCAGGGCTGACCCCAAGCTTCACACAGCACGGGCAAATTGCATCTGGCATGAGAACGATGTACTTCATTCTGTGTGCCTCCTCTTAGCCCAAACCATTCCTCACCCTCACCAGCAGAGCCCCAGGCTGCTAACACAGGAAGCTGCCTGTCCTGTCAGCCTGTTTTCTTTGAATATTTGTCCCCCGTGTCTTCTGGCATGGCCGGATGGGCAGCCAGGTGGAGGCCACGCTTAAGGTTGGGTGTATTTGGGACCTGGCTGTAGAGTGCCCCAAGGAGCAGGTATCCACCACCCATCCAGAGCCCAGGCTGGAGCCGGTGGACCTCTTCAGGAGCCCACAGGGCCACATGCATATTGTAACCTCAGCTACAAGGCTGGGACCTTGGTTTTGCCTTGTACTGTAAAATTCTTCATGCTGTTCCTGCCCTTACAATACAGCACAAAGTCTCTTAATCACTCATAAACTTCTGGGACCTATTATTTGAGTTTTTATGAAACTGCCTACTTTCTTTATGACTTTTTGTTCAAACATGTGGGTTACCATGCAAAAAGGCAAAGGGCCAGCAGACCTGTAGAGGACATCATCTGATGTGATTCTAAGACCTCATGAGAACAAAGAGCAAACAAGCTGGGGCTACAGCATGGCTTTGCCCAAAGCCTTCTCAGGGCTGCAGAGTCCAAGGAGAGACCAAGTGGCGAGCAGTGGCTTGGAGCAGCACCAGTCTGACGCCTGCTTTTGCTCTTTGCTTGGAGAGGAAGAATCATGGTAGCACCTCTCTCGGTGTGCTCCAACTCTCTTACAGCGGTCAGTGTGACACATGGGGACAGAAAACAGGTACCTCTCTCCTCCCCAGCCCTCTTTTGCCTCTAGACAGAGGAAACTTGGACATCCCATGGACTATGCTGACTACTATCTGGGCATGCTCACGGCAGGAGCAGCTGATGCAGGCAGCAATGGTACTTCATGAGTACGCTCCCTGCCTGCTGGCTTGTGTACCCCACTGCCTGTCCCTGAACTACCATTATACCTAAAAACAAACAGGGCACTAGAAGTGTCTCACAAACTCCATTTTTAACAGACATTCTTCACTGGAATCAACGAAACAGAATCCTAAGTCTCAATTTTACTTTCCATTTTAAGCCTCTCTTATGCCCCTGGAGAAGGGCTGTATGAAGCTCAGTATATAAAGTCTCACCCTCAGGATGTCAGCCTTAGAAACACAGTATTTTCTAATAAAATACAGCTAACCAGGCCAGTTCAGGCAGAGACCTACCTGGGGGACAGGCCTGAATCCATGATGTCTTTGCCAGCTAGAGTACTGAATGGTGTCTTAACGCACCAAGAAGTCATTTTTATGAGTGTTGCTTTGCAGTACAGCTGCATCTGGTCTCCACATTTCCACTAATTCCTGCCATTTCTGAGTAATTTAAAATAACTTCTGTTACCTCACTTTCTCCCCTCCTGCCCATTACATTTTTTTAATCACTGATGTCACCTCGGGTCTTTTCTTCAGTCACAGCAGAACCAGCTTCTCATTCTCACTTTGGCTTCTCAGTTTCCAGTCTTGTCACCTCATTCTTTCTCTGTTTCCTGAAAACCTTCACTAGCTTGGGCTAAGCAAGTTTCTGTTGCTGCCACTTCTTGTGACCTTCATTTTTTAAAAATGGACTCTTCACACTGCCTATATTCTTTACGTTTTATACATTCTATAGGAGCTACCTATTTTAGATTTCAGGAAAGTCATCGTGCTATTGGATGCAAAATCAGCTCTTGAGGTGTTGGCAAGATTAATTAGGTAAGGTAATTGGGTATTAGGCAGAGCTAATAACCACTTCTTACCCCATGCAAATGCTGCAGTTACCCTTACCTTGAAAGAAAATAGGTGTAAAGTTACAGATATGTTAGAGATGTGCCTGGTTTGTCATACAGCTCCAACCTCTGTTCTTTGTCAACTAAAGCCATTTAATGTGTGTTCTTGGTCTTGCTGTATGTGAGAGCACCGCCTAGCCACCAGACAAAGAGCTGGTGCTGGGGACCACTTTGTTTCCAGCTAGCTAAGGCTTGGGGGTGGGATTCACACCAGCCAGCTTTTCACTTGCCCATGCCCAGCGAGAAGTAAGAGCCTCTTTCTCCATAAAAAGGTACATGGTCCAGCTCCAGACTGAGAGGCTGGAGGCCACACTTTGCTTTAGAGCTAATAGTAAGAGATTTGCTCCTTTGGGACCTCAGCAAGACAGCTTGAAAGTGGATGTAAGAGCTATCAGGTTGGAATTAGGCCATTGTGCAAGCAGGACTTTCCCAGGGACATCATGTATAATTGCCAAGCGCAACACGAGATCTGCCTTGATGATCTCATTGCTGAATAATTCAGTGATTCCTTTCAGTTAACATCAAAAGGGATGAGCAGTCTTCAAGGGGGGCACTGCCTTGCCACAATCTTATAATAGAGTTATCACAGGTGTGAGGGCTAGGGGAGCATGTGGAGGGCTAAGCCTTTTATGTGGGAACCTAAGAAATGAATCTGCAGGTCCAAGGTCACCTAGCCCGCTCTTTGGAGACCTTCCTCAGAATTGCTCTCCACACTACAGCACTACAGACAGTTAAGCTGGCATGTGCAGTCGCTCTGATAAATCACACAAGAAGTTAGAAAACAAACGCTGGCTTCTCCTTTCTAAATTATTTTTCTCCATTTTGTTTAAATCTTAGAAGTTATTTGATTGTTTCTTTTAGTTTCTTTTTTGGCAGCCCTGGACAGTCACACAAACAGCTGCAGAGACATTGCAAAATAAACCCTCCCCCTTCTCTTTTATTTTCTGGTAAGTTATGTTGGGAAAATAAATATGAATGGCACAGATGTTCCATTTTTCTCTCTGCGTAAAACAGTTTATGACATCTTGCAAATGCTGGAAAAATATTTCTTTTAAGAAAGAGATTTTCTCAAGCACACTACATTTCAGAGATGCTTTAAGGACAGTTGTAGAGCAAAGTCTGGGTTTTTTGATGCCTTTTTCTCATTTACTAAAAACATCAGATAAATAAACTGAATGTTTTTAAATTAATTTTACTGGTTATTAGTTGGATTTGAAAAGCTCTTAAAGTTTTCAGAGTTGCTGATCAGCTGCTACAAATTTATACATCTCTGTAGGCCCCCAACTAACAGACTTAAGGAACAGAGTTTCAAATTAATGATACATCAGCTACAGCAGAAGATGTTTAGCATAGAAAGAGAAACACTACCAAAAAATTTAAAAAAAATATAAATAAAGAAGGCAACTTCCTCTCTTTAACTATGTAAAGCAAAGAGAAACAGAGCGGCTGGATAAAGCACTACAATCAAATGTATCATCACACCATACCAAAAAGCCTGCAAGCAGAGAAAACAGTAAGGGAACTAGATAAGGTGCCATTCATCATGCATTTCCTCTGCTGTCAACTCACTCGGTTGCTCCCATCATAAGTAATTGGACCCTTCCCTCAATCACAGCCACGTGGGCTGGGAAGAACCTTGAGAGGTCAGCTAGTCCATCCCTCCGCCCCAGGGCAGAATCAGCTACGCTTACTGTCACTCCTGACAGACACTTGTCTAACAGCTCAAAAATCCTCCAGACACGATTCCACAACACCCCCAGGTGACTTATTGCCCTGTTGTGGTCTCCTGGCCTTTGGAGAGTTTTGTCTGATGTCTAATCTGAGTCATGCCTGTCACAATTAAAACTCTCAGCTGCAAGGGCAGAGAGGAGAGACGATTCCCGCTCTCTTTCCACCCACAGGAAAGCGCTCCTCTGCACTAACTGTGCCCCCACCCTGCAGGTCTCCTTGCAAAAACTGTTTTCCCCACAGTATTCCTATCCTCTGCATTCAGAAGCAGAGTTTGGCACAGTAAGGGTAAGTGTCTACTGTTCTTTTCATAAGATTACAAATTCAACAACCAAAATGAGAAAGTAAACGGACGGTCACTTTTTTCAGGGCATTCCCTGCTTAACAGTCATTTCAGATTGTCCCCTCTCCTTTTTCACCCTTCTTTGCCCCACAGCTCTGGTTCAGCCTGTCAATCTGCTCATTTTGCTTTTCAGACACCCAGCATAATGAGAATTTATCCTTATCGATTTCCCAAAAGACCTTTAAGAACAAAATAACATCTTGTTTGAATGGTGCTAGTAGTCACCATTCCCGTGGACTCACTCTACTTTGTGGTTATGTTGCAACCAGGCTTACAGATTTCCATGAGAAAAACATTTCTTGGAGGAAAAACTCTCTTCAGCTAAGTTATTGAGAAATATTCTACACTGTCCATTTGTTTTCTGTTTGCAACAAGTTCATAGGTTTTACAAAGTATACAGACAGCCTCCTTTTCTATCAAAGAAAACCACAGGATTTTGCTAGTGGTGATGTGAAGTAGCCTGTAGACTCCACAGCACATAGAAAGCATCCACAGCGTGAGTTTGCACCCATGCACTTCCAATTTGGCAGTGAGCATTGCTTTGTATTTTAAATCCAACCTGAATCAACTCCGATACTATTGTGGTACTCACAGGTTATAAGAAACCCATTGAGGAAAATTCTTTTCTCATCTAGTAATTATAAATCAGAGTAACTGTCATCAGTACAGTAGTGTTGAATATACAACACTGGAAGTTAAAATAGCATTCAGCTTACTGTTACTACAGTAATAGCTGAGAAAAAACTGAACAAATCCTTAAAGGTGATCATTAACTGTATAATAAAGATTTTGAGAGGAACTGGGCAATTCACTGTTAAAACATTACCTGGACAGAGCACAACGTAATCATAATTCTGGTTTCTTTCTGAAAGACAGAGAAGGTAAGCAAAGGCAGGAAGAAGGATCATGACAAAAAAGGAAATAAATGAAAAAACCAGGTTATTCTTGTAGATGAGCTCAAAATGTAAAACTGGTAGACCAGATTCCTCATGCTCTACACAGAGGTTTCTTATTTTTCAGTTAAATCTCTGGAAAAAGATATTATAAGGTTGGAAAGAAAAAAAAGGTTCGATAGATTAAGACTTTCATGAGATTTAAATGTTACCATCTGCAGTATAAATTGGGGTCACCCACTCTCATGATTCACCAGCAAACAAGGAAAGAAGAAAAGGAAAATGTAATCAAGCAGCCATAGCACAGACCATGAATTAGGACTCTTGTTATTTGGCTCTGCCAAAGGCTTCCTGTGGGAGCACTTCTCTACCCCCAGCTTCTTCCATGTGCAAAATAGGGGCAATACCTCATGCTGTGAGACTTACTTCAGACACTTATGAACCAGTAAGACTCCCTCATGCAGCAGTGCAAATGGCCACTTACTAATTATCAGTCCTATTATAAAAAAGAAATCATTCAACTACTGCTAACATTTGTTCCACCTCCAATTGAGTGAGATTGAGATCTCACTCAATCATGATCTCTATGTCCAGAATAATTCTTGCTCTTTGAAAAGTAAGCTCCTTTTTGACCCTTGGTATGTTGTACCATAATTTGTAAGGAATCGAAGGCCTTACATAGAGCCTCATAAATGAACACAACAGTGCAACTGATTGATTTGCACCCAATTTCTGAGTTATCCAGAAGATGTTTCTGTTTCTAAGCCTGTCAGTATTACAACTCATGAACTCATCACTTTTGCAGAACCACCGGTCTTCAAAATAGAAGACAAGATCTGATGAAATTAAACAACTAAGTTTTGTTTTGTTCAAGCCTAGTGCTCAGATTGAAACCCACATCAAATCAGATTCAAACAAAAAAAGATTAGATTTTCATCCACCCTAAGAAAAGAAACCACCAAAGGCATCAGAGCATGAAATAGTTACAAACCCGTGTGAAGAAAATGCTTTCGGATACACTGAGACAATTTTTAATGCACTTATTTACTTTGGCATCAAAATTCTATTACAACTCAATTGGGATTTAGACCTAGCAGTGAAGGAGGACTTAGGCATGTAAACTGCGGCCTTAAAACCACAGATCAGTCATTGTCTACCAGGGAGGTGACTACTCTTCATCAGCCTCACAGTTTCTGACCTCAGATTTTCCCAGGAGTCCACACATGCACTTGGGTGTCACAACCTTGACAGAATTGAGCTTCACTCCCTCTACCACACACCTTAAAATCCAGTTAGGTTCTTCTGTTTATTGAAGGTATGAGGTTGAGAAGTTTTGGAATATACATAACGTAAGAAAGAAGTCTGAACTCCTCACAAAATGTAATAACAAATTATTTTTTAACAACCGCCACAGTTTTTCCATTCCACCTTACATGTAAAATTCAATAAAAGCTGCAATGTTCCTGAATACAGCATTACTTCATCGGCATGTCCTGTGAACATTATGATGATATATGTTCCTGCTATCCTTCTTTCCCAAATTATCTACGCTGCTCACTATACTGTGAAAGTATGGGCATCCAGTTAAGGAACAGGAGAGAAGGACAAAAATAAGGAGAAAAGATAAAGCTGTGAATTATGCATTTCCACGAACAAAAGAAAGGAAAAGTATATTCAATAAATTCCAAGCCCTAATACAAATTTTCAATAGGGCAATGGTTCTGCTCTTGAAGCTGAAACCATGGTCTATGTGGAAGTAAGTCAGCTTTGTATCAAACAACTTTTTTATTGAAAATTCCACTTATGTTTTCACTTTCCTAAGCGATATTGCACAGGAAATGCCGGTAGCTGCATGGATCTTTGAAAGAGAGGGTAGATGAAATAGGTGAGGGTGTACATTTCAACAGACAAGACTTAAAATAATATGCATTATATCTTTTATGGAAAGTATGATACCTACTTATTTTGCACTGATAATTTTTTCATTCTCGGGGCACACAGCTTTGTCCTTTTCTCCCTTTTTTCCCATCCCTCACTTGAGGTTGCCAGGCTGGGTCACACACTGTCCATTACAATGAGTGAACAGAACCTCCTTTAACTTTGGGGTGAATTTAACAACATTTCCTGAATTATTTCTCATTTGTGTGAGGTTTAGTTTAAAATGCATTGGCTCCCATATCCCCACAGTCTTTGAGTAATTTGAAATTAAAAACTTGAAGTTATTTTTCATGAGCTAGAACAATAGCTTTTATATCTGTTGGCACACACAACTGACAGGGTACTGGCAACAGGCAATTTGCAGCATGACTTGCCAATGCCTGTATGCATATTTCTAAGAATAACTCAGTGTCCAAGAATTTGGCCTGTTATATCACAAGCCAGGACTAGCTGACAGCTGTTTTAAATTACAGTGGACTGAATGATATTAGCTTTATTGTAGTTGGACTGATGCTTTGCTTTCTCTTAATCGTCTTAATGTTCTGATTTGTCCTTTAGCCAGCAGTTGCACAGCATTTATTTATAACACTCAAGGTTTAAGTCACAAATGACAGATTGGTTGGATTGTCTTGTACACATGGAACATGATCAAAGTAAAGGACTACACAGTTAGGGAAATTTAAGCTTCTTTGCAAGGGACAGCCTATAGATCCAAGGCTAGGATTTTCCTTGCATAGCAGAAAAGCCTGACTCTCAAACAGACCTGTTCTAATTTTCCTAGAAGGAAGGCATTTCTTCCAAGACTTGCATGCTATTGTGAGCTACATAATCACATCCCACTTCACTTTCTTCATGGGGAATCAGACAAAAGGTTAGCCACGGACCTGAAAACTGCCATGTACCTCAATTAATTACAGACTTCAGAACTCATTTATTATTTCGAGAACTAATATCTACTCAGGACCAAATCTTGATCACATTATAGACAATGATTAATTTTCCAAAGGCTGTGCTGGGACCGGAGTATGGCTATTAAACTTACTTGCATGTGAACTTTTAACAGTTCATTAGAAATTTTCTATTCCTTCAGGAGAAAACAAATGGATGTGGATTTTGTTTTGTTCAGTTGGGAAAATAATGAAAGAAATAATTTTCAAGGAACAGCAGAAAAACCTGAACACAAGATTCGGATTCAAGATGTGGGAAGAAATCATTCTATCCTGCTTGGCACTAGAAAGCCCTGGGTGGGGTCCTGTGTCCATCTTTAGGCAATACACTTAAAGGAAGATGCAGACAATTTTCAGAGTCCACAGGAAAGCAACAAAAGTAATCAGTCTAAATGTAAGTCATATAAAGAAATGAGAATTGCAGGAAGGTGATGGCAGAAAGTAATACTACATGTTAACAGACTTCAACTATGCAAAAGGCTATGGTATGACAGGAAGGATAAGTGCATTCTCCATTTCCAAGGATACTAAACCAAGAAGCAGCAGGCTTAAACTGCAGCGAGAAAAATCAGGCCAGACACTTGGGAGAGGCTCTCTCATGGAAGGGTACTGAAGTAATGGAACTGCCTGCCAGAAGAAGTGGGGAGTATCTATCCCCACAGGTTTTTTGAGAAGAGCTTGATCTTAGGTGCAGAGATGAGTAAGGGGACCTCGCAAAGGCTCCCTCAACTCTGTCTTCGAAGATCCTGGAATCTGTAGGGTTTTCTAATACTCTTATAGTTTACTTGAAGTTAATATACTGGATAGTAGCCTCTCCTATTTGTCTTTAACATATTTGGAGTCAATAACCAGTGTAATACCGTATGCTATTTAAAATATACCAGCCAATACCATTCTTGGTTCTGCTTAAGGAATGCCATAGCAGTGGTAGGACTTCAGTGACATGCAGAAAAAAATGTATAACAATAAGTAAAACAAAAAAATACCACGCTTAGAGACTTACCTCAAAGAACTCCAATCACGGGAAATTGTGCCAGACCTTGTATGTCAATGGTTTGAAGGCTAAGTCCTTTATTTTGTTTTACTTTATATTCAGCCTACAAAAGAAATATTAAAGGAAGCACAAGACAGAAACCAACATATGAGAATGAGAATATCTGTTTCCTTATTTCGAGGGTAATGCACTGGTCAAGCATGATGGTACAGTCAAGATAGAGCTGAGTCTTGCATTTAGCACCATGGTCTGCCTTCCCCGTTTATATATAGACAACCCCATATGACATTAAGCCCTACGAAGCTTGTGCTTAATCATACATAATCAATTGTATTCTAGTGGAGTCCACTCTCAGCTATTTGTGGAACTGCTGATATTTACTCCTAAGCAACAAAATTGTGAAAGAAAAAGAGAACCATCTTTTCTAAAGGAAGTTCAGGTGTCTTTTATGGACTATCTGGATCCTTCCCAATCTCCCTGATAAACGGACAAGAGAGAAAGAAACTCTCCATGCTATACAATAAAGTTTCCTGCACATTGGTGGCTTTGTTGTCTCTTCATTACAAACCTAGCACTGCACAGAACAGGACATTTTGTAAAGAGCCAAGAAGTAATCAGTAGAGCCTGCTAATTTTGCAAAAACAGCAATGAAGAATGAAAATAAGCAAAGTACTCATACACTACAGTGATAAATGGTAGTGATAACCTCAGTGCTGCAGCTGTGGCCTCCTTCAACACCACTCCCTCCACAGGTAAACCAGAGCTGATACTCTTTCTATCCATATTCCTTCTGTCACACCAAGACACACTTTTTTTTTTTACTCTTTTTTTTTTTTTTAAATTTGTCTCAGTATCTGCTTTAGTCTTTTGGTCTACCTCCCATGCACACACACTTAAGTAATTAACGTATTTATTCCTTTGTTTCATTGTCTCACAGGGATTCCCTCTAATTCAGTATGTGGGAATTGCAAGGGATTAATAGAAAAGAGAGTAAAACATCCAAATCTCTCATGATTCCAGAAGTGGATAATTTCTCTTTATCTTTTCAGCTGTCCCTCACTGAGTTGTCCATTAAAGTAACCACACCAAACCATTCTTCCTTCTAAAGGCGGTATGCTTTTGGAAAGGGATTTATTTTTAATCAGTGCTAACAATCTATTATGGTCTACAGAGCATGCTCAGTATGAAAGGGATAAATCTTCAAAGTGAAGTATAAAAATCTGCTAACCATTATAAGGATTTTGCGGGTGTACCTCCAGCTTGCTACTTTGAAAACTTGCCCCTTTGCCTGTCTTGAACTGACTGAGGAATTTCCAGATCTGATGTATCATTAGAAATAAAGTACTGGATTGTGTACTAATGGTACTGTTTGAAATTTAAACATACCGGGCTTTCTATACATGAAAAAGGAAGTATTTCCAAGGAATGCTTGGAATGCATTCAGCAAGGAAATATATTTAATTATATTGAAACAGAATCCTAACTTTATTATAGATGACTACCCTTGCTGATAGCAAAGGACAAAGAAGGATTTTAGGAAAGAATTGCAAAAATATGGTCTAATGGCATGAGGGCTAAACAAGGTTAAGGAACAGAGGTGCTAAACTTAACATACTTAAGCCACATTAATCTTTTCATTAGTACATAAAAAAAAATCACAACTTTCCATCTCAAGTCATTATGTTGATGGGGCATCTTTGATGTGAAAAAACAGCAATGATCCCAATGGGAAGCCAGAAGTGTTTTTGATTATTATCTGTAAAGTCTAAAATTCCTTAGGTGAAATTCAGTATGAAATGCATCCATGCAATGATGAAGGTGAGTGAATATGTCAACATCTGTGCTTTATTAAAGCTGGACTATTTTTACTAGGCACTGAACCAGAGAGACCAAATACCCTGATAAAACCAGAAACTCCAGGAAGGGTTCTTTGAAGGTATTTCTTGCTGTCATGTTACTGAAAAATACAACTTAATGTTATTTTCCTACATGTTTAATAGAACCAGTTTGCCCCACTGCACATCATTATCCCAAACTGTCATCTTCTAAAAATGTACAGGGAATGAGATAGATTTCTCTTGCTCACCGTGGGTATCGAATGGACCATGAAAATGTGTTTTCCAATGCTCTGAGTAATGACATTTCTAATAAAATACAGCTTGAGTGTTGTTGGTCCAGAAATCTAAAATAAATTATCATAACTATGTCTTATTAGGATTAATTACTAGGATCTTGACTTCAGAGACGTGAACCCTAACAACTATATGTAAATCCTCTGATGAACGAATACCATAAACCATACATTTTTAAGTGCAAAATTTAGAAGAAACTATACTGATTCTGTCATCTGAACTCCTGCTTAGTACAAACTGCAATGTTCCTTCTGTGCTAAGCCTAGTAACTAATCCCGGAGTGTAGCAGATCCAGATCAAGCAGAAAGGCTATAAATGCTGGTTTGGAGACATTCAGAAACGGTGATTTCACGGAGTCAAAATCCACCATAAGAGTAGTAGAGAACAGGAAAGTAGAGAAAGTGGAGGCTGCTGCTTCAAACTCCATGTTAGTGAATGGAATTGTTCCTCAGTCTGTCAGCTTCAAATTAGGTCATTCTCCCAATGCAGATGCTCTGTTTCAAGAAAGAGTGACTCTAAATACATGTCAGTGAACAGACTGTAACCAGAGCTTTTCTTCATGGCTGTGGAAACCTAAATAAATATTAATTTGTGCATTCTTACTTCAGTCTGATTTCCATATATTCATATACGAAAAAATTCAGATTTCACTAAGCTTGCAGGAGGATGAAAAAATTATGCACCATAAAAAATACAAATTCACTAAAACCTGCTAGAGATATCCTGACTCAGCTATGCAAAGAAGGCACATTGTAAAACAGATCTTATAACCTAATTAATGTTAATTTAATTGGTTATTCACAGTACATTTCTCCTGTTTATTTCTACAGAATTTCTCATGATTCTTTGGAGGTTGCTTATTAGCCATGCATAGCGAGCTATGGCAGACACGCAAATTCTGTGAGCCAGAAGATAATTTAAAACAAAGGAGTTACAAAACCAAAATTAAATTACAAACAAATTCCAAAAGCTTTTTAACACTTCACAATTGAATACGGATGTTACGGTCTGTCAATAGGTAAAGAGAAAGAAGATTAATTCCGTCTTTCACAGACCCAGGAACTTCTCTCCCATTTCCAGCAAATTAATCTGATGATAATAGAAAAATATAGAATGAAAAATACAAACTGGAATCAATGTCACTATAGTACTGTCTCTGGAAGTTTGAAGGAACTTTCACAGAACTGTCAAAATGTTTTCACCAAACTCCTTTTCCATTAGAATGCCATTCTGTTTTGCTTGGAAGATTCTTTAGGCCAGGCAAAGGAAACAAAACACACCTTGCTGAGTGATACCAGGATCCAGCAGGTTCATGGCAAGTGGGGCCAGTTCTTGTCCCACGTGCTGTTGAGCTCTGGTTTCCATCAGACTCCACAGTGATGGGAGGTTGCACATTCTGCATCCTTTGATAGTCCCAGCAGCTACAGAGCATTGACAGAAGATAGGCTTTTTTGTTTTGCAAAAATTCTGTAGAGTTGTTTTCACTTCAAAAGGAAAGAAATATAGACGTTGCCATGAAAAACAGCATCTTCCCTCTGGTTGAGGTGTTCTGGATGTTTCTTCAACTTGGAAAGGCTTTAAATAGTACGTAAGTACTAAAGTTAAAAGGGGACTCATTTATTACCCTTCCCCCTTCTCCTCAAAGAAGCCCACGCTTGTCAACAAGTCAAACATAAATTAGCCCCCTTAACTGCATGCAAGTAAGTGGATCTGAGCAGCAGTGGGATGGTGCAAAGGTCTCCCATTCTTCATTGCTGTGTTTTGCAGTGTGCTTTCACTGAATATTACAGGTTTACAGCACAGTGCCATGGTACTGATCCAACAGGCTTCTGCACGATGGATCTCTGCAGTATATGTATGTTCACCCTGTTTGTTCTGCTGAGGATAAGTCTTGCTGGTGGTTGGTTTGACTCCATGGCACAACATCAAGCAAGCTTAAGGCTACTGCATCTGGTTGCAAGAGTCAAAGTTTCCTTTAATGCCAAAACTCGACCTCACAGGATTCTCTCAATGCGCTTGGGCCAAATACTGCTTGGATATATATTGATCACACAGAGGCACTATGCAGCTGCCAATCCTCCACATCAGTTCAAGGAAGATGTACTCTGCTCCCCACTTTCAGCACTAGGTGGACATGTTTTCCTGTAACCATTGAATCCCTGCAGTAGGAAATTCACCTGGGATGTAGAGCACAAAGCTGGACACGGACACAGACAAATGAGGTGTTATAGTTGCCATTCTAGAAAAGTCTCACCTCTAGTTTGCTACCAGTGTGATCACTAACAACAGAATTTGTATTGTTTAATTATTTTTTTTTTCAGTATTTGAACTTGTAAGAACACCAGGTGTCCTAATATTCATTTTCTTTCTCCTTGAGCTCTGGTGATTTGCCTCCTTATCTAAGAAGCTGGTCCAAAGCTCACTGAGGGCCACAGAAGTCTTGAAGGCAGGTTCAAGCAGCCAAAGTAGTTACAGTGCAGGTAGGCGTTGTACTATTTCTCCTCAATGTGTTTTCCAGAGTGAGATCATGTCTGGTTTTCTTCTTGTGAGCATGTTCCTATCTTCAATCTCTTAGCATACCTACTAAGACCTTGGACATTCCAGTGATATTTTAAGCCAGAAGGTCTTAAAGTACAGGTCACGACACATTGCCCGAGGGTCATAAACCTATTCCCTTTCACTGTCTCTGGTCTCCCACTGAAGAGATTTGCTTAGTCACTGGCCATTAGTCCTCCTCCGATCCCAGCAGCACTCTATAAATCACTGTACTCGTTCCTGCATGTTTACTTTGAAACGCCGTGGAATCAGCCCAGAGGATTGTGGGACACATCTAAGAAGGTCAGATAGAAAATAAAGCAACTGTGGAGTCACAGCAGGGAGTGAGGTTGAGGACACCTCATCACAGCAATTAGCAAGATAGATGACACCAAAGAGCTTGTGATCCAGTTAAGTTTTTAAATGTCCAAGGGTTACTGAAGGAACACAGATGGAGGGAGACGTATCAAAACTCTCTGGGAACCAAATTCACAATAGTATTTTCTGTGTGGATTTGTCCCTTCATGGCCTGAGGACACAAACCTTGTTGCAGGTCTGTAAGAACTGGGTTCCCTGGTTATTTTTCAGGTTGTGGAGAAAGGAGGACACACGGATGTATTTGGAAAATTCTGTCTTTCCCTTTGGTCCTCAGACTGTCAAGGGACCAAATGATGCAGTTCCTTGAATCTGCCTTAATATTGCAGGTAATGAGAAGTTCCCCATTCTGCACGTGTCCAATTCCTCCTATGTGTTTGACTGAGAACTCCTTGTGTTCAGGTAACTCTCTAAGAGGAATGATGATCTTGACCTCTTCAAAAAAGCTCTTGCATTGTACTGCACAGATGTGGCACGTAGATGCCAACCAGCAATAACTCGTATGTCATGCACGGAAGAAAGAATGAAACTGGTTGCCACTAAAATGAAAGAACATGGATGGAGAAAACAAAGAATGTGTGCCTGGCCATTGAAATATCTGCAGAGCTGCTTTCTTCAGGAGTGTTTTCCTTAGGGCTCTACGCACATCAGTGCAACTTTCTCAACTTTGTGGTACAGACTGATAGCAGAAAAAAAGCTAGACACAGACAATCCTTTGTAGGGTAGTATGGAAGATGATATAGTTGAGGTCAGAAGGGAAGTTAGTGCATTTCTCTGGTGGTGTCACCTGATAGCTCTACAGACTAGAGGAAGATCACGCCTGAGATGTCTGTGTGGGAACAACACAGCAAGGATCACAGAGACACATGAGAGCCTTCTCTTGTACCAATTACTAATGTCCCCTCATAAAAACTTTTCCTTATTTATATCCTAAGATTATGCTGGCTCCAACATTGTTTCTACAATAGGAAAGTATTTAAATATTTCCTAATATAGGAACCATATCTGTACTTTAAGTAAAGCAGCGTACGGGCAAAACAATGTTCCAAATTAATAAACCTGTCATGTCTCAGGCAAGATTCCCACATGGATGTCAGGTAACTTGACAGAAGGAAGTGGGTTAAAAATGCAGTACACCTTTTTTGCCTGAAATGAGCATAAAAATTATTTCTTGACTTACTCTGGACACTTTCATGAGCACCTATGAACAGAAAGTCCTCCAGCAACCCTGATTTTTCCATGCTGCTTTTGCAGGTGACTTTGAATTTGTCTGCCTGATTTACTGCTGTATTCTTTACCTTTTTCATTAATCCTCCTTGAACACATCACTTCAGGCCTCTCTGATCAAGTGTCGTCTAAAGCCATACTCACAGTGATGGAACTTGCATCTTTTTCTTCCACGACCTACCCTTGCCTCAGACCAACAGCTCTGAAATGGCCACTGACCACGCTTCATTTAGAGCTGGCCCATTGAAAAAAAGGTACTGTAGATACTTGCTGGCTATTTCCTGCTCCTTACTGCTTAGATGATTTCAACTGGCAGGATGAGAATGGACTTGGTAAAACATCCCAGCTTGTACAGATATTCACGCTGGCCTTGTTTGATTGACTAATCTGATTGACTGCAGTTTCAGCCTCACATCAGGGAGAGAGCTGAGTCTGTTTTTGAGTTGCAGAATAAAGCTGCAGCGTACTTCAGAGAAGCATCCAGCCCACAGCGGCTTCTGAATGGTTTACAGAAGACTGCATCATTTGCAATGACAAGGTTAAGCCACTGGCACATTCAGTCACAGCTTTATCTCTAACATAGGTCCTTTTTTTAGCACAATCCAGCCCACAGCCCTAGGAGAGCATATAATAACTTGCGGTACCAATTTAAAAATAAAGTCTTTGTAAATGCTGACCACAATAACTTTAAAGCCTGCAGTGACTATTCTGGGAAAAAAACCCCACCTTATTATTTCAGAGACATCTTGCCATATTCCTGCCAGAAAGGACTGACCTGAGCAGAAACACTGCTGTCCTGTTTTGAATTTTCCTGAAAGTGCCTCTACTGACAAGCCTCTAGGTTTATCTAGTTCAGTTTTCAAGAGACACTAAAGTAATCGAGGAAAGTTATGTGAACCCAGATCCTGATGTCTGAAGTTTTGAAACCAAGGCATGTCTCCTTTTCTGTGGTAAAATTTTCAGAGACACTGAGAATTTCAATTCTAAGGCAGTCACGTAGATGTGTTCTCAAATGATCTCTTGCTACTGCTAACATACCGGATCTTTATTTGACTGTGTTTGCAATTGAATGTCAGGATTAGTAGCAGGGATGGGGCTACCACTCCTGGATGTGAAATGTCCTTAAAAGTGTGTTTTGAAAAAAAATTTCCATGAAGAAAAATACGGTAAGCATGCAACCTTTTAATGAATGTCATTAGCAGGGTAAAGCTGGAGCTAGGCATGTGCTAAAAAGGAGCTCAAAGTAACAACTGCATTGAGTGCCAAGCCGAGGGAAGCTACTGATTGCTGGCAACAAGTCAGCAGGCTAGGAGTTATCTTTATCTCTTTTGGCTTGTCAGGAGGCTTAGTTTTTAACTGCTTCTAGAGCTGGGAAAGGTGTAAAGGAGGTGTCTCTCTTCTGTAAATCATGATGAAATAGCACAGATGATCTGGGTGTAGAAGAGCACCTAAAAACTTAGAAAGGGAACAATTTCTTTCAGCTGGTGATACTCTTATCTGATTGCAGATATTGCAGTCCTCTAACTCCTATAACTGTTAGATTGGGTTTATGTTGTTCCGAACTAGTTCGTAATCAACTTGAAAATTTTTTTTGAGAATTTCTTAGAGTGCTCTATTGGCCTGGAGGTCTTCACTGTACTCCACGGTCTTTACTAGATGAGCCAAAGCAGGAGCAGGGCTGAAAAAGAGGCAGCTGTTGCATTGGCAGCACCATCACAGCTGCCCTTTGGTTAAATCATTCTTCAAATATTGCTGAGGGTGTTCTTGGTACAAGCTGGAGAAATCAGCACACACAAGGTGGATTCCGCCAGTGCTGAACCTGGAGTGCAGGAATAGAAGTTCTTGTGTGGACATTCTTGCTGCTAGGTGACCAAACAAGCCCTGTTCTCACCAGTTTTTGACTGGTGAGTCCCTATCCACTTCGGAGGTAAGTCAGGGGTCCAGTCAGTGTAGATAGTTGTCCTGCATTGAGTGTTTCTCAGCACTGTAGGTACTTGAATTTCTGTCAAAATCTGACCCACCTTCATCAGTACTACATGCTCTTAGGAGCACTTTCAAGCACTGTCTTAGTGCTTAAGTCACTATATTGCCCATGGTAATTGCAGACTGTATTTTGAAGGCATCAGAACAATTAACTATGTTCTGCAAGTTACTAACCCAACAGGCCCTTTGAATGGCTGCAAATTCTCTTCTCCCAGGCATTAACTACATATTAACCTACTCCCAATCCTTCACAATCCCATAAATTCTTGTGTTCTGGCACTATTTAATTCAAAGTCAGGTCTTGTATCTCATCATTTCCTTCACATATAAACATGTCTTTTCCTAACTGGAGGATCTCAGGGTACTTTGAGCTTACATCACTAAAATAATGCCAGTCAGAGTAAAGTACTTGTTAGCAGGACTACCAAATAACCTCCCATGTTCACTTAACACAGGACCTGGGCTTCTCAGAATATTTCTATCCAAACTCATCCATTCCAGTGGCTCTCCTGCGGCAGGAGAAGTAGCAGGACTCTGTTCACTTTCAGAAGTCTGAACTGCAGAAGTTGGAGCAGTACTTCCAACCTGAATTCACAGAACTTCTTCACAGGAGAAACCCCATCCGTAAGTAGATTGAATGAATCTTGTGTCAAATTCAAAGATACTCCAAATGTAAACAAGAGAAGGGTTACAACTTCTTGCATCTATTCAAATAATGCTAGCGAAATTCTGAATAATAATTAAAGGACTGCATCTGCAAAGAAAAGCAGCGACCAAATGGCCAACATGAAGAGCATTGCTAGCAGGTATTAATGAAAGTAAAGAAGAGTTTAAAATCCCCTGAGACTCTCTCAAGTGGATGACACAATTTTTAAAAAATCTTTTTACTGAGAGCAGCTTAGTCTGGCTTCGTAAAGAGGTAACAGCGAATTATCCATTCCAAGACGTGCTAGTCATGTTTGAGTGAAAATTCATTCCTGAACCCCAGAAGAACTTTGCTTTTGAAAGTTTTTCCTGTGAGCAAAACTGTTTCAATAAGCCTGTATCTTCTGACACAGGTATGCACGCTAGAGAACTCCCAACATCTTGTTTTGTACAACACAGTGGAGAGCATGGCTACAGTGATCACTGTTCTTCCTCAGTGCCTTGGGCAGTCTGATGGATGCTCATGGCAATATTTCTAAACAGCAAACAGCCTGCACTCAATTCAGAAGCCAACAGCGCACACATGTACGAGCTTGTGACTCCGTGGGGAGTACAGGCTGGGAATGTACAAGCAACTGCATTCCTCAAGACAGGGAGCCATTTTCCTGCTTTATGCCAAAGGAAAAATCCACAAGATGTGTGTAACCTAACCACCACCTAACCAATGTTATTGCCTTTTTCCAACAAGCCTCACTGCCTTCTTGGCCCACACACAGCCTGTTTTGGAGGCAGAGAACTGCATAAAGTGCTGGAGGAACCTCTTCTCTGTTCCCATGACCACAAGGCCAAAGCCTCGTCAGACTGCAGACATGCCCTGCGAGATCCCATTGATCTCAAAAGCTGCCAGGCCTGGGATACCTGTGAGCTGATTGTCTGCATAGACACTCGTGCTGACCATGCTCTCAGCCCTGTGAAACACACAACTGTTGGAGGATTTTCTGACTTGCCGGGTTTGAACGCCTACCTTATTTCACTTATTTTTGTTGGAGGCAAATGAAAAAGCTACATTAATTGCGTCATGCAGTGAAAGTAGAGAATGAAAGCAGCCATCAAAAAGCAGAAATCCCTTAAATCCTTATACGAGACTGAAAGGATGCAAAGCTCAAACAGAGAGCATTTCACTGGTGGTAATGGAGGTAGGTACTCTGGTGGAAACTTTTCTCTCAGCAACAGGAGAGTTTTCAAAGGCTTATTAAGTTATTGCACTCTGCTGTTTCAGGTACTCAGCACTGGATGAGAGAATTGGAGAGGAAGGCACCTTTTGTACCAAGAGAAACTGTCCCTTTCTTTCTTACCTTCCATGATCCCATTAACCTGTTCATGACATCATCTCTTTGAAAGATCTGGAGGTTAAGTTAAACTAGTTATTTTCACCAGAGCGGAGGAGAGTGTTTACTGGGTAAAGCACTGTTTACATTAGGCACGCTGCCTATAACTGACCAACTACTAACTTACACCTCTCAGAAGGGATGCTTGACCCTTGCTTCTCTCTACACCAGCCAAGGAAACTGCCAATACATGGCAACCCCAAATCTTCCATGCAAAGCATGGACCTGCTCTATGCACACAACTTATTTCCAACCCTAAGTTGTCAAGAGGGACGCGATTAGTACGTACATTTACTGCACGGGCAGCCGCTTTACCAGGAGGCTGTGAGAAGACTGCAGGGGGATCAGAGCAACGTCCCCTCTGCTCCAGCAGCCCCAAGTTGCTCTGGGCAGTACTAATAAACATTGCAGCACCCTCTCCTGGCCCTTGAGATGGACATGTTCATCCTAAACTCTACAGCCATACTGACTTTATCCTCTCGTATGTTGGATGCGGACTTACATAAAACTGATGAAGAGAAAAACTCCTTTGAGAATGAGTGAGGCAGAAAAGAACATACCTTGTATGCTAATGCCCTGCTTCCCCCTCAACAGTCAAATTTTGTCTTCAGCTTTCCACTATGAAATGAGTCCCAGGTTGTTCTTCTCACCTCACAACCCATCTGAGCTCTGGCCAAAGTAGAAAGTGACTGGCTCTATATGACGGCAAGAGTGGATCCCTCTTTCTGGGAAAGTAATGAAAGATATACCTTGAATTTGAACGCACAGAAGTTTTTTCTGCACACTAGGCAGTGCATGCCCATGGAATCAATTGCCACCATTTCTACTGTAAACTTACATTGTTTGAGCTGCTCTGGATTTCCCATGCTAGCAAGATCTTCTCTACAGACCCACTATATGAACTTTTTTAAATTCCTCATTATTACAGATATGTAAACTCTTGAAAAAAAAGGAAACCAATCTGTTTTCAGCGACTCATAGCCACTCAGAATATGACAGAAACGGGAAATCACAGTTAGAAAAAATAAATCCTGCCTTTGTTCACTGAACTTTAAACTACCGATTAATTTGACAGATGTCTGAGCCTCATTAATATTGCTATTGTCTCTCTCTGAATAATAAACTTGATGAGCACTACGCTCTTTTGAGACGTGCATATTTTAATAGTATGCTTATTACTATACAAAAATATAAACCCCATTAGCTAGATTTTTTTTTCATGCAGTCGTGAGAAGTGCATTTGAAAGGGAGATTTGCAATGTTTCCGATTTCATGAAAAACTGCAGGAAGAACCAGAAAGTACTTGAAATCTGTTGCTAGGCAATTGACATGGCTGCAAATGCTTTTGCCTTGTTTTTCATGTTCTCCTCAGGGCCAAGCTGGGTTAGCTTCCCAAGGACCCACTGTGACTAGGGCTATGCCAGGATGGCTGGACTAGGAGGAATTTGTGGAGGAACAGGGCTGCAGCCAGTACACTTCCATGTTCTGGTGGCATCTGGCTCCTCCAATGGCTTTGCAAAACCACAAGCTTTTAGGCTCAATCTTAAGAATCCCTCAGACTTCTCTTAAATGCTCCAAGAGGCTTGCTGGCCCGTGGCACTTCTTTCATGGAAGAACCCTCATTTTGCCCCTCAACTTCAAGTGCAGCTTATTCAGACACCCAG